>JACDQD010000009.1:22648582-23248582 GCA_019843655.1 Lethocerus indicus | reverse complement strand
GCAGACAGAGAGAGATTGTGGTCTTAGTTTCATCTCTCGCGCTCCGACATATTAACAGATAATTCGTTCCTCAGTTGGAAAGGAGTTCGTATTGAATATGAATAGATTTATGGGGCAATTAGGTGAAGGTAAATTATGAGCGCCGAAAAAGTTGATCCCGACAGTCTTCCTAGTTAAAAATTTGCCCCAAACAAATTATTAACGCCAAATTTCACGGTCTTATCTTTATATTATAAAATTGACCGAAGAAATTTAAAGAAAAAATAATCACTCAAACTAAATCATCAGAAATTGTATAAATCTCAGCTGTACAAATCCTGTTCGGCAGAAAAATTGCAGGCGACTCCGTTAATTGCATTACTTTTAATACAAACGGCAAATTTGCATGACAATGGGAATTCCCGTCGTACCTAATACGGGAAAGGGAGAAAAAAAATCATAATTTATTCATTGGTTCGACACAACGATGACCCGGGACAAAAACTGATGTAATTATAGGACTGGAGAAGGGCGCAAAAAAAAAATGGTTTTCGGATCGATTCCTCGTCACGTATATTGGACGGTGGCGCGAAATTAATATTTATGACAACTATTTAAAAGGATTCTGGACGGTGGGTTGACGGGGGGTGGGAGGAGCACACCGCACAGGAAGGAGTACGGCTCAGCGGCGGCACGCTATTACCAAAGTTTTAATTGTTTTCCGGCTTTATTATTTTCGATTGAAGTAACCGGATACGGCGTTGTGGGGGTGAGGGGGGGAGGCGAAGCGGAAGTTTCCCTCGGAGTTATTCCGAAATTGGACTCGGATGCGGTCGGCGGGTCCGCGTTCCTCAGGATTGGGCGTCGCCCACGATGGACGATTCGCTTTATGTTTAATTAAAGAAGTTTCGTTTTTATCTGTTTTATTCGCGACTTGGAACGCCGGAACATAGTAATTCTCCGGGGGCACCGAATAAACACCTTTCCGGCCTGAAATAGACACGGGGGGGTAGTCGCAATTTTATTTATTTACCGAGTATATTTATTTATTGCTTTATGATTATATGTAGTAACACAGCCATGGAATGAGACTAAGATATTATTCTGTCGGAGAATCCGTCCCCTAGGACTGATTTGTGCTGGAAGGGATTTGACAGGGTGTCCTCGGAAATGAATGACGAATGAATTAACATATTCTGAAGAAATATTATTGTCGAATAAATAAGAGAGTTACCTGTTGAACAGTGTCCGGTAGAGAGGTGGAACTGTCGGTTGTCGTGTCGACTGTGTTGGGTGAGGCTTCCGGGACGTACCTGAGCCCGTAGCGGCCCCCCCTCGTCACCACGCCGCAGGGGAATCTGACTTTGACCTCTGAATTGTTGAGGTAGTACGATTGTGGCGGCAGGGGCATCGCCCCCATGACACTGTACCCTCCTCCTCCTCCCGCTCCTGCTCCCGCTCCTCCGCCTCCTGGTGATCCTGTCCTGGTGTTCCTCTCGAGTAGCTCCAGCTGTCCGCCCCCCTGGGCCCCCCTCACCACAACCTCTAGCTCCCCGGACAACGCCGTATGGTTGGCCGGCACCACCAGCTCCACCCCGCCGCACTCTTGTCTACCTCCATCTACAACAAACATTTACAATAATCAGATTTACAATACCTGCTAGGGGTTCCTCGATCGGTTTCGCTAAGACTAAACCACCGACAGGAGACAGTAGATTCTGATTTTCCTTTTCCGTTACATTATCAGGGAAATTAAATCTAAATTAACAGGGAAAAATAGTCATTTTATAACTCGATTAGTTGAACAATTAGTCATACTAACTTTAACATGGAAACATTTGTACTCAGATATTTTCTCATATCTGACTTAATCGGTCGATTTTCATCTATTCGGGCTGTTGATAATAATAAACCATTCCTCTACTTTTGTTAATTAATTTTGAAGATTGGAACGATAGCGGATGAGGATATGCTTGATATGAAGAGCTCATATTGTCTTAGCCTGGCCGATGGTTTTCGCTCCGGTGGAAAACTCATTTCGGTAAATACGGCCCTCGAAGAAGGATTAGGAAGAAAAAAAGGGAGGAGACTGATTTCCCTTCAGATCGCGATATCGATAAAACCTCAACCGGCTGGAACTTGAACAAGGACTTTATAAGTACACCTTATTATGGAAGTTTGTTATTGGAGAAGTGTAATAAAGACTGGAGGATATTTCCGACGAAAAATTTCTTAAAAAATATCACGGCCTCTGGGGGGGGGGGATCTCAACTCTCGAAAGGAAACTACCTGTCCACATTCAGAGTGTGGAAAAGAAGTTTCATTTTCTCAGGATTAAAATCACGCCTCCAGGAATGTAACTGCAAAATCTTACCCCTAATATGGTCTAATCTAACAAAAATATCAATTTAGAAATCGTAGTGGACGAACAAATTTCCGAACGAATTTCCGTTACTGATGCAGTAGAATATACACATTGTATTATTTTAATATGACAAAATGAAACGGATCATTTTTCACGTAGTCCAAATTAGCAATTTTTTTTCTCTTTAAAAGAGGAAATATCGAAGAAGGGCATGAAAATAATTCTTCGCATCTTATTTTTTACACCAGATATATCTGACAGTAATTTGTATCGATCGTGCATTTTAGATTCGTCTGAAACTTCGCTCTTATGTTATCCACTTTCCCCTATTTTTCTCCTCATTTTTCATCCCTCCTTTCACCTTCAATTTCGCTGTTAAACGGTTACGAAAAATTATATATCTCATCAAACAATACGATTTATTGATACGAATATCCGTGAGTTATTGCCCAGTAATTATGTCTTGCCGACATCGGTATAGGTTGTGGATTCTTAAAAAGATTCCAACGATTAAAGCCGGGATATTAAATCTCCGTTTTCTCTTGATGCAGCCGGAGTTTCTTCTTTATAACTCGGGCGCCGTTCCTGAGAAACAATCCTCGGCGGGAAGAGGAAACTTCACAATTACGGAAAAAGTAATATTACGGGGGGGTGAGATGGGGGTGGATTATATTTTTATTCAATCTCCGGCCTGTTCACCTCCGCCTACCTTTCTTTTCTGGGTTTAATTTGAATAAAGGCCCCGCTACGCCAGGATTCAAAATTAAATGAAGTCCTCTGGAGGAAGACCGGTCGGTCTCGCTAGGGTGACTTTAAAAAGACAACTGAATATTACGTATAGGCATTCCTCAGGTATAATATAGATGTTGATTAAAAAGCATTTCGCATTATACTTTATATTTCGTATTCTTCTCTCTAGACCGCTTTCGGCCGCTCCCCATCTTCAGTAGCAACTTCGGCACGTTGGACGCTCGTGTAGCATCCTGTTTGCACTGTTGCTTATTTCACTCGTATTATTCACAATCGTCAAGAGTTATTGGAAAATGTAAATTCACTCGGTTTCCTATTGAATTTAGAAGCGCATCGCAGCAACAACTACTGGGGTACTCTAGTCCCGGGTTTTCGGGTAAATTCGAGAGATTACCACCGACTGCGGACAAAAAGTGGTAATACAAGGGCGCGACGTTAAGGGCCTCGAAATCCGAGAGGGGCCGGCGTAATTTGGAGCCGGAGGAACAGCGCCGCATAAATACTCATCAGAGAGTTCACAAAGAACGAGCCAGAAAGAGAGAGAGAGAGAGAGAGAGGGAGGGAGGAGTAGAGGATGATGACGACGGGGTTGAGGGTGAGGGCGTAATGGAAAAAAAGGAGCCGCGGCCTCCCCCGCCGAGGTTTTTCCCCCAATTTAATTTCAATAAAACAAAAAGAAAAGAGACGAAAAAAAGGGGGGCTGGAAAAAAACCCTGTGTACGCTTTCTCTGCCGACGATGGTTTTCTTCGGCCGAGGTTCCCCACCGACCCTAAGGAAGATCTAGTGCTAAGTCCAAGGCGTCCCCATTAGGGACAAGACCGCCGTAACTAACTGCCGCCATTTTGTTACTACCGCTCAACAGATTTATATCCCACACAGTGTCCTCATCCGGAAAATGATCGCTGAGATTGACGACTTCAGACTCCCGACACTTGCAATTACCGGCACTGTAGTACGTAATTTTTCATAATATAACCCTCCTCCCGGAAACGATGTTATATTTATCTGGAAGCTATCATCTATGACGTCATTCTTCGATAAGCAAAATGATAATAATAAATAAGGTTATCAGTGGGGTGGAGGCTACACTAAATTTCAACCATTCCCCAAACAAGCTATAGGAATAATTCTCATATTTTTCTCCTTATACTTCCATTTCAAAATAATCTTTTGATGCCAACTTGGCTTACGGAATTGAGACGTGAGGGTCCACCGAACGGTCCTACAAAATTCAAATGTTACCATCCTTCACGTTCCTATTTGAAAGTCCCGTTCGTTCACGAATTTGCACCTTCCCCGATATAAATCCTTCCAATCAAAATTATCCCACTGTCGATTCTTTGATTCCACTTCATCCGCTTCATCTTGAAGTCCACTATTCAGTAAGGACTGGAGCATTTAGTGTCGTCTCATCGCTCCGTCACCGGGATATAGTTGTAAAAATTGTAATTGTAAGCGTTCGAAGATTTCTAAATTAAAAATGGGATTTAAACTAGCGCCGACGGAGGAGTATTTGAACGCGGAAGAGGGTATATAACCCGAGGAAGGATACTCCAGGAGGATTTTGGGGATCGGCTCAGTCAAATCCGGGGACACCGGAAAATTGGTTAAGTTCAGCTCCGGGAATAACATGGGCTTCCTTCGCGTTTCCTCAAAAACCCGGCTTTCTTCCAATGCTCTCCCTCTTCCAGTCACAGACCCGCAACGTGCTAGCACTGGGATCACTATCGGGGAGGGAGGAGGGTGTAGAAGCGGCCGTGGATTATGTTTGTTAAAAAGGGATTTTCCGCCTCCAGAACAGGACACCAGCCCCCGAAAACTCGACAATACTGGAATACAAACAAGTGTTTCTCTTAACTAGGCCCGAATTTTGTATTCGATGAGAGAACATTTTTTTTTGTATTATTTACGCTCAATTACGCGATGAAAATTTCGGTTATCTTGGTGGGGGAGGGGTTACAAATATTCTAATATTTTCTCGACGCGCTTCAATTTCAAACCGAACCTCAGAATTTTGAGCACCGCTTAAGCCGATATGTGGAATAACAATTTGAACCGGACGTACGGAATTGAGCTGTGGCGGTCCACCGAACCGTCGGACTCCTACAAAATTCAAATGTTACAATCTATTATCCTTCGTAATATAGTTAGTCCTGTTCTTTCATGAATTCTTCCATTCAAAACTATTCCATCACTCCAAACCTCTTTGATTCGAAGGATTCCTCCTGTCATATACCGTACGCCAGAGGAAATGGCAACGTGACTTCCTCACTACCTATTAAGAGCAGGTGGTTTATCCTAGTCGTAACTTGAAATAAAAAAAAAATAGCCTAATTTTTTATTATCGCCTTCGAATCATCTTCCATCTGTACCCGAATATTCCGGCAATTTTTTCGATTTTGAAAATAAAAAGTTCCGGATTGCGATGATTTATAGTGCCGAAATCGGGAGATATCAAAAGGTGGCCATGGGTATGGGGCCGAAATTTTTTTCTTCTGCGGGAGGGGGGCCGTAATTCAAACTGTGAAGTCGGCTTTTCTTTAGACTTTAGACTGGGCGCGTCTCTGCTGGGCCTGCTCCGGGTACAAGTTAGTGCAACCCCCTAGAACAGGCAAAGTGAAAAAGATCCCGCGGTAATTCTGTGCTTTGAGAAGGGGGGGGTATTACTTCGACCCGGCTGTTTTATGGACTACCCCCCTGTCGCCCCACTAAACTTCTTGCCCTGAACTTTAAGTTTAATTCCCGCCCCGAACTTTTGCCCCCCCCGCCACCACCGAAGAGGCCCCCGCAGAAAAAAATATAATACACCTTTAAATCGCCGGACTGTTCCATCCTTCCAGCTTACCTACCCGCTGTCCCACAGCGATTCATTAAGTAACCGACTTTATTCAAAGAGCGTTCTGCCCCCTTTTTGCGCTCAGAAAGAACTTGGTACTTTGACGGGAGTCGTAAGCTCGAGTAGGAGACTTAATGCGAGCATAACCCCAAGGAGAATCGATGATATGAACGTAAACGATTATGCGGGCCCGAGTACTCAAGATACCGGAGTATAATTTGAAAAATGAAGTTTATAATTTACAGTTATGAATAACGATTTCACAGTTATCGCATGACATTTTCCACTGATTAAACGACTAGGTCCGTTAAATCGTCGCTTCGATACAGTACGCCAATTTAACACTTAACCGGGTTGCGGTTTCATTATCATATTAGATAGAACGTGATTTAAACGGGGGGAAGCTAAAGTTATACAAAAGCCGGCCCCGGGGACATAATGCAAACTGCAGATGTAGAGAGAGAGTATGATTTAGTGGACTGCGCTGCTTTACTGCTATAAATCAGAGCTACTTAACCAAAGTGTATTATCATATATATGTATATATATATATATATATATATATATATATATATATATATATATATAATGTCAGGATTATACAATGTCATAGCATTATAAAATGCTGAGGCAAAGTAAAGGATCATTCAATGTAGAATAAATAATATGTTCAGCACGTATAAGGGATGTTTTGAAAATTCGAAATTCATCACAATTAAAGAAAAATATTTAGCGATACATCATGTGCCATATGTTGTAGATCGATAGAACATTAGAAGACTACTTCTCGTTAGACGTTGATAGCAATTCTATTTAAATAAGTGTCTTCTACAGACTACGGAACGATGTTCCAATACAGTAACGATGTGAAGAATTGTGCCGTGGTATCGAAAATTTAAATCAAAATAACCAAAAGTTTATGTAGAAAGTAGCAAAGGGACTGGAAGAGGCCGACCAAAATACCGTGATATTTTCAAGTCGTTCAGTATCTGTTATCGCTTTATTAATAAATAGATGGAATATTTTGGCCCACTGAAAGAAATACAAGTTAAATTTCATCGCGTCATATCAGATTTTCGACGGACGAATGGAATGTTAGTGGAATTTTTATTAACCGTCGTCCCCATTTAAGGATGAAAAATGTTATCCTATTCTTATAGAATGAAAAATTTTAAATATTAAAACAATTGAAATTGATTTTGGTGATTTCGGGCATTGCAAAGTGCTATTATGTTAATAAGTATGCACAAGTATAATTGGCTCATCTACTACATTCATTCTCTTCTCTAATATAAATAAATAAATACTCCAAGTTTTATTTCATTTCGACGAAATTGCTGACCTCAACGTTTTGGTAACGTAAATCACCGATCAGTTTCGGAACATTTGCCTCAAAATAAATTATAAATCTTTAAAAATATCCCTTATTAATGAAGTATAAAGTTTTTCCCTCGGCGCAGGTTGAAAGTCCCCATAAATTGGGACTTATCGGCAAGTTATATAAGGCAAATGATTTGCCTTATTGCCCTGTGATAGGACACAGCCTTTCACAGGAACACAATGAAAGGTCCGATATTTTCTCAATCTAAAAAAAATATTACAAAAAATATACCCTGACGACGGAACCAGTAGGAGTTTCGAAACTTCGGAAGCGGGAAACACCCGAGATAAAAACAAATATCGTATTAAAATATTATATCATTTTTACCTCGGGAATAGTGAAAGCCAATATCTTGTCCGAGGGACTTGGAAATTGCAATGTAAAAAAAAAGCGCCTTACAAAAACGCCTAATGGTCGAATTAAATTCCGTCCCCGCTGGTTGACTGCTTAATCGAAAACCTAATCGGGAACGCCTGAATTAAATTTCTCGCTAATCAGATTGCACGGATTTACGTTAAAACGGAGAATTGAAATTCTCGCGGGGGTTTTTCTTTTATTATTATCAAGCTCCGATCTCCGATTGATTATTAAACGCGATGGAGCAATTGTATGTCTGAAAGTTCGTTAATCTATTCGTTAATTAGATACACAAAGCCGAATGGATCGTACAACAACGGCTAATTTGTTTTAACGTTGCAAATTAAATTGTGAAATATCAACATTTTAAAGTAGACGGTTGGTTCATCCAAGAGTTGAAATGACAAATTATAAAAAGAAAATTCTTTTATTAAAAAGTAAAATTATTATTCGAACGATTGTCCCGTCTGAACAAAAACAGTACCCTTTAAACCACATCCAATTTTAATTGGAAAATGGACAAGGGTTAAACTTGAACGGTTGTTAAACTTATATTTTATTAAAATGTACATTAAAGTTTAGTGACAAAATTTAATACCTTCAATTACATCAATTCCGATGCCATAAATAATAAATAGCCTAATGGCAGAACGGCCTTAATTAATGGACTTTATTCGGATAGAGCGATGCTAATTTATTCCTCCAGATTACAATATTATAATTAGGGGGATATTTTCATTAAATACCGTTCCGGAAGATGGTCGCGTCGCAATTGCGTAAATTGAGTCGGAAAACTTCTTTATATCTGATGTAAATTCGTCGTTTTATACAGAAGACGCAGAGTTCATTTAGTTACAAAAACAGGTTTGGAGCTCCAAAGAAAATTGGCTCGAACATTATGACCGTGCCCTTATACAGATTTCGGGCCCGAATCGCGTAAGAAGCTAACAGGGAACGACACAGTTTTTCTATCCTTTTTGTCCCATCTATATTCTATTGTAATAATACAGTAGTTCCAGACTATAATTTGAAAATTACTTGAATTTTACGTTGGCTGTTTAAATTTTGAATAGGTTTCGTTAATACGGCTTAAAAGCGAATTCGAAGCTGCGGCCGGAACGATTCTATAAGATGACATGATCGAAGAGAATCTCATTGGTTTTTTACGAATTTTACGATTATTCCTCAGCGTTTCGTTGGCTGTTACTAAAAACTATGTATAAGTAAGTAACACCGTCTGTGTTTGCTTTTTCCGGCGTATTTAGTGACGTTTGGGACGTTTTGCACTCGAATTTTTGAGCACGAGTCGAGAAAATGTGATTTTTAGAAAACAGAATTATCCCGTATTTGTTTTCTTGGCCATTCCCATACTGTGTACGTCGGCAACTCTCAGAATGGATGCCGACAACAGATTTGTAATTTTAATCCGATAGAAATGTTGTAGGAAAAAGAAAATTAATTACATCTTCCCATAATACGAAGAATGGCCAAGACAAGCCTCCTAACTCCAAACAGCCAGAGAGGCTCTGAGTATTTTAAAATCTATACAATTATACGAGTGTGCTCATGCGATAAATGTAAATTGGCTGGGTTATTATGCAGGGTAAACGGGCTGTAATACAATTACAGCGGGGAAGAGGAAGGCACATGGCATAAGAAGCCGGATAATGGCGGTGGAATTTCGTGGAATCGGTCTGGCTCCCGGGGCCATTTTATTGTTCATCCGGCCAATAAAATTGGACAGAAAATCTGTGAGATCTGAACAGCCCCCGTGCGCCTTCTCCCCCGGGAAATTCACACCTGAAAAGGGAAAAATTCTATTCCCCTTGCCTATTTCTTCCTCACCACTTGAGCTAATATACGCCCCGTATGCTAAGACACGCCAATCAGAAGGGGGTAATTTTTGAAAAACCGCATTTTAGAGCCGATTTTCCGCCTAATTTTGGTTCTGAAACCGCATTTATGGGCCGATTTAGCTTCTAGAAACCGCTTTTTTTGGGTGATTTTGCCTCTAAAACCCGAATTTATGGGCCGATTTTGCGTCTAAAAGACGTTCGCGACGATTTTGCTCTATTTCCGCGAATCGGTTCATTCCCTCGCTGAATTTTCAGTTGGTACAACTAACGGATATGCGGTGTCTGTAATAAAATTAAAAGTCGCGCATTGCCCCAAAATTCAACGTTTCACAAAGAATTTAGAACTGATAAAAGCCAGTTTTATAATGATTATTTGAAGCGCTCGGGGTTTTGGGCCGAACTACCCGCCGATTCTAGATCTGCGGAATGTCTGCAGTGGGGGAGGATTTTTTTTCCGAGTTGGGGCGCGTACGTCGTCGCCGCCTCAAGGACCTATATGATTGATTACAGTCGTGAAGCAGCGTGGGGGCCCATCATTACAGTTCCGTATCGCGGGGAGCGTAATATAAGGATGCCATTACGCCCTCGCCGGCCAGCTAAGTCCTCACGTCGTTACCATGACGTCCAACAAATGATGGTATATATCCCACAGTATATGCCTGTCCTAGCAGCATACATGTAAATTCATTATATCGGCAATTTTTACTCATTAGTGTCTCACAGTATACACATTGAATAATGCTATATCGCTCTCTGCCCCTTAATTACCGTAGATTTTTTGTGTTTCTGTCTCCTCTCGCTGGTTTGGTTTTTGCTAGCCCGGTTTCGGCTGCTCGCCATCTTCAGCAGCGGTGGTAGTCACTTTTGGCATTTTGATTTTCGGGCATCCTCACTTCAACTCATCTACTGTATTCCAACCCCTCGCAGACCACCAAACAGGTATGTTAAACTCCCTCGATTATATTCTCAGGCATAATATACAGCCCTGATATGTTTGGACAGATTCTATCGCCTTGTTGTGCCCAATTCGGTGCGGCTCGATAAGGCCTTATCTATCATTGGCGGGACAGCTCGTCCGGCGGTGATAACGGGTCCCGTTTTTAGTCCGCTTTTCAGGCCGGCCGATGAAAACTCTTCCACCGCACCCCGGGGGTGGGTCAACACGCCAATGACGCGTGCCCTATCTTTTCAATATTATCCCTCTTAAGCGAGCATAGGGCGTAGGGCGTGGGGCTAGGGGGAAAAGCGACCGCGTTTTCCCATTAATAGCTCCCGGCCCCGGGCCCTCGCAACCCCCTCAAATCCGGACTTTTCCGACGCCGTCCAATCAAAAAAAAAGAAAAGAAAACCCCGTTGCAATATATCGGTCGGAAACACGAAGAGGCCCCCACCCTTCAGAAGAAAAACAGCCCACTCTATCTTCCCATTTGCCGTATTAATTGATACGGCAAAACCGTAATTGCCCCTATTATAAATAATGAGAACCAAAAAAAAAATTGATCCTACGCCCCGAGGGGAAGTCTTCTTCTTATATAATTTATTGCCCGAAAGAAATCTATCCTTATCGGAAATACAGAGGGCCGATTATAGAGGTTTCCTATTCCGGTTAGAATTCTCAGCAACGGCTTGTCATTGTGTATAAACGTATAGGACGAATCATTTGAAAATTTCATCATCATCATCATTCATTCCCAGGGCCATTTATACCGAAAATTTGAAAATTTAAATAATAAAATATTTGTCCATCCCGTAATGACTTTCGAACGTTTTAGAATTGTCGACAGTTATAAAATTGGAAGTTTTCTCCGGCCTTTCAGCTGTTAATAGCTTACGATTCTCTAATATCGTAAACCGCAAGGTTTATTTGTATAATTATTTTTCGCTTTGTTATTATTGCGTTACTTGACGTCTCTTAGAATATTTCGTTCGCAATATCTGAAAAAGAATGAATATTTCGCCAGCCCAATGGACGATTGGTTGTGACGAGGGAAATTCGGCGTGAACGGAGAAGCCGCAAACTGTGGTTGTTGTTGGGTTCTCGAGTCAGCACCGTTCAGCGGTCAGTTGGTCGGCGCCTCCCTCCCCCCGTAATTGGGGCCCCGTTACCCCCAGCCTGCTGATTCGGTGAATCCGAACCGGGCAAACAATCTCAGAATTATTCGCTTTTATACATTGAAATGTATTCCATAGAATAATCGACAGTGGGCCAGTCAAAATTGGTGGGTTCGATTTTGACGGATGGTTATGACGAAATTATGTAATATTGATATCACAATAGGTACGTTCAGTCAGCACCACGGAACAATATTGATAGGACGGTTAATACAGATTTCAATTTTTTAATTTAACTGTATGCATTCCACCCAACAGCAGATTCCCTATCTTGGGCTCCACCTGGACACACGAGTCGAAAGAATCGACTTAAACAGAAAATTTGGACTCTTAAGGCCATTACTAAAATGGACATCGAAATTGACCTCAAGTAACAAACTGACAATATACAAAACGATACTCAAACCGACAAGGACATACGGTATAGAGCTATGGGGTTCCACCGAGACGTCCGACATCGCTCCCATCCAGAGATTCCAATCAAAAGTCCGTCGCACCATCCTTAATGTTTCTAACCACACAATCCACCATGACCTCAACATACCGACAGTTGATGAAGTCACAAAATCCCGGTTCCCGAAGTTCCACTCCTGCCTTTCTCCTCATCCTAATCCGCTCGTTACCCAACCATTATCCCCACCACGACAGCTTAATTAAAATCATTATTGGGATCTTTGCTGCTAACATATGAGACACACACTCCAGTACTAACCATTGAGTAGACACGAATCCCACGGGAACCTCCACTGAAGGACGAAACGTGCGCTTATCTTATTACACGGGTGATTCACCTCAACCGGGGCCGTATCTTATTTCAATAGTATTTGTATTGGTCGGTGGCAGTCCATCAGGGATGATATATATATATATATATATATATATATATATATATATATAGATGTGTTGCGGACCCCAGGTCTAGAGGACAGTATAGGAGCAGGCATGTCCGCAGGCCGCAGGCCCCCCCCTGGGGAAGCCGTCGATTTCGGCGGGGGTTCGTGGCCCTGACAGGAGGGGAAGGGCCGTTTTATGTGGAGGAGTTGCCAAGCAAAAACCCGCCTTTCGGGTTTGGAATATATCGCCCGTTGTCTAGAGAAGTTAATAAACTGATTTACACGGCCGCGAAACATCAGGTATTTTGTCGGAGGGATATCGATTTTCCCAGCAGGAAGTTTTTGCCCTATTTAGGACCGCCAGAAATGATTGAAAATCATTTCTTGTCGGTAGTACACAATATCCCGTCCTGAAAGTGATTTTCTATTTCATACAGCACAAACTAAGTCGGCCCTGTTCATTTAACGTCTTATTGAACATCAGGATTGAATATCAGTGCAATACGCGTGTTAATTCATTTACGAACATTCCCACCAGCAGTCGCGTTCTCGTTTTTAATTAACATTATTAATTTGTTTCTGTTTGGTTTTTCGGCCCATACTCTCATTTAGGACAGCGTGTAGCAGGTAGCTTGTATTGTCATGTTGTACATTCGATATTATAATAATTTGAAAGGGGGAAATTTATTTTTCGCAGGGAAAAACTACGGAAGCTTAACAGAAAAAAAAACGAAATGAAAGGATTTAAAAATAATCCGCGCTAATGCACAACGCTTTTGTGCAGGCGATAATTACCCTGCCGTCCCGATCGGACATTAATTACTGGCTTTTTATAGATTTCGACGCCGCAATTAAGTTATTTTTTACCTTACAAATAAATCCGAATTTTATTCAATCTGCTTTAATCGGAATACAATCAAATTTAGAATTCGGTCCTGCAAACTGTAAGTTCGGATCAACTATTCTAAGGATTTAAAAACTTTCTCTTTGGACGAATGAAATATTTATAAAAGAATGGTTTTTTGCGATTAGGTGACATCTTGTGCCAAGTCGCGATCCGAATTGGCGGGGAACGCCGACCCAATGGACCGATTAACTGGATGACTAATCAGTCGGATTAGAGCCGATGAGGATTAGTCCGCGGAATCCGATATTATGGTCAATTTACGTTGGATTCCGACCGTGTAATTAAAGTATAAGGTATTAGTAATTCCCAACTAAGCCAGAAATTACCACCCCACCAGGGCCTAGCTCTGCGTATTTAAAAATTTACAAAACAGATATTAAGTTGGGGAAAACGTAATCCATTAATTGGTCGCTAGATTGAATCACTGGCGTAGATCCTGTTTTGTATTTATCTTATCGGATCAAATTTATACTCATAGAAGGGGATTTCCCTACAGTAAATAAGCTCATTTTGCCATTCAGTCGGGAGTTGGAAAGTTAATCATGGAGGTGGAAAAAGAAAAAATTCATTGGTTTTTACAATGTCCCACCAAACAGCAGATTCGCTATGTTGGGCTCCACCTGGACAAACGACTCACGTGGAATTCCACACCCGACTCAAAAGAATCGAGTTAAACAGAAAATTTGGACTCTTAAGGCCATTACTAAAACGGACATCGAAATTGACCTTAAGCAACAAACTGACAATATACAAAGCAATACTCAAACCGACATGGACATACGGTATAGAGCTATGGGGTTCCACCGAGACATCCAACATCGCTCCCATCCAGAGATTTCAATCAAAAGTCCTTCGCACCATCCTTAATGCTCCCCCCGGTATGTTTCTAACCACCATGACCTCAACATACCGACTATGGACGAAGTCACAAAATCCCGGTTCCCGAAGTTCCACTCCCGCCTTCCTCCTCATCCCAATCCACTCGTTCAGTCCCTTTCCTCTCTTACCCATCCGTTATCCCCACCACGACCGCTTAAACGCCACCGGCTTTTCGACACAAGCGCCATAATCGGGTGGTTTCTTTATCGTGACAGATTTTTACAATTCTCCTGCTATAAAATTTTGCGCAATCAACATCGTTAACATGTTATGGGTGCAATTGATTTAACAAGTGTTTAAGCCGCCGAGGGGAGGGCTAGTTGGAACTGATCCTACTGAATAATATTTTTTCCATAGTATAATTGAGGAGTATAACTTAAATCCCCGAAGGGGACGAATCGGTTACTGGATTGAAGATACCGCTGGAGTACATTTAATTAACCCTGAGGAGTGTTTCCCATCAGTCTCTCGTTAAAAGTGAAACCGGCACCGACTCAGGAGGGTGGTTTAGGGGTCGGTCGGGGGGAGGGTATGCAAATGGAGCAGGGGAGCGCGTGGCCCTCTCTCTCTCTCCTAATTACAGCGAAACGTTTCTTCTTATATAACCCGCATAGGCCCCTCTCCTTCGGAGAGTACACAGAGGAAGGGGGGGTGGTATATGCCGCTGGGAAGACACGGCCTAAAACCCCCAACTGCTTTACGAAGTGCGGGCTTTAAGGGCTACCACCACCGCCGCCTCCCCCGTCTTGAGAAGCATTCCCAATCGACTCCCATTTGGCTGTCGCGACACGTCAAAGAACCGTGATGGGGGCAATAAAGTAGCATGAATTTATGCGGACGCATGCCTAGGACGGTAATGTAATCTGCCTATTTACAGTACAGTCCCCTTCTGGCCTGCTTTATTTCTGTACTGGACATTATTTCGAGGATAACTTGTCGAAAATTAATTTTTTTCAATGATAAATTGGTAGTTCGATTTTAAATTTATCCAATAACGCATAATAGCCTAGTAGGACATTGCGCTGAATAAGCTAGCTAAAAAAAATAATAATTAATACAGAGGGGGCAATGTATGCAACGAACGTCATTTTTGGCTAGAATCCTTAGAGGGGACAAATACAAATAATCTAGTTTTTTGTTTCTTTTGTACTAAATGAAATATTTCGTTTTAAAAATATATAATGCGGACGGAAGTATTGGGGGAAGAGTAGTGACGATCAATAAAACACGACGAACACGCAACCCCAACCTTCTTGCGTAAGGAATGGAGCAAAATGCGCTTTCTTAAGGGTAAGCAGGGGAAGGGGGTTAAGCTCACCCCTCTGCAAAGTCCCCCTCCCGGCCTGTAACAACGGTATTGTCCAAGGCGCAATTTTCCGGCCGACACCCTCCCTCTTCGTCCCGGGCCAATAAAACGTGCACCCCAGTTACCCCTAGGGATTCGACTCACCCCTGTAAGGTTTACAGGTCGTGGCACCCCAAGCCGCATCCTCGCGAGGGGATGCAGGATCCACCCCCCCCCCTCCATCACCAATACTCTGCCATCCCGAGGGGAAAAACGCCCTCGAACCGTATGCGGGATGCGGGCAGACCCGTTAGAAACGGCGTTCAATTCCTCCCTACGACAGCTCGGGACATTTGTTTCCAAGGCGAATGAACAGCCTTTCACGACGTCACTGTCCTTAAGGACCCACCTAGCAAAACACTACTGAATAGGTCTCGGCATCGCCTAAGTTGCAAAGGTATTCCAAACTAATATTGTCCGTATTTACACGACAGATGAACTGTCTTTCCAAATTCTGAGTCCATTCCAAACAATTGGCTCGGCATTGTTGTTTGAGTAGCAACAATGTTTAATGTAGGAAACGCGATCGTCTGAGCAGTTAAATTCGAAAATCCTTTGTATATAACACGAGAAAAATGTCAATGCTAGTGCCATGATCGGTAATCACATTGCTGTTTTACATATTCGGCAGTATAATCTAAACTATTTAGATTAGTAGATTTCGTGCGTTTCTGTCTCCTCTCCCTGGTTTGAAGGTGGCGAGCAGCCGAAACCGGTCTAGCAAAAGAGCAAATCAGCGAGTGGAGATAGAAACACACGAAATCTACTGTATTACAACCCCTCGCAGACCACAAAACATGTACTCTATTTAGATCAGAGTTAAAGCTTCCTGTAAGGCCGACTGGGCTTGTGTTAACTTCTATATGTTCTATCAGTTCGGTGTTTATTGAATTGGACGCGAAAATAGTTTGTCGATAGCGAGAGGGCAACAACAGACTGAGGTCGATAAACGAACGTAATTAAAATTTGGAGAGCGGTTCCTATTGCCACTCGAAGATCGGCTCCTTCAAGAGTGCCACTATAGGCAAGAGAACACTTGCCTCAAATCGGACCAAGAAGGCGTTGTTTCCGTTTTCTAGTGAAATGAAACGTCCGAACGTGCCGCAGCGACTGAAGATCGCTACTGGAGATGGCGAGCTGCCGAAACCTACTGTATTCAAACCCGTCGCAGATCTTTTCATTTCTTTCTTAATTTGCGGGTCTAACACTGGACGCTCCGCACATAGTGCTCCGTTCTGTGTATCTATCTGGCTATGAAAGTACGCGGATAATGACGTCCGTTAATGGGGGAAGTGCCCGGGACGGGGAAAATTTCATTTATCATCGGCAGTTTAAATTCTCGGGTGGCCAGTGGCATCGCTCCCCCCCCCCCCTTCATCCACCGATCTGGCCAACATTGGATTAGGCTGACAGGCCGAGCCCGTCTACGGTTACCGGTTGCATTTGCATATTTCCCTTGGCAAATCTAATACCAACCCCCAACCCGGACGAGCCGGCGCTTTGTCCCCCGGCGGGAACATGGAAATGAACACGAAGATACGCTTCGTACGTCTTTGTCCAGACTATACGGTCGTCCGGCCATAAACCTGAATACCGCGGTAGCTATGGACAATGGTTAATTTTCCCGTACAATCGTGACATTTTCCTGATCCGCTCGCACATATATTTATTGTAATTAAAATTTATTAGTACGCCACTTAATTTGGAATACCTTTTTTGGGGGTCTGCGAGGGGTTGGAGTACCGCGGATTTCACGTTCTTCCGTCTCTGTTTCACCGGCCTCTCTTCAGTAGCGTTTTGTCCGCACCCCAGTATAAATAATTGCGTACGGCGAAATATGTATGTAATTCTTACAGGGAGGAAGAACGATTCTAAAACGGTTGTCTGTCGACACGGGGGGCGAGACTATGAATTCAGCCTTGGCCAAATAACGCCGGCTCGTTTGTTTCTTTTTTGTCTCGTTTTTTTTTGTTCAGGTTGTTTTGGGACCACGGTTATAAATATTCATGAATGCGCTGAACGCTGAACGGGGCGAACAATTTTTCACTGGACGCCCCCCCCAAACGCCAAGTACAGTTTATAAAAGGCCGGGGCTCTCGCCAAGTAAACACGCGGAAGCTTTTTTTATTTATTTATTTTTTTCATGGCACCGGACAATTAATTTCAATGTTTTAACAACGTCAAAAGGATTGATTTGAGAACTCCCGAACAGATTACGGTCAAAATCATTCTATACCGGATAAAATAAATTGAGTTTACACGATACATATATAACACTTAGGTGAACGGTTAATTTGGTAAAATGACCGACTTTATTGCTCAATATATATAAATAGTAGACGTTGTAATTAATTGGCGGGGGAGGGGGTGGTCGTAAGGAATGCCATTAGCAATTGTAATTTGACCGCGTTCGGGCTAATGGTGAAACGCAGTCAATCTCGCAATAATAGGGCACGCCAAATGACCCCGAGAGACACACATTAGACGTCAAAATAGACGTATTTCCCCCCTTCTACTGTTATCATCGAGCGGTAATAAATTATAACATCCGAGCCTAAGGGCCTTTTAATCACTTTAGTGTAGAGGAAATTAATTGTTAATTTCTATTTTAGCCTAGTAATTATGACTTTTTTAGAATACCTGTTTTTGTGGTCTGCGAGAGGTTGGAATACCGCAAATTTCGTGTGTTTCTGTCCCCTCTCGCTGGTTTGGTCTTTTGCTAGACCGGTTTCGGCCGCTCGCCATACTCACTGCACTGTCACTTGTACAGTACAACTTTGGACATTACAAGGAACTTGGACAGTACAAGTGACAGTGACAGTGCAGTGGGGATGCCCAGAAAACATCCAAAGTGCCGAATGTGACTAACACCGCTACTGAAGATGCACGACATAAGGGTGCACACACCCAAAGATGAGAAGAATCCGCAATTATTTAGTTGCCAACCTAATATTTTTTTTACTGTAGATTTCGTGTGTTTCTGTCTCCTCTCGCTGGTTGGGTCTTTTGCTAGACTGGTTTCTGCCGCTCTCGCCCTCTTGATATCAGCCAAAAGTGACTAACACCGCTATTGAAGATGGCGAGCGGCCGACTTTCTTTGTATTTTTTTTCTGGGGTGTTTGCGAACACCTCGAGTAATGTTTCAAAATATAATTTCGCTTTCATTATATTTCTAGAACTATCACGCTGATAAAACTGTTGAGTGGGAACTAATTCAATTATTTTCAACATTATTAATTATATCGATATTGCGTCGATTCGGGGGGCCGCGGGGGGTGTGTTTCAGGAAATGCGGGGTCGAATTAACGAGAATTATTCGGGTCGTCCCCCGGGAGGACGGGCCCGGCCTCGCATTTCCTCCCGGGGAGTGGAAAAACGCGAAAATGGGGGCGTAAATCGGCGCCGGGCGTATCTCCGACGAGGCCCATTCAATTGTGGCGGCGGGGGCGGGGGGCGGTCGGCAAGGAAACATGTTTCACCGAGGTGGACGCGTTCGGCAATAATAGTTCCATATTTCAAGCCGCCCACAGCCCAAGAGATCCAATCCGAAAAGAACATTAAATAACCCGCCCGGATTCCCCGGGAGGAAAACTGCGACCGGATTATTAACCCGGAAAATACACTTCGGAAATAATGTTTGCCAGATAGCGCAGAAGCCTTTCCATTCCGTTAGTCGCATTATGAAAACCTCATATGTATAGATACGCAGGTAGATCAACTCTTACACGAGGTAGTTACACGATTACGCTGGAGAAAAATGTGTTTAACAGTGCGTTCATAAATGAATGAAGAGATGATATTTCAAACCCTCGAGGACCACCTTTAAATGAGAAGAAGTATCCAATGTTAGTAGCTTGAAAACATTTGGTAATAGTACACATATATTTAAAATTAATAATATATATATCCGATTTTTTTCTACGATTGTTATAGTACAAATGCCTTACGGTTTCTCAACTTTGTTTCAATTTGAATTCGGCCCGAATAATCTTAAATTCCTATCGAATATTTATTATTCCGGTAGGTCGTCCACTTTCGCCCCTATCGCGCGCACATCGTATTTCATTGAAAATCAAGCCGCTCAATGGATCATCAACTGGGAACGGTTAAAAGGCCCATTATTTATGGGACCATTTGGAATGGATCCATATTGCCCTCGGCCCCGTTATTATTCCACAGAAACCCCCGCCCCCCACCGCCACATTTCGTCGCTCCTAATTTGCGAAATATTCCCTGAAACGGACAGAACGGTCGGAAATATCGAGTTGAAATTCGTAATCATCGGTTTCACTTAAAGGATAACGCTAAAATTATTTTGTAAAATATTATTTCGCACGAGTCCTTGCCCAATTTCCAGTCGTTTACGAGGAATACGCGAAATTTTTATTGGTGCAAAAGTAAAAAGCACAGTTGAACATGTGCATTAACTATTCAACGATTTGAAATATATTTATACTATGAGTATTAACATGAAACATGAAAAATAACCTGAAAATTGAAGGCGCTCAGTGTATTACGGGAAAGTAAAACCTGAAATTTGTATTACGGGACGGTATAATCGGAGAATGGAAGGAGTTCAGTGTAATACAGGAGGTGCAATATAATCTGGTACCTTTTGATTATTTTTTTACTTTTTGACCTACTGATAGAGTCCCAATAAATATTTGAATATAAGAACGTATATTCTTCTTATCCCTGTTTTTATCTAAACAGTAGTCGAGTTTAATCAAATTGATAGTATAACACAATAAATATCTTCTTTTGCGTTATTGATTTCTTCCGATTTGGACAAATCCTGAAACCCAATCTACCGGCGGGAATTTTCTTTTCTTAATTGCCAGAAATCCTCCCGTTCCGGTAAATCGTATTTTAATGCGATTGGGAATTTCTCCCCCATAGGGTGTGTAAATAAACGATGCCATGGTTTCCGCTCCTCCCTAACCCCCCCGGGGAAACGTCAGTCTCCGGTCTCGACGTCCTTCTTACGTTTCCTCTTTCCGACGAACAGAGTCAATATTTAACTTCCAGCAGAAAATCACCGCCGCGAACGATTCTTATTCGGACGCCAGAAGCCTTCAATTTCTTGGCCACCCCCCCCATTTTAATTATGCCTCGGGCTTGAATCAATACCAAAAAAAAATTTAAAAAAAATTGCATCCGACAGTAATTACTTCGCCCCATCATCGACGTCCACATCGGCGCCTCCCACCCGCAAATCAATTTGGCAGAATATATTTGTCCCGAAATACTCTCAAGTTTAGCATCAAATCCCCCTGAATATATAACTAATATACCAGTTGAGAACTATAAGGACGGTGTGACGATTTTATGAAACCAGTTGAGGTCGGAGAACAAACGGAAGTGAACACTTTAATTGGGTGTCATTATTAAATGTTATTTGTTAACGGAATTATTTTCGTACGGGTAACAATTCATTTATTGGATTTTGATTAACGTCCAGAGATTTCGGAGGGAGAATATTTCGGCTTTACAATTATAATTAACAAAGTTATTCATTTTCCGATTCGTCAATTAAGTGTGGCCATAATAAATTTGCGCGTGAAAATACTGATCAAAACTGTAAATAATTAGTATACAGTTTCTTATTATTGTAATTATATCGCACAGACATATGTAAAATATATACATTATTAGAATGATACAATGATCTAGTATACTTAAGATAAAGTGGACTTCTATGTATTTAGAATTTAACAATTGTACAAAGCTTAGTTTCAGCAAAACCGCTGTTTATGTCCGGCATTCATTAAACAATGTTTGCGCGCGGGTGAAAAGCAGTTTCTATTGTGAAAATATAATATTTTCTCCCACCCGCTTTATTCCATTATCCCATTATACTCCGTTATCTCCGGCAGTACAGTAATGGCCCGACTATTGCGTTGTACGTCTCCGAATTCGAATGAAATATTTAGGAAACGTAAAATGAGTACGTAAACGTGACCAAAGTTCGAGAATTAACTCGAGCTCAAGACGTGTAGAGTCAGAAATTTGGTTATGTCGCGAATCCCAAAGCTGTATTTAAAAACCAGTTTTCGAATTTCTGCTAATTCGTATTGTATTTCCACAATGAATGAACTGATAAATAGAAAATGCAAATTTTTTACTTAGAAACACCTTTGATATCGATAAAATAGCGACTGGATAATCTCGAATGTTTCGTGGTTATTAGAAACATTAGTTAATCTATATTCGAACGGTAATTTTCTGTTTTGCAGTTAATTATATTGATAATTAGCTTTATAAAAACGTATTTTTATAACATGGACCTACATAATTAGTGCGATATATTGGGTTGACAACTAAGTAATTGTTGAATTCACTAACAAGTGGCGTTGTACATATTTTTAAGTACGTCAACATCTTTGCACAGATAAGCCGTAGATGGTTTCGAATGCGCTTATGAGATACATTCGGTTTCTCTGCAATGTCCCTTATTGAACTATGGCGATCTGAGTCAATAATGACCTTTATTCGGTCATCATCGACCTCCACCGGACGTCGAGAGCGCTCCTCGTCTTTTAATGAAAATTCCCCCGACCGGAATTTCGCGAACCGGTACTGACACTGCCGTTCTTTTAAGGCTTCATCACCGTACACAATGTACAACTTTTTATGAGCCTTTTATACACACACACAATTCGACTGGTCGATGTATAATTTTGATACCGAATGTTTCAGGAAGGACCAAATAATAACGTATCGAAGAATCTTATCTGTGCAAAGATATTGACGCACTTAAAAATATGTACAACGCCACTTGTTGGTGAATTCCGCTTAGTTGTCAACCCGATATATTATGACTTGTTGATAAGTATTATCAACAACTTATTGTTGATAAGTTGTTACTGTTCACTTGCTCCTATAGTGTGGATCCCCCCCAGTGGCTCTCCAGACGATATCCCTTCACCCGGGTGGGTTCGTCACCCCCGTTCGTCCTCTGGAATAACTGGAAATTGGGTACTATCTCCTGTACACAGGCCGGCCTTGAGCCGAACCCAATACATACTCGTTACCGCCTACCCCTCCAACAATGCCTCAACCCCAGCCCCTTTCACGGGAACCCGGGATATTGTCGGATCTCCAATAAATATAGTGGCGTCTCTCCGTCCCATCCAATCCCATTAACTTTAACCGAAAAAAAAAACTCCAAACGAAACGTCCGATAAGCGTAAAGTCATCCTTCATATACGACATATTTCTTATTTTTTCACTGTTTCATTGTCACAACTGTAAATTACAATAAGCGACATTGATGTAGCGAGTAGAAAATAATGGAAGAGAAACACCTTTTTTCTAGAATTTTTTCAATTTTTCTTACACATTTAGATCACGCCTGTCTGTAAGGTACGTTCGGGATGTCGGAAGATGTGTAACCATATGTAAACACATATGTATGTGAAATTTGTTGTATATAAACTGAAGACACTGACAACAAAGAACATAAACCGCGGTTTTTGGACCACGGGGCACACGTTCTCGGTTAGTCCACCGATCTATGTCAATATTAAAGGGGGTGAGATGGCACCCCTTTATTGGGTTTAGCCACCCCTTTCTCCATTTTGTATTGTAATTTATGAAAGGACGAGGAAATAAAAGTCATGGAGGACACTCCAGTTAGTTCAGTCGACCCTTCTTCGAGACGTTCATAATTTATGTAAATAATATGTACATTTCTATTATATGGGGTGTCCCAAAATTAACGCAAGATTTTAATTTGCCACCATTCTTGCAGTAAAGTTGGCAACCGAATTAAAAAAAAAACCATTTGACAACTGATAGTTTAGGGTCAGTACAAATGGAGCGCTACCCGATAGAACAACGTGTTTTCATTGTTGAACAATATATAAAAAATAATGAAAGTTTGGCAGCCACAGTTCGATTCAAATCTTGCGTTAATTTTGGGACACCCTATATATCTATATAGTAGAAAAATATTCTCCGGTCTACTGGATGCGCGTGCTTTTAACAAAATAAATGTACGCGGACTTAATGAACAAAGTAGGTGTAATTATTCTATTATTACTAATTAAACAATCTTGCGGGAATCGATTTTTTTTCAGCCATCCTCCCTAGTACTCCTTGCCCTGCCTGCTGGTCTCCCCTAAGCCGTATAATAGGATCCTTTCGGGAGAAAAGCCGGATTCTACGATTCGAATCCCATTCGGAGAACGCCGAACATATTGAATGGAATACGCAGGCAGGAAATGAAATATTAAACCGGAAAATAATCTAGAATTATTCCTCTTCCGTCAGCTCTATCCGTACCGCCTTTCGACTATAATAAATTAGGTTGGGCAGCGGAATTGAGTATTAAAGAAATTTTACTAGCGGGTAGAAAAAAGTGTCTCTAGATATTAAAAATTTGACCCAACTCCGTATTTCGGATTTACTTATAATACCATTACACTGTGGCAGCTGTGATGATGAAGATGGCTGTCTTTATAGTCCCGATCATGGGGCCAATATCACGAAATTGTATATTCCGCATACACTATATATTCTCTCTCTTTGTCATGCGCCATTGTGTACAATAACTATTGAATCCAAATAACATTCCGAACACTTTGGCTTCGGTCCCTTCAAGGAATCGATTACCGTACTAATGATCATTTCGACAGGGTAGTTTCAGACAATATACCCCAATATCGTAGATTTGTTGTGTTTCTGTCTCCTCTCCCTGATTTGGTCTTTTGCTAGACCGGTTTCGGCCGCTCGCCATCTTCTGTAGCGCTGTGTTAGTCACTATCGGCACTTTGGATGTTTGTCGGGCACTGTTAGTAATTTATTATTTAACAGAAACACAACACTGTATTCCAACCCCTCGCAACTCCACGAAACAGTTATGTTAATCTATACCTCAATATATTTATGTATACTTTTACTCTGTGTACTCTCTAATTAATTAGATAAGTTCAGAGCTAAACTTGACCCAAAAAAAATTCCTGAGATCACCGTCCGCGATAGCGAGCAGACAGCGAGAAAAAAAAATTTTAACTCGAAGAAAAACCGCTAAGCCTTGTCGGAAAACAGACTTTAAACGCTCGGCAAATACTGGCCTGTTTTTGTCAGTTTTCCGGGACGGGAAATTCCGTCCGATATTAAGTTCGAAAACGAGTCACGAAGGGGCGGGTTGGGTATTATTTCGAATTTTTAGACTATTTTTTGATCAAACTTAGTGTGGATAACTGCAAATATTATTTTTCCATTAGGCGGTTTTCGACTCGACGTCGGTGTTGACAGACATGGAGCGGGTATGGGGGATCCTCCTATATTCGGGGGTCGGCGCCCAAATAAGGGAATTCACCGAAGCAACACTTTTTTGGAGTTCCTCGGACAAAAAACAAAGAAAAAATCCGCACTTATTAAAAACAAATATTATCTCTTTTCAGCGGGTTGAGAAAATCGGTCCGACAAGAAGATATCTCCGTTCTTTGTTTAATGTGGATGCTGAGGAATGAACTATCGCGAAAAGCATTATAATTTGTACTGCTTATTGTAATTCGTAATTGCATTGTAATTCTTATTACGTGTAAGGTCTGAGTTAATTGCTGGGGGCAATTAGACTGAAACAATCGGCCTAACGCACCACCTGTAGATCGCAACTATCTCATGTAATGTTCCTTAACGAGAGGTACAATCAATACCGGTCCCAATTACTAATTGCTTCTGTATAATAACTCTTACCGTCGCTAATGAGAACGTCCATATACCTGGCAAGGAATCGGGATGGTAACAATTGATGTATTGAAACATAAGCATTTTTCAATTTCTGCTATCAGCCTAACGCGTTCCAGTATTTACCTGGAATATATTATATACATTGTACAGGACTCTCGGGCTTAATTGAATATATTAACCTCGAGAAACGGTAGTACATATTGGTTGTTTCCCTACGAACGAAAGAAAAATTATGTTGATCGAAAATTTCGAAAATAATGTATTTTCTCTTGACTTACCTGTGATGAAAATGATGCAGAGGTACAACAGAGCAGTTGCGGATGTCAGGGGGACTGCACCCATAGCGCTGCACACATATCGACCTCACATCACCCCGCACACTTCACCGCCACCCAAACCTATAATCAATCATCAGTAATCAATAATCAATACCGAATTTATATTTCTCCGCGGGTATAAGCGATAGGACACATGGTGGACTTCATCTCCTGATTTATCGAGTATGTTGTGTTCATTCCGGAATACAGAATCACGAACTCTAGTCGTGCAATTTGTGAATAAATATTTTCGATCTGGTTACATTTATTCGGAGGAAAAAAGTTAAATTGAACAGCTGGAAGATCGCGCGCCAGAGTGACTTCATAATCGTACCGATCGGCCGAAAAACCGGTCTAGCAAAAGACCGTTATCAAAATTCAGACCGCAGTAGGATTTCCCAAACTGAAATCGTCGATCGGTAAACGGGGGTTGTTGACTCCCCATTTAATTATTTAAAGTGGGACGACCGTCGTGCGTTATGCGGGCTTAGTCTCGTTCGGCGTTTACCGGCGCTATTCAATTTGTCCATTTCCATACGCGATGTCGACGGGCCTAAACGGTGTTTTAAAAATCACCGCCGCTAGGGGGGAAAATTTTATTATTCAAATGTCCCCCGACACACACGTTTCGAAAAGCCGTTATTAACTCTGCATACGTTTCGGCCGCCGCCACTCATTGTTCGCCGATCAATCTTTCGAAATATCGATCTATACTAAGGTTTCGGAGATATTTTCACGAGGGAAATGCGAGGAAAAAACAGAACGTTCCGAATTGTCGATCCGAATTTCCGAAAAAAGGCATAAAATCCGAAGCGCTAATTATTAATTGATGGTGGCGGAAAGATAAATTCCCGAGAGTATTTTCCATTTATTTTTTACAATCGCTCTCAATAAATTCAAATTTTCTATTCACTGAAAATGCCAGGAATCGAATCGGGTCAACCGGACACAATTTTTATTTCAAAAATTAAGTCAAATGTACAGCAAAATAAGGAATAGGAATTTAGGTGTGAAATGTGTACAACATTAATGTTAATGATGGCTTTTATTATTTCACCAAATTATAAAATTTAAAATGAATTTTAAATATAACGACATACCAATTTACTCACATTGATATTCTGTTTTTATTTGGTACATTTAAACCGGAAAAAGTTTCTGATAAGCCATTCGGTTTTGAACGAACGGTAAACACTTTTCGCGCTCCTATTTGAAAGTCGACCCCTTTTATGGCATAAAATAAATAGCGAATTTTCAATTCAATCTTGTGACAAACGAAATTTCTCTGCGGGCGACAAAAATCCGGCTTATTTCTCTAAAACGCCTGTAGTTCTATTAGAGTGCGGAACGTGGCGTCGGTGGCGTTAAAAGTAGAATTGGATCCGGGATAGGGTTTCACAAAGGGCTGGCAGATAAACCTTGCACTAGCCGAGAATGGAGGAATTGTTCTCGGCTCTGGACTTCAAGATAAAACGGGAACATTTGAATAGAGGATCAGATATAGACCCCTTCCCCCCCCATCCCAGCCCCGGGTTCCCCATATTGAATTTACCCTTAACCCCTCACCCCCTTCAACCCTTCACTCATCTATTTCTACCGCTGTCGACGGATATACCTCGTCCTTTTTTTTTTCTTATCAAATCTCGATCACACTAGAAATTATGGGAAAAGATTTTATACAATCTCGTGGGATTTTTTAAAATAGAACCTAGTGTGATTTAAGATATAGACCTCCACTGTCTAGGTGCCGAAAGGCTTAATTCTAAAACCAATATAACTTGAACATATAAGTCTTGAAGTTAAACGTAAATGCGGGTTGAATACAATTGATTGGGGGGGTCTATGTTTGATAATTAACACTAACATATTCTATACTGTATATAAAGAACAATCATCGCCCAACTGTAAGTATCTCACTGTTGTCTCGAATTTTTGAGTGGTTCCATTGTAATAGTGTCACCGCCTTAGGGCACAAAAATTAAATGTAAATCCTGTTAATAGTGTAGAAATTTAGTACAGCCTTCCATCTACTCAAGTAAAAGTAGTGGGACTAACGGACTAGTAGTGAGATGAAACATTCTTTCAGCTAATTACATCATTACTTAATTATGATCATGTCTTTTATTTTATTTTATTTTTATTTCTTTGATTCATCCGGTTGGCTCTGAATACTGTTTGTGGTGTTTCTGTCTCCTCTCGCTGGTTTAGTCTTTTGCTAGACCGGTTTCGGCCGCTCGCCATCTTCAATAGCGCTGTGTTAGTCACTGTCGGCACTTTGGATGTTTTTCGGGGGCGTCCTCACTGCACTGTCACTGTCACACTTGTACTGTTGTGGTTGTCGGTCATTTATTATTTAACAGAAACACAACAAATCTACGGTATTCCAACCTCTCGCTGACCACAAAACAGTACAAGTGAAAGTGCCAACAGTGACAAGCGCCGCTACTGAAGATGGCGAGCAGCCGAAACCGTTCTGGCAAAAGACCAGACCAGCGAGAGGAGACAGAAACACCACAAACCTACAGCGGTTATATACTATCGCGGACGTGATTGGCAAAGAGACTTATCTAGTAAATCCCCGGGGCCGATAACGCTAGACACTTAACCGGCGGTCGCTGCAGGCGCTCCTCCAACATTCGTACATCTCCATTATCGAAGTTCGGAGCGGGGAAAGTTGGAACCGCCTATCCATCAAACTGGGGCCGCGCTCCAGGGGGGTGAATATTTAAAAAGACGCTCCAATATTCATTGTGCGCGGGGTGCAGGGGGGCGCGGAGGGGGGCTTAATTAGGCCGGCCTAAATCGATGCCCGGATTGCCCGAATAATTGAACCTCTGTTCCGCAGGAGAAACCCGACGGGAAACTGTAACGGTCCCTGTTTACAACAATAAGGGCCCAATAATAATAATTATAAGCCCCAGAGAAGCTCGCCGTACAAAAATATAACAAATTTCACGCAAGAATTATACACACTAAAATAAATGGTAGGTTTGTGGTGTTTCTGTTTCCTCTCGCCGGTTTGGTATTTTGCTAGACCGGTTTTCACGATGTATTGATAAAATAATAGCCTACGATTATTACGAATAATAGCCTACGATTTGGTGTACAGAACACCAAATTCATTATATTATGTAATTAAAAAAAGTGATATCTTCATCTCGGTATAGAATTGTGTCACTATGCCGTCATATACCCCTTGAATTCGCTGAACCGTTTTATATACTTCAAAATAAATCAGAATAAATGACGAGCACCCGAAACCGGTCTAGGAAAAGACCAAACCGGCGAGGGGAGACAGAAACACCACAACCCTACGGTATTCCAACCCCTCGCAGACCACAAAACAGGTATATTAAACTAAATGCCTATGGGTTTCTCCTCCATTATTTTCTACTCGTTATTAGTGCCTCGTATTATTACATTAGTGCATTATTAGTGCATCGTAATCATCGATGTGGCTTATTGTAATTTATAATTCTGACACTTAAAAATTGGTCATAATTCTTATTACCATAAATTTTATTGGTGATAATCTTATTAATCGTGCTTATTAATGGATGAGGATTGTTTAAGGGCAGCAACGAGAAAATATTTCAGCCCCTCGCCCCCTCCGAATGATAAATTTGTTAATTTAATTTTGGCCGCCGTATTTCGGCCCAGCCGGCGCCCGCCCTCTAATTCTTTTCGGATGCGTTTCGGCCTTCCTGAATATATTTCGCCGACAGGTAATTTTCAAATTGAACGAATATATACCGCCCCGAAGTAACTCTAGTAGTTAATTCGGCAGTTGTCGCCGGCCAATTTATTGGGGGATGAAAACGGGGGTCGTAATAACGGCCGGCTACGTCGCGACAACGTATATAACCTGGGTTATACCCCCCCCCGACCCCTCCACCAGCCCCGCGGGCGAATTAATGAATGCTAGGGGTGCCCTTTGGAAGGGGATGCTGTGCCCTTTTGTGTTTCTACGCCCCCAATTAGACTCTAAGCCGCCGACCGAATCCCGCTTTAATAGGTCCGACCCTCCAGTGCCAAGACTCAACTCTTCCTTCCATAACATTCACGGGGGTGATGGGGGTTTCATTATCAAGTAAGGGGCGGGGCGTCATAATTTTTGGATAACGCCGGGATTACGCGCGGATTTCGCTGTACAATAACGAACAGGAGGGGCTGAAACGAAAATTAAACCCTTTGCGGTGCCTCGGGGAAGCTTAAATTGTATTTATTTTCTTAGCCCGCCGGCGGTTCCGCGTTATCACCCCTGATAAGGAGGGCCAATCGCGATCATCGTTTGTTGTTATCAACCCCGTGCAGTCCGATCTTGTTCTTTACCGCCCCCGCCCTTAATCTCGCCCTCCTCCATGTAGAAGAATCCGCGCTACATTAATATGATTTTCTCATTTTTTTGTGGATCAAGACGCTAAATGGTTGGCACAATCCTCTCGAATTGAAAAGGAAAATTGAAACGGGCATTTAAATTCAAAATATCGTAAATAATGAACTAATTATGAAACAAGAGAAAACGTTATTCATTCTAACTTTAATAAAATCATGATTGCTGTTTTCTCATTACTCTGACGAGGTTGATTATAATTTAAATTTGTTGGCTGTAGTAAGTTTTGAAGTACTTTTAAGTAGATCCTCCCACACTTGCGATTTAAATCTACTCATTTCTGACGGGCGTGAGGATTAATTCCTGGCATCTCGGACAAAAATTCGTACCGCATAGAATTTCTGTTCGATTATAACCGCCATTATTGCGGGCGCAAATATAATTGCGCTCAATTATTAAAAATTCTAATTCCCGGAACGACGGTGGCGACGGATGAATTATCGATGAAAAAGGGCCCCCCCCTTCCCTAATTGAGTCGGAATTCCTTCGCTAATTTGAATCGAACGAGGGCCACTTTCCTTTGGCCAATTAGGGCCTCGGTAGAGAGGCTTTTCCCAATCGAGCTTTCTGTAGGGGCGAGACGCGAGGATGAATACGGATTGATCGGCGGGCTCGGTCCGATATAAAATAGTAAAACCGGCGGGGAAAACTGTTTTTACCGGTAGGAGAGAAAAAAAAGAAGGTTTTTCCAATAAAAGCGGGAATGAAGGCTTCGCGATTCATCTCTGGGGGGGATCTCTTTTTCGCCGTCTCTCGCGACCTTTCGCATTTTCCGACTCCCCTCCCCCTCCTTCTTTCATCCCGGACCCGACTTCCTCTTTCGGCCCCGCGTAAACGAATTTTGACGGGGACGCTCGCTAATTTCATCCGGCCGAAAAAGAAAAAGAAAAAGGGTACGAAGAGTTCGTCGGCCTATTTCGGAACGACCTATTTACCGACTCGGTCCCTTTGGCCGGATTCGATAACGAAATCATTAAAACAACCCCAATACGGGTCAAAAACTTGGGGTCGAAAAAATGTAGCCTAACTAAGAAGCCTTCATTTGACCACAGCATACCCTTTAAAAAAAATAATATGTATATATTGGATCATTATTCTAGCCGTATATATTTAAAAATGTGACTTCGAAGTTGTACTTTCGATTGGAATTTACAGTAAAAAATATTGCGCAAAAGGTATTCGCTAAATTACAGGTGGTGCCCTGTATATTTATACATCAATAAGTAATTTAAAAAAATTAAATACTGTATGATTTCTATTGCTTGTTTATCCCCAATAATGATATAATTTCGTATTTGTGCAGCGTATGTTTTTCCTGTCTGAAGAGTTTGCTCGCAATTAGAACGTGTTTCATGGGACGGGGAGTTCGTCGGTAGGTGGTATACTACTGCCAGCCAACTACCCCTTTGTCTGACTGGCGTCATTAAGGAGTTCGCCGCGGTAGCTGGTATACTCACTCCATTAGGTATCAATTAGGTATGGCGCGGGGCCTCGCCGTAGAAATATGATGCCTCAAGTGTTTTGCCGGGTGGGGGCGGATGGGCTTAATTACCGGACTAGATTGGAGACGAGGACGGCCTAGATTAGGCCCTAACCCTCCCTCTCTCCCTCCCTCTCTCGCTCTCGCTGTATTTGCCGGCAGAGTCATTAGGACAGATACAACAATAAAGCTCCCGTTCGCCCGGTATACCTGTCTGCGCCTCGTTAGCGATATAGACCGGATGCGTACAGCCTCCGACAGACACCTAATGGCAGTATAATGCCCTATACGCCGCAAGAAGGGCGTGTTTTTTTCCGGTCCCACTTCACAGGGCACACTGGGTGGGTTAAACGGCCCGGAGGATCAACTTCGAAAGAAACGTTTGGAGCTCTACGATGAGCCACGAAACTAGGGTAAGCTGGGATCTGGCGCGATTAGGCGGTGGATAGTAGTAACAGTGCTCACTGGAATTATCGCCGAACAGCTTCCGGTAGGATCGCGTTATACTGTCATACTGGAGCAATATCATATTGGCAGGGGTTGACTCCCAGCCGGGTGGTATCCGCTACCGACGTTTCGGAACCCTTATCGGTTCCTTCTTCAGGGTAACACTGTAGAGTGAATCGAGTTGTATATATTGGCGGAGGTGATATGTTATCAGGATTATCAGAGAGACAGTAGAAATACGTAAAAACAACTTCAACAGAGACATAAATTTCAATAGTATATAAAATTAGCACAGTCTGGTTCACTGTAATAAGGGTAATCCCTGCCAACCGATATCCTTCCCACAACATCACGCCCATAACCCATGTTCCGGTAGGTCGCGAGATATTATAATTGGACGTGAAATAACTGATACCTCTTATTATATAATTTCTTTCTTCTGCAATATTCCGCGCGGCGCGGAACACAAAATATGTTTACGGAGCGGGACATTTTCAGTATCAGCTTTCGTCGTGCCCTTAATAATTGTTGATCTTTACGAGTTTCGGCGGGCGCATATACCTTTATTGAAAGTTCTGGCTCCAATATAGAGACATCGCGAATGTTTGACTTATACTCAAAAGTAAACACGCTTCACTCTCCGCTCTCATCATATCGTCTTCGGCAACGATGTTTTCACATTTTCCGAAAACTCCGTTGTTTAGAAAAGGTGGGCCCGTTTAACGCGCTTGTTACTAGTTTTTTTAACTTTTTTATTTTGCACAATCAACTTTACAGTTATAAGTACAATCGATACGTGTATATTGTTCACGTGTTTGTCTGCGATGATGGCGCTTTTTGACACGATTTAAGCACTGTCCGAGGTGATCTCCGGGCCGGAGGCGTTTAAGCCGTCGTTGTGGGGTGATAACGGACGGGTAAGAGAGGAAAGGGACTGAAGGAATGATTTTGTGAATTGTGTGGTTAGTGTGGTTAGAAACATACCGGGGGGAGCATTAAGGATGGTGGGAAGGACATTTGATTGAAATCTCTGGATGCGAGCGATATCGGATGTCTCGGTGGAACCCCACAGTTCTATTCCGTATGTCCGTGTCGGTTTCAGTATAGCTTTATATATTGTCAGTTTGTTGACTATTGTCAGTTTTGATGTCCTTTTCAAAAGAGGTCCAAATTTTCTGTTTAAGTCGATTCTTTCGATATGGGGATTCCACATGAGTTTGTTCAGGTGGAGCCCAAGATAGCGAATCTGCTGTTGGAAATCTGAGCTAATCGGGTGTTCAACATTTTTGGCCCGTCGTCGGGCTGGGAACGGAGAAAAAAATCGGTCCGAGGGCGATACGTCATCGGGGGCGGTAAGTCGCGGGGGCGGCTGGTCAGCCTCGGCCTATCCGTCAGCCGGCAGCGACACCGCGGGGGCGGCGGCGGCGGGGGATGAAATATCGGCCCGGGGGCTGTTAACGCCCTACGGGGGTGGGGGCTGACTGATGAGCCCCCAACTCTTATCTCACACCCACTAACCCCCCCTCCCCTTCCATCTAGGCATCTGTTTACCTTCCCAAACGGGCCCCGATGCATCATCACCCGTGCAGAACGGGCCTAAAATATGAAACGGCCCGCCTACAATAAGCACTGACGGATTCCTGGCACCCACTGTCACCCAACGAAACATTACAGTTTCAATATTCCCCAACAACATCCCCAATCGACGTCTCTACACATCTTGGTGTGCAATACCCAACTTGCTGTACATTCACTGAGGCAAATTAAACCCCGAGACAGCTTTCTACCCCCAGATTTAGTCTTCACGCCAACGTCAGTAGCGTCCTGTCAGTAGATTAACGTGGGGCCAAAAACAATACCTCCAGGTATGAACTCTCTTCAACCCCGAGACGCCGAAACTTTCCATCGTGCTCAGAGCATTTCCGAGAAAAGTGTTATCCCACAGCGATGTTTCTCCCCCGCCGAAATCGAGAAAAGTATCGCTGACGAAGTATATAAAGTTAGACCTCAATTTTAAAGAACCGGTCGACAGCTTTGAAAGCGAAAACTTTCAACGATGCAAACCCTAATTATATTTAATGATTTATTCGCGGATACTACATCGGACCGAGAAGCAGTTTAACTAAAAAAATGTAGGCATAGTATATATCGGGTCGGCAACTAAGTCATTGCGGGTTTCGTCGCTAGATGGAGATGGCGTTATTTGTATTTTTTACGAATCTTCAAACCTGTATAGAGTGTTCTGAAATGTTTATTACATGTACCAACTATTCGTCGTGCGTACCAAAAAATGCGCGACATAAGGGTGCACACACCCGGAGATGAGAAGAATCCGCAATTATTTAGTTACCAACCCAATATTTTTTTTTTTTTTACTGTAGATTTCGAGTGATTCTGCCACGCTGATGTCAGCGAAAAGTGACCAACACCGCTACTGAAGATGGCGAGCAGCCGAAACCGGTCTAGCATAGGATCAAACCGGCGAGAGGAGACAGAAAAACACGAAATCTACGGTATTCCAACCCCTCGCAGACCACAAAACAGGTATGTTTAAACTATATTTTTCATGAAAACCTGTACAGGAACATAACGCATCCCGTCCACATATCTTACAGCGATTTGTTTCCGTATTAAATAACTCTCGGCGAAGGGTAACAAAAATGTACAGGCAGTAACTCGCCATATTAATAAATATCGGCGCTGTGGGAGGCTATATTTTTCTCTCGGTCCGAACAACCACCGCCGTCGGCAAGAGTTATGTCGGCCTCGACATTTTTCAGTGTGCACCCGTTCTGAATATTCGGCCCCTATCTCTGCTTAATAATACTGCCAGTTATCGCCCAAATAAATATATATATTGCCGCGAACGCCCAACCAACGAAATATATTAGTATTGTTTATCGTCGATAATAATGTACGGGACGATAAAGCTGTCGTTATATTTTTACTTCGTCATACCGCATGAATCTCAGTTGAACAGGAAAATTGCATACACGGGTATGTTCGCGAGGAGAAGACGCATTAACATAACGCATATTTTCTCCGTTCGAACACTTGAATACGACCTGGAAAATCAGACTGGGAAGTAAGGTAATACATGCTATTTGACTATGCGGTATATTTCTACAATGTATGTCCATATCGGTTTTATAAAAACTAAGTGTCCCTCCAAGTTTTCATCCCCTAAATTCCTCGAGACGAGATATATAGTATGCTTCAAATGAACGAGAGGTTTTAATGTATTTTAAATACTTGGAATATTCAAATCTTGGACACTCTGGTTTCGGCAAACCGTCCATCGCGATCTACCGGGGGATAATTTTATTTTTCCCTTAGTCCAAAAATTAAAACCAAAATACTGCATTTTTATGTTTTCTCTTAAAAAAACGGATGCTCGTGTCCAATCTCGAAGGATATTGCCGAGACTTGTTGCCGTGAAGGGTGATTGAACGGGGGGCTGGATAAAGCGGGCCCTTCTCACTGGATCACGTACCCGACCCCTTCCGTAAGGGCTCGTGCGACTCTTCAAACCCTTCAAAACCACAATGGAATTTAGTCCCTCGTTGACCGATTAATTGGTTACCCGAGTTAACCGCCGGTCAGATTGTCCTCACGATTAGTCCCCACATAATTTGTCGGTCGCAAACGATTAAAAATAACAAGATTCACGATTTTACGAGGGACGATAGATTGTAAGTATTGAATTCTGTAGGGGTTGTGGACGGTTCGGTGGGGGACCCCCGAAATATTTTCGATCAATCGATTTTTTCTCCCTTTATTTTCGTAAAATTAATTATCGTCCAATGTCAATTTGGATGTCCGCTTGAGTAATGCTAGCCGGGTTAAAATCTGAGCTTTCCAGTCGACTAGGGGGATGCGAACAATCGAGATATAAATTTTATAGAGTGGCGGGATAGAAGGTCTCGGAGAGTAAATAACTAAGCGTCTCTTGGAGTGAATTCGCCGGGTTTTTCTTATTAAGGTTCCTCTTCCTCTTTCTGTCTCTCTCTCTCTCTATTTCTCTATCTCCCGCCAGCTAATATCCTCCCGGGTAGAGAAAGGGTGAGACGAGTGTGGTGGACCGCGATAAAATGGACCCCGTGGCCGGCCGACGGCGGCCTCACCGGCACAAATCCTTTGTTATTGCAGTTTCTAAATCAGAAAATCCGAACGTACCGGCGGTTTCCCCAAGACCGGGTTATTATTGTCGAACCCGGTTGAAATAAAGAGTTTCACGCCCGAGAAGTTTCCCCAGTTTCTATGAGACGACAAACTGCCCGATCGGAACTAAACATTAAACTAAAAAGTGAACGCCACAACAACTATAGTGACTGTTTCAGCCAATAATTTTATTTTTTCAAACCCTGGATAGTATAATTTATTATACCATCCACAACAGACGACGGTACTGTGTTTATGTATTTGGTCTGTTTAGAAAATTGAAAGATATCTCGTTTGAAATACCCGTTTTCTGGTCTGAGAGGGCTTGAAATATCGTAGATTTCGTGTTCTTCTGTCTCCTCTTACGCATCTTACGCATTAGTATATAAATTGAAAAAAACTTCAAGACGGACTTAGTGGTAACAGTGTTCAGAATATAATGTAATTCCATTCTGCAGGATTCCTCAAACTCAAAGTTGATAAATAAAAAAAACTTCTAGCAGCGACAGAAGTCAAACCTTAGTCCAGAAGAGAGTTTAGCCTAATTGAAACATATTTCAACAATTTTAATCGATTTTTACAACAAGTATCGAATTTTAATTTGTTTTCGATTCGGAAACTGTTTGCGCTCTCGGCCCCGCCGAAACAAGTGGATGTTGATCAACCCAATTAAAAATGAAGATTCCGTTTTCACGGGTTTAATTAAACTCCATTCAATCAAGTACCATTTTATCCGGTACCCGGTTTTAACTGTCTGAAAGATGTTCGGAAAGTGAAATAATTTTAGAAAATGAATAAACAAAAATACCGATGCATCAGCGTTGAATACACTTTGTAATGTCACTCAATATTATTTTAACATCCATCATCCATAACCTGGGATAAAACGCTTCAATATTTAATGGAAACGTCATCGTATTTACTATCGAATAAATTAGTACATTTTTTCTTTTTAATAAAATCGGTAATTATAAAATAATGAATTAATTTAACGCCTTAAATATTGTTTTAACAAAAAATTTTTTATTAAATTAATTTACTTTTCGCATTTAGATGCTCGACGGTTTGACTATATGTACTAGAAAATGTTATTTCGAATTTTCTTTTGCAAAATCAATCAGATAAGGGTAAAAAACATTCCAGTTGCTAATGGTAATTAAGTTTGTATTTTAAACGATCATGGCCATTGGAAGAATTCAAAGTGAGAGTGAAAATGCTTAACAGGATCCATTTTGTTTCCTGGTTGTTACAATTGGTTGACGGACTTCCAGGGGATAAAACAACACACCCCCTTGACGGTAAATATCTTCTGATTAGCCTAAGCAATGAAAACGTCGAAGAAAATCGTGTTTGAGTTGTGTCGGGGTTAATTCAAAGCACGTGTCCACGGGCTTGACAAGTAACTTAAACGAGAGGAAATTTGATTTAAACAGTGGCCGTTGAACTACCCTACCCCCTGGACCAGCTAGCTCCCTCCTCCATCCCCCGCCCCGCGTGTAAACTTGGGGTGAGCCCCAAGCCCCGGTCTGCTAAAAGGGCTCGGGGTGAGAGAAGTCCGCCCCCGGCTCAAACCCCTTTTGGAGGAGGGTGTCCCACCCCCACCAAAACTGGTTTACCAGAATGCGGTTCGTTTGGGCGAAACTCCGGGGGATGACTTTGTCTTAATTTAAATCAGTCGCATACAAATGAACTGGCTGCAATCTCGCTTGTATTTAACGGAAGTCTATGGAATTTCTATCTTTATTTATGGGTATTTTGGTTCCATTTTTTGTTTTGTGGAAGAAAACACTATTTTAAATACCGGTTTTGTGGTCTGCGAGGGGTTGTAATAGCGTAGATTTCGTGTGTTTCTGTTTCCTCTCGCTGGTTTGGTCCTATGCTAGACCGCTTTCGGCTGCTCGCCATCTTCAGGAGCGGTGTTAGTCACTTTTGACACTTGGGATGTTTCACCTGTGACTGTCACCTGTACTGTGGTGGTTGCAGTGCATTCGGTTTAATGAGCGTTTCAATGGTACGGCGCACCTAATACTAGCCCGCAACAGAGGTCTGTCTTACATTTTAGTATTAGCGCCTTACATATAGCGCCTCGCAGTACAAGTGACAGTGACAGTGCAGCGAGGATGCCCAAAAACATCCGAAGTACCAAAAGTGACTAACACCGCTACTGAAGATGGCGAGCGGCCGAAACCGGTCTAGCAAAAGACCAAAGCAGCGAGAGGAGACAGAAACTCACGAAATCTACTGTTAAAACTATTTAAAAAAGTGATTTCCGTCCCTAAACGATCAGCAGGTGAGAAAACAGATTTGGGACTCGTCCAAGGAGTTTGCCCGTAGACTATAGACTGATTCAAATAAATTGTTTAGATAAATCCAGCCTCCGGATTGCAACAATGCTCCCGTAACAGTGTTCTACTTAAAGAAAGTGCTCTAAAACCGTCGGCCGCATCCGAAATTCACGAAGTAGTAACGCCGGCTATAAAGGGTCCCTGAATGCCGGTGGCGGCCCCCCCAAGGGCCTCGTTCGGGGCCCATCTCCATCAGAGGAGAGGGCCAAAAACCCGGAGCCGCTTAATAGTTGAATAGGAAAAAGAGAAACATGCCCCGGGAATTGTAGTTCGCAGCAAGTTGTAGCTCTGAATGTTTTACGACTTTGGGCCCAGCTCCATTTTCAATCAGAGGCCCGGACACTGCCAACTGTCTCCTATTTATATGAGTGGCCTTGCAGCAATCGCTTCACCATAGAAAATGCGTTCCTCAATAAGCATTCGCTATTTTAATAGCGCTATAACAATATAAAGTTCGATAGCGATTCACACGTAATACTAGAATGACGTAAGAACGTAATATTATTGACGGTAGACTACTGGGATCGGACCGAAAAAAATTAATTTTCAGTTAACCGTATTCCACGGAAATAAGTTTGAAAACGAACTGTTTGGCCATACAGAGAAAATATGTGCCGATAATTGTGCGCTGCGATAGTATAATTATAATAGAAAATACTGAATATAGAGAAAAGTGCAAATAAGCAGTTCCGGTTTTAAATCGTACTCAAAAGAGATGTTGGAATTCTTCTCGATTCTTCTCTATTCTGCTATCAATTCAACAGGATTTAGTTCAAAGAAGTGTTAAAAAATTTGGCCCAATCCACTCCAATAAAACGGAAAACATTTTACTGTTTCTATGACATTTTGAAATTACGTTTTCTATTTATTTTTCTGTTCCGGCAAGACATTTTTCTACTTTCACACCGTATTTGATTATAGACCATTATCTAGTGGTGTAATCACTGCAAAATGAGTTCAGCAAACGTAAGATTCGGTATTTAATGGTCAATTTTGAACGTGTAGCTGCCAGTCTAGCGACAGATGTCATGATGTGTGACAGAACTCCTTATTCTCGAGACTTATGCAGAGGGAATACAGCGCTCGGCTAAGCCTAGAATCGAACCTAATCGAATGTTCACTACGTTCAATATTTAGCCGGTATCCCGGGGGTTGGAAACTTGATCTGGCTTAATAGTGAATTATATTATAGTAGGGAGGGATGAGGTGTCGGACCCCGGAGGGTGCACCGCCGGTTCGCCCCGACAAACAACCCCCCCCCGGTCTATAATAAAACAGGGATCAATTTAGCAATTTAGTCGCCGCCCCACCGAAATTGGTACAAATATTTACAATGCGGTGGATATTATCCCCCCGTTGTAATTCAGCCGGCGTTGCCCAACTATCGTAGACGGGGCCCCCAATATTGATTTGGAAGCGATCGAATTTAATTCAGTTCCGAACTGCGGTCAATATTGAATATATTATATTCCGAACGACTGAGGATCGTACTGCACATTTTGAAACTGGAAAATTACGAGCCGAAAATTTGTATTTTGTTCTCCTTTCACAACTCAGACCGCAAAAATCCCGAGAGGCTCGATTAATTCAGAAAACTCGCTAACGATTACTTTCCGAACAAACGGGTAATTATTTTTGACGGTTTTTAAATCCAAACAACAACAACAACGCGGAACAATTTGGCCAACTCCCAACATCAAAAAGGCCCTTTAATTGTGTTTTTACAAAGTTTTTCGTAAAAACTGCTAGGGTCGAGGCCCTGGCAACTTCAATTTCAATTGATGCGAAGCGACCGATTTTCGTAGGCGAAGTTTTTGACCGGGCGAGAAAAACTTTGTCCATTAACATATTGCTGGTACTTGCCGGTCAGTTCTGGCCTCGGACACCGATAAAAAGTTAAATTGCAAACTGTTTTCGTTAATATAACGTAAATATTATCAAATACTGACACGATAACAATCAGAATAAATTCAGAATCAAATTCAGAATACCTGCTGTAAATATGATGTAACAAACATTTTACCCATCTTGCTAATAATAAGGGGAAAGAGTTTCGGATTAATCCGCATGCTGTAATATGTATTGGGCTCAAGCACCCGACGTAATACTTTTACCGTAGGTTTGTGGTATTTCTGTCTCCTCCCGCTAGTTCGGTCTTTTGCTACACCGGTTTCGGCCGCTCGCCATCTTCAGTAGCGGTGTTTTGTCAGACCTTGTTTGTACCCCTCGCAGACCACAAAACAGGTAATACTTTTAGTAGCATTGGATTTACGGTTACAGTTTTTAACAACAACAAATTCTATGTTCTATTTTCTTATTTGAAAATAAAACATCAATCTTCAATCTGCATAAAGCCGAGTTCAAGTGATCGACTTAAATATGTAAATATTGTCTAGACACGCATATCGAAATGTGGACTTTTCTCGGACTCTGGAAAAGTAACGCGTGGAAGTAACGCGGCCCAGAGTTTCGGACAGCGGTTTTCAAAGAACCGAAAGGGTTTACGACCGCCGGGCACAATAAACATGGGATTGGCGCCGAAAACCGTTCCGAAATAAATGATAAAGGGGTTGGGGGAGGCAGTTAGGGGAGGAAAGGCCGGCCCAATTTAAAAGGGGATGGGGCCTCGCTAGATAAATGCTGGATATCCGCCGCCACTGATTATCAATAACTCCGTGCACATCCGGTTTCCCAGTTTTCTTTATGGATTTTCCAGTTTCCTATAAAACCTCCAGAAGTCAGTTCGATTCGACCGGGGGAGGTTTGAATGCGCCTTGTAATCTCTCAAGAGGTAATATGGACACGCGAAATGAAATTTAAAAAAAATAGTACTCTATATCGTAAAAACGATAGTACAGCAATTATTCCAAATGTTTAATTATTCGATATTATATTGTGATTCTCTCACTTTAGTCTGTTGTAACTCGCATCCAGAGATTTCACTCAAAAGTCCTTCGTACCGTCCTTAATGCTCCCCGGTATGTTTCTCAACCAGACAATCCACCGTGACCTCAACATACCGACAGTGGACGAATTCACAAAATCCCGGTTCCTGAAGTTCCACTCCCGCCTTTCTCCTCACCCTAATCCTCTCTTACCCATCCATTACAGCCCTTAGTATACAATTGTTCTTGTGTGAAAAGTGCCATATTTTTGTGGGTTCCTTTTATCACGAAATACATGTGAAAAAATAGAAGTCAGCACTTGTTCATATAACATTCACGTTGATTAGACAAGATAAAAAAGGTTATACAAACAATGTTTGTTGTAAATCAATAATTTCCACACTACACTATATAAATTAACGGATTCCGTTATTGAATTGAATATTCGGCGAATCAATTTATCACCTCCGGCATCCGCACAACAAATAACACAACGGGCGTTAAAATTAACACTTTGCACATATAATTATTCATCCGTATTGCGTTTCGGCCGCAAGCCAATACAGGGCACTATTTGTTGACGAATTACACTGAGTTTAGTATAATTAATTATTGCGATTCGTCTAATTGATTGAAAACTAATCAGTGTATAGTGTAGAAATTCCCAGTATCGATCGGATTGTAATTCGGAGTCGGTTAGTGCGTTTGGGGGATAGTTTTGGTGGGGGTGGCGGTGAGGGGGCGGCGGTTGTTTCAATAGGCCGGTGTACACGACAATTAGCGAGATAGAGGCCCAATGACATTTGCGGAGACGGCCCGCAAACTAAACAACAATTTACTAATTACTCGCTCTGTATTGGATTTGAGGCGCCAACTAATATCCTTAGTGGGGCGCCGCGTACAGTCGCAAAGTGTACACTCGGCACCTAGCAGAAAACGTATTATTAACAGCTTTAATCGTAATTTTATTACACTGTCTTATATTGGGCGCAAAATGTGAAATTAGATTCTGGAATAAAGAGTTAAAATTAATTCCGAACTTAGCTCAAAACTGATTTTTCAATTTAATCTAACCGTTTTAAAATTCAAAATAGAAACTTTTCATTTGTAATGTGGTCGGGGGAACAGAAATGTGAGACTGGACCAATCCAATATTTATAATATTCGATGCATAATTTTTGAGCTTATACTTGTACTATAAGGCACTGATGCTAAACTGTAAGACAGACCTGTGTTTCGGGTTAGTATTCGGTGCGCCGTACCGTTGAAACGCCAGAAGTGACTGACACCGCTCCTGAAGATGGCCGAAACCGGTCTAGCAAAAGACCAAACCAGCGAGAGAAACAGACGAAATCTGCGGTATAATTTTTGAGTTTAAGCTAGCGTATGGGAATAAATGTTCAGTGGGAATTGTTCATTTTCGGTGTTTATTTCGAACTTAGCCAATACTCAATTCGATTCAAAGAGACGAGGGGTTTCCGTAGCCTGAACGGGCACAAACAAGGGGTCGGTCGACGATTCAGAGCCAGAAACAACCCCCGCCCCCGGTCACTATTTTCCATTCGGGGCGTTTCTGACAAACGGCTGTAGGCCTGAAACGACTCCGCCCAATGGAATGGAAGGACTTAAATGGGCTTTCGGGACGCCCCATATGCAGGCACCTCGTAATTGATTTAAATTTCACAGCCAATTTGTCAACAGCAGGCCGAGTTAAATGTACCGCCTAAAATACCGCCCTCATAAAATGATTGAAATTCTAAACGGTAAAGATTCCCCAATACTATTAATATAAGCCCGAAATTTCCTCGATAGAATCTGCTTGTTTATGTAGTGCTTAATTTATATAACAGATTAGTCCAATCTGACATCTCTGTTCCCAATGACTCTATAAATATAAAGCTTTTATTATGTATTTTAAAGCGATTAGTTTAAATTGAAGAATAACTTAATTGATCCTTATGGCCCTAATAAAAATCCCTTATTGGGATTTCATTACGCTCATTACGTTATTCATAGAGCGTTAAATTAAAAGTGCGCAACCGTTACCGATACTGACGTTTCGTATACAGAAAATTATATGTACAAATTTATTGTAATTTAAATAGATAAAGTGTACTAGTAAAGCTGTAGATTCATTAAACAAACCACAAAAATTTATCTCATCTCAGTAGAACGGCGTGACGGTAACAGGATATCGGAATTATTATAAAAAATACGGCTGGGGAATTATAGCCGACCGGGGAATTTTTCAATTTACCGATAATAACCCGTCTATAATAGACTGCCGCTTGATAATGTGGCCCGTCCACGCCGACAACTAAGTCCTATTAATCATATTGCCCGCCCAATTTATCTCCCCTGTTTTACAAAAGGCCGCCCCTCTAACAACCGTCCAGTTGGAAAGGAAAATTTGCGGAATAAATAACTGGGATTTACGTAATAAAAAAAAAAGGAATCGGTCGAAAATCTGATTCGACACTGTGCAGTGGGGGTAGTTTCGAATACATATGAATAATTACAAATACGGTAAATTGGGATTAACGATAAAATATCGGAAATATTTTTCTGCATATTAATAATATTTTAAATAGTATCTCCTCGGATAACTTTAGTCGGGGTGAACAGGATGTAACGGGGAGTGTAACGCCCAACAAATTGGTGGTGCTGGGATACGTAAAGCGAATCAGACTGTTGAACAGCGTGCCCGAAATGGAATTTCCGTTGGACGCTACGAGCCGGAGGGGTGCGGGGGTGGAACGCGAGGGGGTTGTTGGGGGCGCGGTCACCATGGCGACCGTACTCCTCTTAAACAGATCAGCCCCATAACAGGGGGTGTTGAAACCGACCGAGCGTTAATTCTCCCGGGTGGCGGGGTACGTAACCGCTAATTGCAGAAAAGCGCTCGTTTTTTAAATACTCCCGGACTTATCAAGCCCGGCGAACACCTTGGCTTGTTCCTTCGATAGAGCCGATGACGTAAGCTTACGATGGATTTATGTTCAAGATGGCCGAAATGAGATACTTCCCTATATAAAGGGTGTCCCAAAATTAACGCAAGATTTGAATCGAATTGTGGCTGCCAAATTTTCATTATTTTTTAAATATTGTTCAACAATGACACGTTGTTCTATCGGATAACGCTCCATTTCTACTGACCCTAAACTATCGGCTGTCAAACGGTTTTTTTTCAATACGGTTGCCGACTTTACTGCAAGAATGGTGGCAAATTAAAATCTCGCGTTAATTTTGGGACACCCTATACATTAGTTTTAATTCAATTAGGAAACTATACTTGGAGGAGTCAGAGAACGCAAAGAAGTTGCTGCCGGTGTCAAAACATAAGCTAAACTCTGCACGATTTCCAAGTAGCGAACGTGCAATCCGTAAACTGGAGTCCAACTTGTAACAGACAGTCCAATGGACTTGGGAGCAGGATGAACTTAAACTCGATTCCCCTTTCGCGCTGGGATTCCGGCGCGGGATTACTTCGTTTACGAGCCCAATCGAAGTCGAATTGAACTATTCCTTAAAGTGTACAAATAGACCAATTTCTCGAGGAACAACAATTCTGATTTTGCAGTGTGAAATCGATTTTTAACGAAGATTTTCGGTTTAAACCGGACTTTGTACGCCGATTTCGAGGTGTTAGTATAACTGTTTAACTTCGATTATCGCTATAAAATGCGTTTCATAGCCGATTTTTGGCGTGAAACTGCGTTTGAGGAACAGTTTTTAGCCTGCGCTGATTGGGGCTGAATTTGGCTTAGAATTTTTTAATATAGCTGTTTTGTGGTCTGCGAGGGGTTGGAATACCGCAGGTTCGTGGTGTTTCTGTCTCCTCTCGCCGGTTTGGTCTTTTGCTAGACCGGTTTCGGCCGCTCGCCATCTTCAGTAGCGGTGTTAGTCACTGTCGGCACTTTGGATACAATACTTTGGGCACTGTACTTTGGGTACTGTCACAGTACAAGTGACAGTGGCAGTGCAGTGAGGACGCCCAAAAGGAACCGCTACTGAAGATGGCGAGCGGCCGAAACCGGTCTAGCAAAAGACCAAACCGGCGAGAGGAGACAGAAACACCACGAAGCTACTTAGAATTTTTGTTATATCCGTCTCTCTTTGTCGGCGGAGTTAGGGACGAATCCGCGAAAATTTCAAATCTTATAACAATTTTAAAACTTGTCCCTTTCTGGTGTCGTTTACACGTCGGTGCAGTGTACTCCTATACACTTTATTAATGTTACTTCTAGGCCTAATGTTACTGCAGTAGGTTGAGTGGCCTCCTCGTCCTCTCCGTATTTACACATCGTCGGCTGATGTACGCGTGGCGGACGGCCGTAACAACAATAACCAAGGTTTTGTTTGCTCTTGCGGGTTCCCTGGGTGTTGACGCCGCTTCTGATTGGGGACTGTGCACCCAACTGGGCTAATTCTGGGCCACCCCCCGCCCGCACAATTTACAGTGGCCCCGCAATATATACACCTGGGGCGTCCTCTAACCCTCGATGTATCTCTAGTAGATCGACAGCGTTCACTCGAATCGAGTCAAACAGGAAATTCTGTCTATTGAGGCCATTAATTAAACGGAAATTGACTTCAGCTAACGAACGAACATATTTTCGGGATGTGTAAAGACGAGCTTTTTATACACACACACAATTCAACCGGTCAATATAATTTTGATACCGAATGTTTCAGAAAGGACCAAATAATAACGTGTCGAAGAATCTTATCTGTGCAAAGATGTTGGACGTACTTAAAAATATGTACAACGCCACTTGTCGGTGAATTCCGCAATTACTTAGTTGTCAACCCAATAGTTTTGGGTTATTGTCGTCTTCGTATAATGAGTTCTATTTATCTTCAATATATTTTCATCTGAAATTCTCCTGATCAGCATTGATTTTCAAGACGTTCATATCAGGTCGGGGAAAATGTAAGCATTGATTATAGGGGATTTCCCCAACAAAATAATCACATTTTGCCTTTGTAAGATGGAGGTGAACAAAGAAAAGAATTGGGTATTCCTTGTGGAAGTTGTAAATGGTATTTATGGTCCCGATACTGTAACGGCCGATCGAGCCCAATTTCGGTTTCGTCCATTCCGTTCATGTAATTTCGAAGCACTCTGGAGGGAGTCGAAAATATCGATAAAATACGACATACTGCATAAAATACGACGCTGCCCAGGTTTATATCATATAGTGATTCCATCCGGAGGTCGAATAACGGCTTTACTTATTCCCCAAACCAATACCTACGTTAACTTTGAAACTGTCGTGTATCAGTTTAATAAGTGGGCAGATATTTCATCCTACTGTGCAGGATAGTTCTCGGCGGCTGTTAGTAGACCGGTTGAAGTGGACAGTGTCATAGTCAGCTGTAAACTGTCTATCGGACCTGTCTATTCCTCCTCGGTCTAACCCCCCCAACAGAGCACAGATTCTCCACCCCCTTTCCACCCCCACCCAACCCCCCTACTGGCCCCGATAATTAATGCTACAATTCATCATATTAATTGCGTCCCGTTAACTGTACAACAGTGTCGATGAAGTGTACTCTCTGTGTCATCAAATTTGACGGCCCATAAATCATCCGCGGGCCAGCTTTCCCCATACCAACTAGTTATCCACTCTTTGAACACTCGATTTAAATAAATATTTATTTCAAATACAGTGTCACAGGACGGTATCGCGAGACTGAGATCGTCATCATTACTGACCAGGTCAGTTACAGGGATGTAGAGAACATTGAGAACTGATAAAACGCGATAAATTAATGCTCATTTTCTGAAATACCAACTATGCGACAAGACTAAATATACTATTTATATTTGTGGATACCGTCAGCAAAACTTTTGTATTCAATTCCTGCATCGAACTTCTGACACAATCCATCAACGTCGCCCGAACTTTTTACCGCCATTAAACTACCGCTTAGATTTTTATATTTTTTCAAAGGATAATTAATGACGCCGGCTAAAAACGTATTCTCGCGGCGTCCCAGTTGCACCTTTGCCCGTGGGGGGTTCCCTTTTTGCGCGTAATTAATCGTTTTACCCTTTTCTAAAGACCGCCCTTTACGGTCATTCTGTCGCCGGCTGGAAAAGATTTAAAATTATGATCTCATTGTTTTGTGAGTATATTATTTTTAGTAAACGTCAAAATTATGATGTTCTGAATAGATTTTCGACAATCAATTTCTAAGACAAAGACTGTAAATCCGAGGGGACATACGTAAAGTAAATTAAGCGGCGGATAATAGAAAAGGGTTCTAAAAATGTTTATGCTTTCACTTTCTACGCGCTTTCCATTCCGCTCGAAAGCTTTTTAATAAAGATCAGATCTGCGAATTCACTAAACGGGCGTGGATCCCTCAGGATCACAGCACGAGCGGCAGGACCCATTCGAGCCTCTGCGGTTCCAATTACGGATCTTGGCATATTCAAAGCCGCGATTTTATTTTCTCCACGCTCAATTTCTCCGGCGGTTTACATACAACCCCGGCTTCGAACTGCTCCAATTGGGGGAGGGGGAGGGGGCGGCTTCACAGTAATCCCAACCCCATATTATCGGGGATTACCTTAACAAATTGACCCTACTGCCTGTTTCAATTTCGGGATTGTCGGGGTACGCGGGTTGAGGGAGGAAAGGAATTGGGCTCGATCCCGCCCTTTTTCACCAGGCTCCTACCGAAGAACACCTACCCCTTTTCTGATAAACCTCAAATGTAATACCCTAAAAATTATTACCTTTTTTGCGGGCTCTTGAAAAATAAGAATCGGTAACGAGCCCTGTTTCTTTGATTCCCGAATAAGTATCCGTTTGAATGATTTCTGAAAAAAAGTATTAAATCGAAATAATATTAGCATTTCTTTTGCCGGACTCTTTCGCTCGAGTGGATTCAATTGTACTCGTTATTCCGTTCGTGTTTTTCGTGAATAGAATTGGATAATGAATGCTGTGCCGAGATTTTTAATCCCAAAAGGATTATATATTATATATATGATGGTAGAGTTCCGAAACGATGGCCCATTCAATGGAGCTTCGATAGCTGTAGATACGATAACGAATGAACTCGAAAATAACAATTATTAAAATTCTAATTTGTTTAATACGTAAGAGAAATATCTCGTAAGCTTTTTAATTGTCATTCTAATGACGTTCTAGTGACGAAATGCCCCCCCCACCCCAACCCTCTTTTATGTAATGTACAGCCCACTCGACGTCTCGTTTAAACTGAAAGAGGACTAAAAATAAAAAAGAAAATAGGTTGCCATCAAACAAGTGGAGTCAAACGTAGGGCCGATTTAGTCGAGAGCTTCCCGTGTTCAGGGCAGGGTCCAACCCCCATTTCGGTATTCAAAAGGACCACTCTAAAAAATAAAAAAAAAGGGAAGAAAAAAGTAGGAGAAGAAAAAAAGAAGGAATTAAAAGACTTCGGCCGGAAAAGTCTTTGGAGTTCTTTTCCAAAGACCGGCGGGCCTTTGTAGGGGCGGGTCACTGGCCGGCGCCCCCGTCAAAAGCGGAATGAATCAAACAAAGGTACTCAGTTGATTCGGAGAATGTGAAATATTCCACACCTCGAGTGTACTCGGTTTTTTTTTCGTTTCAAATATAAATTCCGAAAAATTATTTAATACGGAGACTGAATTTCCGTTCAGCTTCGAAGATTTTGTTGAACTTTACTCTCTTCTCAAGGACGGATTTCGAACGAAACGAGTTTTTTTTTGTATCCGTTTGTAATACTTGAAATTGCCGTACTCGGTAGTACCCTCTCATCCTATTTATTAGGCTCAGTGTTGACGTTTCGCCGCGTTCATCCGACATCAGCGGCTTAATTGCTAAACTGGTAAAGAGGCCTCAGTTTTCAGTCGAAAGGATCGGAAGCGATACAAAATCCGCTTATTTTCAATTTTCAATCAGAGATTAACCAGTTTAATATGGAGTATTTTTGTCGTTCTGTACGTGTAGGGAATATGAAATGTGAATTATACAGCTTACTGCAGTGGCTCGAGTGGAATAATGCAGCAAAGTCGTGTGCGGCGAAGTGCAATTTTAACTTTTAAAGCGAGAGTGTAATTAAGTTCTCGGGTTTTTAGCTTTGTTATTCTCTTTTTTTCTATCCCATTATCCGGTCTGACACTAATTACGCCGACGGGAATTATATTTTACGCAAAATGCAAAATACGGGGAATAATTCGGAACAAATAAATAAATGTCGGGTCGATAAATGATAATTGGGCAAAAAGGCCGGGTTGAAATTGGAAAGGGTCAGCCTGTGAAAGTTATTATTACGAGATCCATTTGTTTTCCGCTTTGCGGTCGACTCCATTGTCACGGCGGTGATTCAATTTCACGGCCCCAGCGGAGCATAAAAAAAATGGAAGGTTCAACGGCAAATGATAGAAGGCTGCGTTTAAACGCGACCAGTTTTAAACTTGGTTTTCCTCAAAGAACTTTCCTCTTATTAATGCATTTCGAAGTCTCCGCCTCATAATTTTGTCGCGCTAAAAAGGACGGTTTTATAAGTACCATTTCTTGATCGTACGATTTTATTTTTTGCAAATTTTTACAAGAAAAGCAAAGATCTGGTAACAAATTTTATTGATAGGCTATTACTATCAAAATAGACCTAATGTTGTCGGAGAATATCTTTCTATTAAAATTGTTTTCTATTAAGTGTTAACATAACTATTAGTTAAAATGTAATACACCTTAATCTATACACAAAACGTTTCCAATTTTCCATAATTTTTTATTGCTGAAAATATACCTTTGTTCCCTTTTCAGAGTCGATAGTATTTGTACATTTAGGACCGTATGTGTGTCTATGCGCGATTTACTGAGAAATAGTTAAAACAAATTTTAAAACGTAATATTAAAATTGACGGGAATATTAAAATATTTGGAATAGAATTATTTTAAGAACACTAAATGACTGCTAAGGACTGGGCGGGAATAATGAATTTATTGCATAAAAATTGAACCTGACTCTGTATCCAACAAGTGTTTTTAACTCAAAGTAAAATTCAACTTATATAATCTATCAATTTTCACGGATATATATAAAATCGACATTCTGAACTGGATAATTCTAACAGGTATTCGAAATTAAACATAATTTCGTAGATTTCATGTGTTTATGTCTCCTCTCGCTGGTTTGGTCTTTTCCTAGACCCGTTTCGGCTGCTCGCCATCTTCAGTAGCGGTGTTAGTCACTTTTAGCACTCTGGATGTTTTTCGGATTGACGATTGAAGATGGCGCTATTGAAGATGGCGAGCGGCCGAAACCGGTCTAGCAAAAGACCAGACCAGCGAGAGGAGACAGAAACGCACCAAATCTACGGTAATCCAACCCCTGTCAGACCACAAAATGGTATTCAAAAAATAATTTCATTACAACCGCATTGGGCACGATACAGTCGGTTGTTCTGAATTGGGGAACTTGTGCCGAATGTTGGGGAGGTTGCCTATAAAAAGTTAACAATAATCCGGTGACGTTTAAAATCAATTGGAAAGGGCAGAGAGACTGCCGGAGTGATAAAAGGATCGGGTTGGAAAAGCAACAGGTCCGACAACAGACGCTACCCCATTCAACCCGCGTCTCGAAATACATTATCCGGTATTACTCTCAACTCCCAGGCTTCTCGCCCTCCTATTTATTATTGATTTCACTTTATTATAAAATGAAATACGCGGCCGGGTTGAAATTTTCCAACCGTCAAGCGGTGTTCGAATTCTGTCACCGATTGAATATTATATTTCTCCTTGCGTTCAATTCTTACCACTCGCTATTGAAACAAAAATACTGGTTAGACAGGAAATGGATTTTCAATCGGGTTCAATTCTCCTATTTTTAGAAGAAGAGGAATTTCTGTCTTGCAAATTGCCTTACCTAACAATATTTGTTTTATCTATATTATAATTTCTTTAAACCTGATTTTTGTAGCATTATTACACTGATATTAACGGGCGGAAAAACGAAAATAATACTAATATAAACTTAAGCGCACAACAAAAGCCTGATAAAAGACAGAAGGGGCATTGACACGATATTGTCTCCCTCAATTGTTATATTAATCTACTGAGAAACCGAGGTATGTTCTTGGAAGCTGAGCAAGTATTGCAAATTCCATTCAATATTGAATCAACGGGCGGTGAAATGAAAACCGCCGTCAAAGGAATGCTTCGGAGGGCCAAGAGACATGTCACTGTTAACGCTCTTACTCAGAATAAACGCTTAACTTACGTTAATCTTATATACACACAAATTTAATAACCAGTTACGTGTACAAGGGTAATTGTATATTAAAATGAAATACAAGTGACAGTGCAGTCACTGCCGAAAAACATCCTAAGTGCAACAAAACAGGTATGTTAAATTAATGAATAGATGTTTTATCATCTAGACCAGTAATTTTCATATTTAATGATACATAGGGTATATTCTGTTATATCGCATTTCCAAAGCGTTCTCTGGGGTTTCTTTTATTTACTGTTTCCGATTAGAATATTCAAATTATTTACCTCTTTCCCACCCTGAAATCCTGTTTTCCATTTATGTCTGAATACGCATAAATAATTAAATCGAGTTTAAGACGCGGTGCCAACGAACATCATACTCTAAATTTTGAGCTAATAATATTTTAATTATCGCCTACACACGAACGACATGTTTATAGGACGGGACAGTTTTCGAGGGTACGCTGTGTAATTGACAGAAAAATTCACCGCCCTGCCAAGTGAATGGGCGCGAAATGCGGTTCCACAACCCCCGGTATTAACAACCCCCCGAATGGCGGACAGAGGGGTTGTTGGCACCCTTCCTTGCACTGTACGTCCCGCCGTCGATAAATTCCAAGAAGAAAGCGCCGTATAATATCGGACCCGGTTCTCATTAGGCGTCCCCTAATTGCCCCCCCCCCTTCAAGCCATAAGGCCCTAATTAACACCTTCCATTACACCTTTACGTGAGGCGGCCTCCCCCCGTGAGGCTTATTAAATAAGTGATAACCTCCAGGAGAGATGTTACCTTTTTACTTAATTTAAATTCGAAAAACGTTTCGAAATTCAATCGTTCAAAATCAATCCATGATCCGATTCATTATTGGAGCGCAAATGTGCCTTCATCCATTCCGATTAAAAGTCCCGATCGTTCCTGAATTTGCCTACATTCGATTGGTATAGATCGATTTTGCTTTAATTTTACCATACCAATTGGACTTAGCATAAGGGCCGTAATGAAATCGAAATTCATTTCCGCTTTCATGAGTCCGCGTGATGTTTCTTCGTTTAACTGAAAGAACGCGTAAACAGGATCGAACGATCTGCCCCCAAATCGGGTACTATAAATTCTGGAACAATTTAGATTAATTAGCTGTAAATAAATCGGAGTGATAATTAGAGAATATTCGTATTGAATATCTCTGAAATTCTAATTTATTCTATCCACCGACGCAAGTAGAATGAATGGACGCGGTGGCGAGAGGAAAATTTATTAGCATTAAAAAAGCTCCCGTATTCGGGGAGCTGATTTCGGAGTTCGCTATCGTAAATTAATGGCCGTAATTAGGTTTCTCTCAAAGTTCTCTCCAACTTTGGAAGCTTCTGCCATTTTTCACGTATCCGAGATACCGCATCGGCGTATCAGTTTACGCCCGGGAAACCAGACAGCGCCAGTACTATATTTCGTTGTACTGGATGAGGAAAACTTGTATTTCGATGAGGAGAAGTTTTCGTTCGTGTTTTTTTAATAAATACGTCATCCGACAAATATCGACGAAATACAAAATTTACAGTGTGTGAAAATGTAACAGATTTCACGCATCGTCCCAATCCAATTGTACAAACATCCCGTAACGTTCCTTACAGACGTACGATAAGGAAGTGGTCACGTGATATAATTTGAGATAAAAAACTAAATTATATATAAAAAAAATGGCAAAGCCAGTGGATTTTTGTCCACTGGTTATTAGTGCTACTCGAACGTCATTGTCGCTTATTGGACTTTACAATTGTGACAATAAAAACAAACTGGATAACAACACTGCAAACTAATTAGAGAAATAAAAGCCGTGTATTTTAGACTGTGTTCGCACCGTTCTTTCATAGTTGTACTGTAACATGTGCACCGGCTCGTAATGTGCTTATTAGCACACCCGGCTACTTTTCCATTGTCTGAAATAAAATCCAAAGCGCCCTCGGGAGATTATCCGAGGAGGGATTGTAAAGCGCAGTGTAGGGGAATCGGCCTGGAGCACTTGAGGAAGTAGCATAATGGGAGGCGGAGACGTAAGCCCCCACCCCGCGCCTCTGGGGAACTTCGAATTAGAGGGAGAAGGGAGGGCGCGTATCGTGAATTATTAACAGGCGTTAATTACCGGTCATAATCAGCGGGGAGGGCGGGGGTTGAAGGGGGGTTGTTTCCAGGCGCCCCTCCTGCACAGTTATTAAACCTGTATAAACTGTTGTTGTTTCAGGGAGGACTACCCTTCTTGGCCCAACTTCTATCAAAGGGAGAGTTGGCTCCCGTCCGCCAACTATCCTCCACCCCCCGCCCCGCTTATATAACGGACTTATAACTCCGAGTTATATAACCCTGGCCGCTCGAGACCGGCAGTATTCGCTGCCCGGAAGCGTCTAGAATTCGCCCGGTATTTAACAGTCTTCAGGTCTCTGTGGTGTCTGTTACTGACCAATTAGCAGTCGGTTTCATCCGAAAAATTCTGAACTCACGTTAATATGAAATACAATAATGTCGAGCCTTAAACACAATAACAATTTGTTGTATAAGAACCTTCCCAGTATTAATCTGAGACCCGGTAACGTCCCGAACAGTTTAGAACGCCCTTTACGCACACAGAGTCAGAAGGTCGGATTCGGCCAAATGCCAATTCGAAACGGGCCTGCGCTTTCCACTTTGCAGTCGCCAGGGAAATAACGTTGGAAAAATCACGGTCGTACAATATTGCCCATATTTATACGACGGATGGGCTCGTTATGTTATTCAAATTTCTGAAATTGGCGTCCCGTAGTTTCACTTACCGAATTGTTCATCGAGAAGCCATTCGAGAAATGTTCGAGGACCCTTCTGAACAATCGCAGGACCTATCCGCTCACTGGCTTTCCCCCTTTTTCTAACAATTCATTTATTCATTTTTCGCTTTAATTTAGATCACTTCCTTTTCGGGCGTCTTTAAGGAAAGTTACGGGATGTTTTTATACAATTGAATCAGGACGGTGTGTGAAATATTTTTGTAAGACTAGACAGCGGGGGGGGGTGCGTTGGTATTTTCCTTAAACCCTTAACGCACAGATTTTTTGAAAAACCCGGTCAAAAAATATCAATTTTTTCGGTATTTGTTGGGTGACGTATTTATTTTTAAGAAAATTTTAGTTTAGTTTATTCCGCGAGTATAATATTCTAACTGTATTATCCGTATACGGGAGAGCTGGTATGTAGAAAAACTCCCTCTGTTCGTACGGGGCTGGCAGGGGGCGATATCCGGGCCGTCCTCTTTGGAGTTTCATTAGAGGACTGTGTAAACCGAAGCTTTGGGGAAAAAAGTCAGTCGTCCTGGCGCCTACCGGGTTCGACTTCCGGCCCCTCCCTCATCCGGCAACTGGGAACTCCGGCAACTGGCACAGCCGTCCATCCGACGGGGAGACGTCTTCTCAAATATTTAAGCTTTCCAGGCTTCCGCCATTTTTCAATTTCACCGTTTTCGCCCCCTCATCGCCGCGAATTTCAATCACGTCCAACCTCCCACTATCTGCTACTATAGGCGGAGATAATAAAAACCCGTATCTCTACTCGCCGGTTCGGTCTTTCGCTAGACCGGTTTCGGCGGCTACCGTCTTCAGAAATAGTGCCAATAAAATCATTCTTCGAGCGACATTAACAATTATATAACACTCGATGCAAGATTCCGATCGTTGTGTCTGATGGGTTACTGAACCGCGTCGAATATTAAAACTTATTTTATGATCGGGTTTTCTTACGCTATGCCGCGGCAACTTTATTGGCCACGGTCGAACACACCCGGTTAAATCCTCAAACACCGAATCTAAAAACGGGCTATCTCACCTTGGAAGCCGGCCCGGTTACAGTTTCTTAGCTCCGACGCGCCTGGAATATATTAAGCCTGGAAGTGAGAACTCAGTGCGAGAGAGAGAGCTTGAGATATAATAACTCCGATCGACTGCATAACTAAAATCGGCTTTAAATTTAATTACGTGTAATGAGTATTTAAGAACCTTGAAGGAAATTTGAGTACGACTAAAGCCTTCTTTACAACTTAGAACAATCAAAACGACAGTGGGTTGTCTTCATATCATATCTTAAACCTTTTGAGATTTTGATAGAATTTAAATTAAATAAGAGTGTACTTAAATGCCAACATCTTTGGACGGAAATGTTGAACAGAAGTCAGGTTGGAGGCGGGGGGGGGGGATGCTCATTAAGGGGTCGACGGGTAGAAACTGCTATCATCATTCCCTAAGAAGCGTATTTATCTTAAGAGGTTTATGAGAAGACGGTGAGGCTGAGGAGTTTCGGAAGGCGATTAGTCGTCTCCACCCTCAGAGACGTAATTAGATCGACATACCGAACCCCGAGCAAGTGGGCTACATCGGCCCCACGGCCCCCGGTAACGACGGTGGGGTGCTGCGCCCCGACGTCAACGTTCAGGAGCCCATCACTAACGAAGACATAATGACCCAGTATTTTCCCTGTTTGTCCCGTCTAAGGCCGAACTTCTAAATGGAGGCCACCCCCCCCCCCTTTATAACTCCTTTAAGGGTGGCGGCATTAATAATCCCGGTTCAAAAGTTCCGGGTGGGGAATCTGTCTGAAATTCATTACTCTAATCGCCCTTTGTTTGGGTGTTGCGAGATGTAATCCCATTTGGAAAACGGACATATAAAAATATTCGATTTAAACGAAACAAAGTGTATTGTCTCAATATCATAAACAGTTATATTCATGTTTTTAGTTTCCCAAACTGAACACTGCTATTCATGGAACCTCACCAGCCCCTACGTTTACCCCAAAATATTACTCGCAATACTTCACAGTATTTTGTAATTTAATTTTTTCTACGTTCATTAAATCGAAAGAAAAATGAATATGAAATTTAATATCGGGAACAATGAAAACAAATCATAATAAACACGAAGAAAATTCGAGTCGATATTGCAGAATTCGCCATTTTGAACAGGAGCACTCATATTTGTAATTAAAAAATGTCTTTGATACTCAACAAAAATACAACAATCGGGCGGTTTCTTTATCGGGACAAACAGTCGATATAAAACAACCTTTTCGCAATTGTACGTGTAACGATTATTTGTTGGCTGTACAATAAATTTAAAGGGACGGGGGTGGGGTGGGAAAGAACTACAAGTTTAAAGTGGGAAGTTAATTCCGGCGGGGGCGGAAAAATTAGACGATCAGGGTTGTTGAATGCAGGCGAAATGTAGGTAAGGGGGTAGATCTCATTAGGGTCTCGCCCAAGAGCGGTCCCATTTTTTTACCCCTCGCTCGCATTCCGGACGGGACGAGTGCTCGTTTTGCGAGGACCGACACAACGGTGGAGGGGTGGGGGGGGGTTGAAAAAAGAAGAGCTCGGAGTCTGCGGTGGAGGGGGTCGTTACAGATAGGGCGGTTGATGCGCTACCCCCCAGCGACCTGATTATTCTTCACGTTTGGGCTCCGAATTGATCGTCATTCTCTCTCTCTCTCTCTCTCTCTCTGGGGCTAGAGGAGCCCGAGAGACATCCCTTATCGGGGGGGTTGACACAAGAGCGGATTGATTGCAGGCGTCGAACAGCCACCCCCGCGACACTCTCTACCGACCAGATGCGAAAATATAAAACTTCACCGGCCTCCAAAGGGTCACGCGAATTAGCTAATGAGATGGTATTAAAAAATAATAAAATTACCGACGAGTTAGATAATTTAAATTACAGTAGGTAAACGGAGCTCATTCCCAAAAAAAGCGTTAAATATGACACATATTTCGAAATTTTTTTTACCTCAGTCAACAATCGGATTAAGAGGAGTTGGGATACTTCATTTCAGGATATAAAGGGTAAAAGTGTAGTGATAAGTTTGGACGGAATGAATTGTTTGTTGTTATAACAATCACTAAACATAGATTTTCTTCAGTAGCGGTGTTAGTTACTTTTGGCACTTGGGATGTTTTTCGGGCATCCTCACTGCACTGTCACTGTCACTTGTGCTGTAAGGCGCTAATACTAAATACTAAATTGTAAGACAGACCTGTGTTGCGGTCTAGTATTAGGTGCGCCGTACCGTCGAAACGCGCATTAAACCGAATGCACTACAACCACCACGATATAAGTGACAGTGACCAAAGTGCCAAAAGTGACTAACAACGCTACTGAAGATGGCGAGATGCCGAAACCGGTCTGGCAAAAGACCAAACCATCGCGATGAGACTGGAAATCTACGGTATTCCAACCCTTCGCAGACCACAAAACAGGTATTCTAAAATAGCTTTTACAAATTTCCATACTTCTTTGTAGTGGTACTCGGGTAGGACACCGCATAGACATAGTTGGCACAAGAAGCTTCCACATCGTGGGCTCTAAGCCTTTCGGAAATGCTCACTATTAACAAAGTTTCCCCCGCCGGCCTGCTTATATACATCGATGGATTAGACTTGACCGGAGTAAAGAAATTGTTATGCATGGAATTTCACTAGCTCGGGCAAACTCTTAGTTGCGTAAACTGAATTATAAAGTTGGCCGAAGTTGCGTGTACCGCATAATATGTTGTCGGCGGAAAGAGCTAATAGACCGGAATTTCGGTTCCCCGAAATTGGGCCCCCATTCCGCTATCGATATCTAAATATTTGAACTAATTATTGCCTTTCGAGGCCAACATAAATATGTTGCGCGCCTACGGAATATCCAATTAACGTACTATGTGTATCTTTTCTGTATGTGTTTTGTCGGTGACAGTTGTCATCCATTCCGTGTCCCGAGTACCGCACTTGATTTTCAATGGCAATGATTATTCCCAAAGCGAACGGAATATCGTGATGGAGAAAAATGTTTGTCGCGAAGAATAAATTCGAGAATTAATAACAACAGTGATCTGCATCAATTATGAGGGAATACTTCAGGTATTTTTCTAATCGGAACTTATTTACTTCTTGTTCAATGTCGGATTAGTGGCCAATTTTAAATTTTCGCTGCGAAATTGACCCGAATGCTTGCTATCAAATTGCGGCTCCTTATTCATGGGGGCGTTAGGTCCGATGACTGGTGCTGGATTAAAAACCAATTACCAGTGTGTTTGGCGGGAGCCGGCTCTCTCTCTCTCTCTCTCTCTCTCTTTGGGCGGGGAGCTTAAGCTCCGTCCGGATATTAACGACGCGTTTAATAACGGGCCACGATTCAAACCGCCGCCCCCGCCCCTAAATGACGTCCGACCAAAAGCTCCCCGCACTGGGGTGTGGGGATGGGCCCGCCTTTCATTAGACAGGACGTGCCCCGTACCGCTCCCGAATATCATATCGGTTTATTGAGTCCCGGCAATTCGGTACCCGAATCCAGAATTCTTAAACGGGCGCGACAATATAGAGCGGGCGGATAGCGGCTCACCGATGTTGCCAATAATTCATCTCGAATTGCGCCACTATATTCCATTTCCGTTGCCAAACCTCAGCAAACACATTTCTGTCATTTGAACTAAATCCAACTATACTATGTTTTCTGAAAGATGAACTCGAATTGTCATCGTCTACCTTCCGGTAAGGTGATGTTGAAGAACACGAAGAACGTTAAGCGTGATCCTACCCCCGCCGTTCCGGGATTTTTCCTGTTTCCGACGTTTCGGAACACTTACCGGTTCCATCATCAGCGTCCCGACCGAAGAATGAATCAACTTGTATATATATATTGGGTTGGCAACTAAATAATTGCGGATTCTTCTCATCTTTGGATGTGTCGTGCACCTTATGTCGTGCATTTTTTTGGTACGTACGACGAATAGTTGGCACATGTAATAAACATTTCAGAATACTCTATAGGTTTGAAGACGTAAACTGGCGTAAAAATACAAATAACGCAATCTCCATCCAGCGACGAAACCCGCAATGACTTAGCTGCCGACCCAATATATTTATATATGTAGTTCACATCTATTACTTTGCGATAATGCTCAACGGACCAGGTCGCATCAATTCCTGGTGTATTTAAGCGTACATTGTATTATTATATATTATTTCCTCTAACAATGTCGATGTTTTTATGCCTCGGGATAGATTATTCTCAGTATTCAGGTCAATTCACGCTCAATCATGCCGAAAGGAAAGGGGGATAAAAATATAACAAATGGACGACTGGGATTATTCCGCCGAGAAACACGAACTGACAAAACGGGAATAAAGACGGATTAGGCCTCGGGGGGGCTGTGAAATGACGGATTAAAAGAAGCCGCGAAAAAGACACAGTGAAAAATAATGACCGCAGAGGACGATAGTCGATAATATCTTGTAAAGCCGAAAATCATCAGAATGTCAACCGGGGCCTGACACTATTGCTTTACATTTAAATTATGAAAATTTCGGGAAAAAGACTTGAAAATAAAGATGAAATTTTTCACTTTATTTTCACTCTCCGGAACTAAATGTTGCCCCTTTTACTTCAACATTATGAAACTACTATCAAAAAGTTTTGCGAGTATTTAGCAAACATATGGTTTATTTGAAAGAAAAGTTCCTTCTAATTTTATACATACTTTAAATTCGTTATGATTTTATTACGTAATATTTGTTTAAACGGAAACATTAATGTGCTTACTTTTCATTCATCAACACCGAATGGCAATAAATATAATTTCAAATTTCACAGCCAGGAATTTGAACGCGCATGAAACTATGAATTTTAACGTTATCACCAATATTGCCTTTTTAAAGATAACTATCGAATTTAACCTGTTTTGTGGTCTGCGAGGGGTTGGAATACCGTGGATTTTTTGTGTTTCCGCCTTCTCACAAGTGACAGTGACAGTGCAGTGAGTACGCCCGAAAAACATCCAAAGTGACTAACACCGCTACTGAAGGTGGCGAGCGGCCGAAACCGGTCTAGCAAAAGACCGAACCAGCGAGAGGAGACAGAAACACAAAAAATTGTACGGTATAAATATCGTTATACAACTATTATTGGGACCTAACAAATTATAGGAGAGAGAAATTTATAGATTATAGATCACTTGGGAAAGGACAAGGATTTATTCTAAATTGTGTTTCTGTAAATATTTTCGGCTCTGTGCGTATGTTAAGACGTTTAAGAGGCGGCGTCATACTCGGCCCCGGCTCGGATATAACCGCCGGAATTGTTAGACCCTGAATGTCGGATAATGTAGGGCAATAGGAAGGAATGTGTTACGGGACGTGTTCAAACGTTTATCAGGCCGATGAACCAACAGAGGCGGCCGGAAGAAAGTGGAATTACAAATATTTTCTCTCGCTCGGAAAGAGACGTGGGAGTTTTCCGCACGGTCGGAAGCCCCCCTGCCCCAACCCCCACCAACACCGGCGGCTATATTTGAGCAGCACTTATATTGGGGTGGTACACCTTGAAAGCTTTTCATAAAACGGAAATTCGCCCCCTTAGAAGGAAGGAACAAATATCCGTTTCAAGTGAATTCCCTCACTTGTTCGTCATACCACGTTTATTGTTCAAATCTAACTAAAATATTTCAAAGTTATACAATCTATTGAGAATACAAACTGGGATGAAATATATATGTATATATTCGGTGAAAAAATATTTACAGTTTCTTAGGTGGAATCCCCATACCCGACTCAAAAGAATGGACTTAAACAGAAAATTTGGACTCTTAAGGCTATTACTAAAACTGACATCGAAATTGACCTCAAGTACCAAACTGACAGTATACAAAGCGATACTGAAACCGACACGGACATACGGTATAGAGCTATGGGGTTCCACCAAGACATCCAGAGATTTCAATCAAAAGTCCTTCGCACCATCCTTAATGCTCCCCCCCCTGGTATGTTTCTAACCGCACAATCCACCATGACCTCTCAACATACCGACAGTCGACGAAGTCGCGAAATTCCCGGTTCCTCAAGTTCCATTCCCGCCTTACTCCTCATCCTAATTTGCTCGTTCAGTCACTCTCCTCCATTTCTTTATCGAGTCAAAGACGTGAAAAAATAAACACGTATCAATTGTACTTATAACAGTAAAGTTGATTGTGCAAAAATAAAAAGATCTTATTGCGATTGTGCTATATTCTCGGTAGATAGCTGTTGTCTTTAAAATATTGACACTAATGAAATTAATTTCGAAACTGGGAAAGTCACGATTGATTGATCACTAATCCAATTGAGCCTTAATGGGGTGGCGGGTTATTCAATCCATCTCGCAGTCGAATCTGCGAATCCTCTCTGTCGTGAGCAACTTTCAGCCCCTTGCTTTCGTGGGGTGTACCCTAGTTGGAGCTGTTAACATTAATTACGGAACTAATTTACATAGTTGGGTGGGCCTTTGGATTATTGGGCCCTGTAACGGTATCGGCCGGGCCTATTTCTTCTTGAAAAGTCTCCAAAGCCCCCCCCTCCCCCTCGAAACTTGGTCTCGAAAATTTGGCCGCGATCGGACCATCGAAAACTCCCCCCCGCATGACCCAATTTCCGATAATCGGTTTCCGAAATTGATTTCCATTCATACACTTTCGGTAGAAGGAAGACCGCGAACTGAGTTCTCTTAATGTTAGTTGAAAACCAGTTATTATACGTAACAAAATAACTAATCTAAATGTTACTGTAAATCCAGGAAATGGTGCGCAATTCTCTTCTTTACTTCAGTAATTAACCGCTATACTAAATAAGTGTACAAAATATATTTGAAAATGATGAAACATCACTGTATAGCCTTGCCGAACACTCTTGCTCAGGAGATATTCTACTTTCAATGTTAAACAAAATTTGTTCTATCTCAAATATATAATCTATTTAATACAAACTTTAAAAACTCTGAGGACCTCAGGAGGATAATTATCGGGGTTCGCAGTTAATGATGAAATTAAATTTTCCATCGGGACATCGGAGTGTCCAATTTTAGATACGAGATGAACAAACCCGATTGTGTATGATGAGTATATTAAAATCATGTTATGTATTTTATAAAATAAAATGACGTAAATAACGTAAATGCAGCAGGATGATATGTTGAAAAGTTATGATAGTTTCAATAATACCGACCGATTATATCTTACATACCTTATTATATATTACCCTATTATCGAAATCATAGGTGAAGTCCTGAAATAAATAGATAAGCGCGTAGATGAAGATAACATAATTATCTCATAATTTCCTGAACCCCATAATAGGGGAAGCGAGACCGAAAAAGAGGGGAGAAACTTGTAAATTATAATAAACGCGGTCTAATCATCATTTGCAGGAGGCGGGGGCTAAATGATACTAAGTAGTGAGCCCAACTGCGTCTCGCATGTTTAGTAGCTCCTGAGGCGCTATCATTTATGCTCATAATTAGTATTAATAAAGCCCGACCCGTCTCTGCTTCCCTAATAGCGGATCCCGGCACACCAAATTATAGCTCTTACTCCCCCATATATAACTGTCGACCCCCGCTCCCCGCCCCCCGCAACGAAATTGAAGGCTGTTAACATGAATAACGCATACGTTCAGGTGCGCACAATGGACCCATCGTACGAGGGGCGCCCATCCAGACTTTGATTCTCAGGCTTTGATCCTGACCCAGCTTTACATTACACACGATACCCGCCGGTCTGATGAAATTACACCGTTATCCAAGGAAGGTAATTCATTTCGGTAACATAATGTTCCGACAACGACGAATGTTCCCATCTTTACAAAAACTTATCGTTTAATTTATGTTATTTATTGTTCTTTACTGTATACGCGGTATACAGTTATTATGTAACAGCAAATCCGCACTGTTGTTATCTCGTGAACATACTATTAATTCGCAAGGTTACCTTGAAAATAACGGTATACATTAATGGTATACAGCTCAGTATATATCTGTGACAAAGATGGCACTTTTGACAAAAGAAAAATTACTGTTTATAATTGTTATTCTAAACGGAGAAGATCTCTCGACTGTTGATAATTTTTCCCATTTTTTACAACATAACACATAATGTAACCTCGGTTAACAATAATTGCACAATTATTCCCGCTCTGTACATCATATATTATTCGCATATTATTACCCCAGTAATACCGCTTGATGCAAATCGTGAAATTCCAATCCCTCTTCAATCCGCTAACAGACGAGCCTAATTAATGTTTAATTAATATATGATATCAAGAGAACTATTTCGATAATATTAACAGTTTACGTTGCATTCGGCAAATTAAAATAAATACCGAATTGAACGTTGGAGTATTGCGTGTATCTGGTCTCTATGTCCCTCCAGTGTTACTATAGGGAATAAAAAAATATGTTCTTGTATTTCTTGAGCAGTACTATTGAAAATATGAAGCACAATTAAGAATATTATTAAAAAGTAAATTAAACGTAGTCTGAAATTGAATTTCATTCTGTACATAGCCCCGAAGGGCATTAGCAATGTAAGTTGTTACATGGACTTAATTTTGTACTTATAAAAACAGAAGGGAAAGTGTAGCCGGGTAGGATATTCGGGTTAAATAGGGCCGAAAACGGTTAGTATAAAATAAGAAGGCAATTAAGAGACAAGGGGGAAGGAGGGAGGGGGGGCACATTAGGGAGCACCGGAGCCGCTTATGGGCATGAAGATAACGGCCGCCGAGAATTTCCCCCCTTCCTGAATATTATTGTTATCATCCCTGTGTACACTAATTGAGGACGGCCCGGACAATAATTAGCCCGATAATTACCGCGAAACGAGATCCCCGAGGAACAGGGTGAAAATTTCATTCGGGGTCCCCCATTAGAGGGGGGGGCGCGATTTTTACCAGACGCGTAGAGCCGCAATAAACAGCGAATTTGTCCCCCGCTTCTGCTAATATCGCGGCCGGCATTAAATTATTCAAGAGCCGAACACTTTTTTCACTCGGGCAAGAAAGTAAGTGCTTAAACTGGGCGCGGACTTTACGAGGCGATTAGCGTGTGTTCAGAATCCCCTCGACTTAGGCCTCTTTACATCCCCTCAAAAATTCGAACTTATAAATACAACTCCTTCCGATTTTCATCCCGAAATATGACGTCTACGAGGAAATCGTGTCCTGTTAAGGGAAAGCGCGAACAACTGAAAAAATACCTTCCAAGTGACCGAGAACAGGTTATTACCAATTGGCTTAGTTCATTTTAAGCGCCGGCGAAATTCAATCCAGGACCTGGGAAGAAGCAAGCTCGACCGTTTTGGTATTCGGCGGTGTGACCGAGCTAAAAGTCGGACGTGGTCGAAATCTCAAACGGGCCTAGCGGGGGTAGTTATGGGCCACCCCCTACGCCCACACCCACCCCCAACACCGGTTGACACTCTCGGTTCGGTTACACGGTTAACCGATACGTCAAAAAATATTATTTTTATATATATATCTCTTTTTGTCGCACAATCAATAATCTTACGTGGTATACGGTTCAATGGATTGTCCCAAATCGATTGTCCACCTGATTGAATTTATTATTTACAAAACACCTTAATCAATAATTCTTTCATTTCGAATTTTTTATCTCAGCAATATTTCATCCATTACAGTTCCTAAATTTCCGTATACATTGCGTCAAACAATGCTCGCTGTTATCCCGCTTTTTCTCTCATTCTTTTTAAAACAGCGGCCAAAAATTAAAAACGGCATCAAAGTGAAAAGGAACCGAATATTAATAAAACCGAGCTCTAGTCGGGGTTTTTGCCTTCAGCGTTCGGCCCAATATCCTTTTGTCGGACGTTCCGCGACTGGACAACGCCCTACGCTTTTTAGGCGCATTTTATCATTTAAAAATTCCGAATTGAAGGCGAAATTGAATACATTTCTTTGAAAAACATCATTTTACGAAAAGAAATTCTGTCGGGACATGGGAATTTGAGAATACTCTATTTGAATTGTCTCCAATTATGAGGGGGATTTAGGACAATCTGGGTAAAAATCTGGGTTTCTGCTCCATTAATTACTTTCACGGAACTAATTTCGGTCTTAATTAAAATTGTCCACTTATAGAAATCAATATTTTATTCGAACTTTTTTTCAGCTCCAGTAAAATTGAATTTTATGAATATAAAATTGAAATTTGAAAGGCGGTAAAAAGTGGCTGGGACAGGGGGTAGTTTGAAGCCGAGGCAAAAGTTGAAACAAAAATCCGGCTAGGCCAAACTCTGTTACGCTCACGAGCGTCCATATATCATGTACTTTATGGCCGGATTTCAAGCATAGTGAAAAGACATAGTCCTCGGTGTGTATGCTTCGTTTGTATGTTTTTGTCGGTCAGGGTGGTAGGACGTGTGCGCATTTTTAGGGGTAGTTGGGTGGCGCTAAGGGGTTGAGGGGAGTTTCACGCCCCCTCTTTCCAACCCCCTGGACTAGCGCCAGTTTTTCGATGGCTGAAATTTTATTTCGCCCCATTTCTATATAGTTTTTTTTTTTGGTTTTATATCGTACGCAATAACTGAGCGTATCTTATTCGTAACGGCCCGTTTTTTGTCGATGCCGAAAGACAAAGAGCTAAGGTCTGGTTAACGTTCAACACTGTTTACAATTACGTCGTAGAATGTTGCAAATTATGGTGCGAAATCCAACCATTTATTTCGGAATATTTTTCCTGAAATTTTATAGCGCAAGTAGCTGTTTGGCGACATATTTCCAAAATTTATTTTTGCAAAATGAAATTATTTTTCATAATGACTAAAAATTAATTTTTCCTTTTTATTGTTGCATCAACCTGTTGAATAGTCAAAATGACAATCGAATTAAATTTATACTCAGCCCTCCTTTATTATGCAAACATAGCGCCGGCAGATTTGTACGACTGATGTAATTACATATCAACGCGAATAATTCAAAATGCCTGCGTACGGACAGTAAGTAATTTAATTGAGTTGCCATTGTTGCTAAATCAAATATTATGAATTTAACCTATTGTGATACACACAAAGAGGAACGTATCTGTTTTATGGGGTTGGAATACCGTTGATTTCGTGTGTTTCTGTCTCCTCTCGCCGGATTGGTCTTTCGCTAGACCGGTTTCGGTTGCTCGCCATCTTCAGTAGCGTTAGGTAGTTTTTCGGCCATCCTCATCGCACTGTCACTGTCACTTGTACCGTAGTGCATGTAGTGCTGTAGTGCATTCAGTTTAATACGCGTTTTGACGGTACGGCGCAGCTAATACTAGCCCGCAACACAGGTCTGTCTTACATTTTAGTATCAGCGCCTTACATATAGCGCCTTACAGTACAATTGACAGTGACAGTGCAGTGAGGATGGCCGGAAAACATCAAAGTGCCAATAGTGACTAACACCGCTACTGAAGATGGCGAGCAGCCGAAACCGATCTTCCAATAGACCGAACCAGCGAGTCTATTATTTGAAATGTTAAATATTTGACTCCTCGTATAATTATAATCGGTGGTAAAATTATATCGTTTGTTTATGCCAATACTCAAAGTTTATTTGCTGCGGTGAAATAGACGGTCGGGAGTTTAACTCGTGAATGGTTTTCCCTGGATAAGTGCCGCCATTACAGGTATAAGCCGTCTCCGGGTATAAACATACCGGGGGCCGCCCTTAAGGGCTCGGTTCATCATTAATTCAGCCCGCGGGGTGGGGGGGAGGAGGAGGGAGGAAGGACCGGATTGATGCTGAAGGATGTATGAGCGGCCCAGATAACGCGGCTGAGAAGGAGCCGGCTCCTCCTGCTCCGGCTGAGCATCCTACCGAGTTAATCAGCAGTTCCCCGGTGTCCTCAAAGGGCTCACCCCCCTCCTCCTCCATCCCTCTCTCTCCCTCACTCTCTCTCTCTCTCTCTCTATCCAACTAACGGATTCGGCCCAATGACTCTTCGCATTCGGTGAGACGCACTCTCTATTAGTGCCGGGAACCAGGGCGGTAGGTATAAAGCGGGCTGATTAGGCATCGCTCAAAACTGCACGGTTTTCGACTAAAAGACCGCTTTCTACAGGCAGTTGAATCTAGAACGATGTGTATATATATGTATATAATGGAAGAGAGAGAGATGAGAAGATGTGCCGGGATAGAGGGATTGATTGTTAAAAAAAACTGTCTACAGCCTTAATAAAACAATAAATAGTTATTACTGCGTATACAAGAACAACGTACACCTCATTAGGATGAGGAGAAAGGCGGGAGTGGAACTTCAGGAACCGGCATTTTTGACTGTCAGTATGTTGAGGTGGATTGTGCGGTTAGAAACATACCCGGGGGGAGCATTAAGGATGGTGCGAAGGACTTTTGACTGGAATGTTTGAATGCGAGCGATGTTGGATGTCTCCTGGTGGAACCCCATAGCTCTATACCGTATGTCCATGTCGGTTTGAGTATCGCTTTGTATATTGTCAGTTTCTTACTTAAGGTCAATTTCGATGTCCGTTTTAGTAATGGCCTTAAGAGTCCTAATTTTCTGTTTATGGGGACGTATAAAATCCTACGTGCTTTACTTCATATAATTCACGTTCAGTATTGAATAGACAACTCCGTTTTTATTCATCCTCGACTTTGCGAACCGCGATTGGGTCATTTACAATTGCAAATTTTTCTACAAATGGCTTATACACGTAAAATGTTACGAAGTATGAACACGGACTTGCGTAACAGTGTTGTTTCGTGGTAGTGGGGGGGGTTTGAAAAATAAAATCAAAACAGAGTGCCGGGGGCGCCTCGATATAGGGACTCCAATTATTTTAATTCGGGCCTCTCCGTTTCCAATCAGAGAGGCTGTCCCCCATCCAATACCGGCTCCAATTTCATACTTCCAGGTCCCCACCTGAAATTGGTGTTTTTTTTTTCTCCCTAACCCCCGGGGGTGGGCGTTAGGGACGGAGTATCCAGAGCGAGTAACTTCCACCCGTAAAAGAGTACGGAACTGACAACATCTCTTCCCCATACCGTATCTGCTTGCGACGGGAAACACAGACATTTTTTGCGCACTTTTTCAGCCGTCGGATAGTATTTCGTTAGTGCCATCAGCTATAGATGTTTCCATTTGTTTATCCGAATGAACGTCAATGGACTTGATTTTGAATTATGCGATTGCGTATAAACGATTTTTTACTTGTTCCATTTATCGTTGTTGTTTTATGCCTCAAGTGTCTCAAACCGCCAGTGAATATGGCGAGCGGGCGAAACCGGTCTAGAAAAAGGCCGAACCGGAGGCAAAAGTATATATTTTCGGATATCTATAGCGGATATTAGGATATTTAAAAAAATACCTAAATTACTGCCTGAAAATTATACAGAATCGATTGCTCTATTCAAAATACAGTGATGAGAATATAGTTTCACTAGACAGCGTTTCCAATAAACGGACGGTAATCGTTGTTGGGACGTGAAAATCGCTCGCTTGGTAACGTTGCTCGCAAACCGGGACCAACAACGAATATTGGCCAAATCAGATAGCGCCCGATATTTCAGTATTTCGACACAGCGACAGCAATAAATTTCACACCGATTCTGGCCAATTTCAATTCTGACAATCTTCGCTCAGCGCTTTCAACATTATTAAATTCGACCGTCCATTATTACCGCTCAAAATATTGAATAGCTTCCAGGATAGGCCGAATCCCGGTTTAATAATTAACAGTTTTGTTCTCATTCCCGAATATTTATAGTGTGATCGCTAGCTGCTCTTGCAATGTTATTATTATATTAGGTGTACCCAAAAGTAATCGACAATTTGATAAGATGTATTTTGGTCTCGAGGAGTTCTTCAAGAGGGGAATCGAAATTTTGCCGGAAAAGTGGCAGAAATTTGTCTATAATATCGGTGAATATACAGTAGATTAATATTGAAGGTTTCTTTTTTAGCAAAATAAAATGAATTCCAAAGTCAAAGTGTCGACTACTTTTTGGTACCCCTAATAATTATTTGACCCCGTTGTCCCAGTTCAAATTTTCGTCATTATGACACGTAAATTTCGATTTCGGCATAACGTGGCGAAGTGATTCGCGCCGCTACTGAAGATGGCGAACAGCCGAAACCGGTCGCCGGACACAAAATCAACGACCAAAAAATTAACTGAAAAATGTAAAACAGCCGATATACGCAATTCAATAATTTTGTAGTCTGCCAGCGAGTTTCGACGTTGGAAAGTTTCGCGCCGGTGCGAATAATTAATGGACGAGACCCTCTCATCTGCCGATTGGCAAACAATTAATAATAGCTCTCGTCCTTTCGTTTCGTCGCCGTCCGACGATTTCTGAGTTTCGTTCGGTTCCCGGAAATCGCTGCCTGTTGAGGGCCACTCTGAAATTTTAACAGCCGAACCCTTTTTCAATGGCCCTCGATATATACGGTCGCGCCAAAAGATTTCCACAATTATAAAGTGATAAAAAGGGAAAAAAAGAAAAACTGTTACCTGCCACCGATCATGTTATGTGAAGTTCGGGTCGGCTGGAACGTGGCTGAAAAACAAATTATCTCATTAACGTCTATTAAACAATTTCGATTATAATTATATTGTCGTTTCTATAGAATACACAATTTAAATGTATTCCCTATTTACACATAAAGTAAAAAACACTATTCCATATATGAATTTAAATTGTTCAAAATAATTATATATATAAAACGAACTTGTATTTGTTCAATTATTTTTTTGTGTGGATGACCATAGGAATTATTTATATTAAGCTATTTTTACGGTTCAGAGAGATCTATGAATATTCTCACTATTGAATCTGAATTTTTAATTTAGAAATTTACGCGTTGGTCCCGATGAAAACGTTGTAGTGAAAGTATAAATATAAAATACTCCGGCGGAATATTTATACACAAAGATATATAAAGAAACAGACGACAGAATAAATCCTCGTTTTCATTCACTTATTTTCCATCATCGATTCAAATTTTAGCGTATATAAACATATATATAATATATAAATTGTTCGGTATAATGCGGCAGATAAAATCAGTTAATTAAAACTTACCGACAGTTCGGAAAGTTATATTTAATTTAGAGCTAAAAATTACTATAGTTGCGAGGAGTTTGTATAAAGCATTTACTTTGCGAAATAATTACGCGTTAGGAGCGGACGCGACAAGTGAATTCCATGCCATTCCTCACTCTAATGAAATTACCTACAGTCTCGGACGGGATTCTCTGAATCCTTTGGCCCCCAAGGCGAAGTTTCAGATTCTCTGCAATATTAATTTAACTTAAAAACGTCGGTTGAAATTTTTACCGTATATTTTTACTCAATTATGGCTCTTCTCTAAACGTACGGTTGAAAAATGAAGGGGATACTCTGAAAATGTCAGCTTCAATTCACTGGTTTGGTCGGAAAGAACACGAATTTTGAGTATAATTCCAGAGCGGAGAATATTGAATAGTTTTTTTACGTGTAAATAACATTAACATCATTCTCTATTTTTTCCTTTACATATGAATTCCTAATACAGATACTAAACCCAGAAAGAGAAGGGACAACGTAAATTGATATTGATGTGGTAAAAATATACCTAATATCTTCCTGTACGCTGAATTATTTGTTAACATGTTTAGGTTATCGTGTAGTGTTATTATTAATGCCAATGACAGTATCTGAATTTTCACTGATACCGGAGATCGCGTGATGTCCGATGATGGAACCAGTCGGAGTTCCGAAACGTCGGAAGCGGACTACGCCCGAGAGGGCCCCGGAAGTTGAAGGAAAACCGGAAAAATCCTGGAAACGCTTACCGGAAGCCGGCCGGTGACAATTCAAATTCTGGTCGCAGAAAACTTCGCCGAATTTACTCAATGACGAGCCCCCGTAATATCCGAAAGGGGGTTTGTTATTTTTATTCCTCCCTCCACCCCCCAAGAAGGGGTTATCTTGGGATAAAATTGGCCTAAAAAAGGCCTATATTGAGGAGGATTTCGTCGCTGGGGGGAGTGTCGGCCCCGATAAAGGCCCTGAGTGGGCACCCAAATGAAATTTGCCCCCCCCCCAGGCTTAAACTGCTTAACACAACTTCACCCCGCCTGCTTACGTCCAGTCTCACATAGATATTTTCCCTGCGATGTTGCAGAAATTAGTTATTAGCTACCCTCGTACAAATTACACTCAGATCGGCGTAGACATCCAACAGACTGTCAACAGTTAACCCGTAACCATCCAACGACCATTTATATCTAGTTGCATTTACAGAGTGTAAAACAGAAGAATTATATAGTATGTGGCGCATATTCCTGTTAAAAGTTATATTTCTAACTTGAAAACATCGAGAATTTGGAATACCTGTTTTCTGGTACTCCAGAACAGCCTAAACCGTTCTGGCGAAAGACCGGCCAGCGAGAGTATAACAGAAGAACGTGAAATCTACGATGAATAATTTCCATAAGGGCCTATAGGCCCGTCTATTAACTTCAATGTTCAACGTGCTATCTGTATCACGCCGAAAATTTTAGGATATTTATAAAATTGAATGAAAAACAATACTCGACGCGCCGGTTGTAATTCCCACTCGAAGAACAAGCTCAATACCGAGCCCGATGCCGGGTTCAATTCATACAGAAGGCTGTATAATTAAAAGGCGAGCGCGGTTGTATATAAATGTATAAGCCCGCCCGCCTTTGAAACTTTTATATTTTATTCTAATTTATTTTTAATATTACTCCTCTCCCTTATTAAAACAAGGGGGCGCCCGCATGTGGCCCGCCACAATATTCCCTCCCTTCATCCCCTTTTTTCCTATTCCGAGTCCCGGTGGAACTACACTTTTGTTAATGATAATGAATCGCGCGCATCCTCTTCCTCAGCTTGCAATTAATGTCTTCCTTTTCCCTCCCACCCCGTCCCCCTGCTACCCTTATACATTGGCACGACCGGTATCCCAAAAGAAAATTTAAAAATTTATTTATAAAATTCAAATTTTGTATTTAGATAAGTTATTTCTTCCACTCAAGATAATCGATTCGTTAAAATTTATATACAAAACCGGGGAGGATGTAGTTAACGTATCCTGGTCTGATAATGGACTATATAGACATTTCATTCCAGATGAGTTTGATCCGTTGAAATTTTATAATTCATCCACAGTATTTTAAAATTTAAGAATGAGCGATAAATTTTATTGCCGCCTTTCGAAATTTATGGTCAGAACGGTCTGAACATATTTTAACCGTTTTAGAAAACTCCCCGGTTTGCATTGAGATATATAGACATTTCTCTAGTGGATATATATATAGTTCAGGCGTCGAATCATCTCCAAGGGTTGAACTTTACGTAAACGGCGGGGGTGGAAGAGAGGGGGGCTTCCTAAACCGGGTGCAAATTAAATACAGTAAAACTTCAAAGTCTCGTAAACCCCCGTAAGTGGCGGCGGCGGCGTTAACCTAACTCACGTGTTAAAACTGTAGCCATCGGCAAAGTCCCAGATAGGAAGCTGTGGGGGGGTGAGTTTTTCTTTATTGAAGTAAGTAAAACTGCCGGGCCTCAACGGAATATTCTCCCAGTTTATCGCCGTCCTCGTAAAGAATTTTATATATATATTTCGAGTCCGGAACGCGTTCAGGGTCGGTGTTGCGGATTTTATTTGCATATTTCTCCGATCCGTATAAAAGTACAGCGGAAATTACGGCTTCCCCCCCACCCCCACCCCACCCCGGCTGTTAAAGAAAAACTGCGAAATATTACTGGGCCCGTTTCAAGGTTGAAATTATTATCGAAAATATGTTCGATACAGCCGGCCGGTATTGTACTAAAAGTCGGCTACAAAATACGGAACCAATTTGAAAATTTCAAGGCAGTAGGGATGAAAAATTTGTTAAAAAATTGAGAAAATAAAAATGAAGCCAGTAGGTTTCGCTTCCATTATTGTCTATTCGTTGTTGGTGCTGTTCGGACGTTCAATGTTGCTTGTTGTAATTTAAACAGTGAAAAAAAGAAGGGTGAGTTACCTTCTAGTTGTATCACCCTTATAACGTTCAGTAGTTACCTTACAAGCTTCTATAAATTTTCGATTATAAACACCGCCGGGATTAGTTTATTGTAGTTTTTTTTTGGCCTTCGTTTTTGGCGCCGCTAAAAGCCAGCGGAAAAAACCGGAATTCGCGCGGTCGGTCCCTAAATCAAAAGGAAATATCGCTGGCTCGGCTGAGCCCCAGGGATATTTGTAAGGTTTTAATGGGGCCTCGGGATTAACCTCGTGGGGGGGGCGAATAATGGGGCTCGAGAATTAAAGGACGGGGGGGGCGGAGTATTGGCCCGCGGGGCAAGGAGCGTGTTCTCACCCCCGGGCCTAATTGAAAAAGCCGCCCTCCCCCATATTTCATTAACGGTCGGACCCATCGCCGCAACCCGATTGTTGCTCGATGCTAATCGAGTTCGGATTTTTCGAAAGCGTCCCGGGGAATAAGTCCGCTTCATCGGTACGAATTCAGTAACAAATTCGTCGCGTTGTAAACAGGACGAGGGGTACAAAATTTGAAAAAAGGGAAAGCCGGTTTATTAGTACTACTGGAACATCAATGTCGCTTATTGTAATTTACAGTTGTGACAATAAAACAGTGAAAAAAAATAACTTCGATATCTTAGGATTCAAGCTCGTGGAATCTTCGGAGCCGAACATGGAATAGAATTTTTTTTAATTTTTATTGTACAATCAACTATATAGGTACAATTGCGGTTTGTTTGATTAGTTTCACTTTTCACTCGATAAAGACGCCGTCCAGTGATGGTACTTTTGACCTGTATCCGGCCTACAGAAAGTCTGGATTGTTCGGTTAGAAACATACCCGGGGAGCATAAAGGATGGTGCGAAGGACTTTTGACTGGAATGTTTGGATGCGAGCGATGTCGGATTTCTTGGCGGAACCCCACAGTTCTATTCCGTATGTCCGTGTGGGTTTCAGTATAGCTTTATATATTGTCAGTTTGTTGACTATTGTCAGTTTTCAAAAGAGGTCTCAACAGTCCAAATTTACGATTGAGATCTGTTCTTTTCAGTCGGGTATGGGGATTCCACGTGGATGGAATAGTATTTACAATTTTTTCCCTAATAGAGGTATGCATAACTTTCTCTCGTCCGATCGGTTTTGCCAGCTACGGAAATGAAATAAGGGATGAATCAGTTGGACAGAATAACATTTATCTATCCGGCGAGCAATTATTTTTTTTTTTTAAAGGGCCGCCTTTGAGACCGCCCTCTCGCTAAATGAGTCTCGTTAGTTAGAGGCGGGCCAAGGTCGAGGGCCCTTCGGCTCGTGCTCGTAAAGCGAGACAGAGTGTGACGACTGAGGCCTCATTATTACGACCGGCCCTACGGTCCAACAATAATTTATTTATTCCGACTCAATCCTTGTTACCGACTCGGCGCCAATACATATATACGTAATACTGACGATATTATGTAAGCGTCACATTTCAAATTTAAGGCCCCTGCCGCGTATATACTGCCGATGTGAATAGAGAATATATCGATAAATGTCTGGATGGGATCTAATATACTTATACGGGTGTCCCAAAATTAACGGAAGATTTGAATTCGCCACCATTCTTGCAGTAAAGTTGGCAACTCTATTAAAAAGCTGATAGTTTAGGGCCAGTACAAATGGAGCGTTACACGATGAACAACGCGTTTTCATTGTTGAACAATATTTCAAAGATAATGAAAGTTTGGCAGCCACAGTTCGAAAATTTCGATGAAGCACATTTTCACCTCGATGGCTCTGTTAATAATCGTCAATATTGCCGCGTTCGGGGTTCAGAGTGATTAACGAAATACGAATGCATCCTCAACGTTTCACTGTTCGGTGCGTATTTTGAGCCCCGCTGAAACTGGTCAAGCAGTGCTCGATATCGCGACACGATAACACAGTTCTTTCTGCCTAAACTGGATGCCATTTGCCCGATCTGTTATTCCATACATGACCCTATCCTGTGTACTTTACGATCCGATAAAAAAATAACAATTTTAAGAAAAAAAAAATGTTTTTATTTCATTCAAATCTTGCGTTAATTTTGGGACCATATATATATATATATATATATATATATATATATATATATATATATCCGTTCAGTTTGGCTGTTCGTCAGAGAAACGACGAATTTCTGTGAATTAGGTACGATGTTGTAACAGTGGGGCGGTAATGAAACAGGTGCTTAATAATTGGGGTAGTCTGTCGGCAGTGGTAGTGGGTGTAGGGGTTGTGTGGGCTTGGTGCGGTCTCCGGGCTTACACGGGGTGGCCGGCCTAATGGCTGGACAAACCTAATAGTGTCCGAATTACACCCCGGGGCGGGGGGCACTGTTCTTGTACTTGTTTCGTTAACGCTTCTGATCACTATAGTGCGACAGTCAACGACACCCCTCCCCCGCCTTTGACTTTGGCCTCCGTTGAATGTCAGGCTTGTTATAGAAAATAAGAAAATTAGAAAAAAATTAACGGTTGTAATTTTATGTAGACTTTCACCGGTGAAAGTCAACATTCACATAGTCGCTCGGTGTATGTCCGAAATATTTGCTAAATACCCTTATTTCTGACTTACACCGGTAAATGTCCACTAATGGTGAATGTTGAACATGTCGGAAATTTACATTTTCTTCTCCGTAAGTCAGTCGTTATAAAACGTCACAAGGGTGACTTTTTCGCCCTCTTTCTGAGACGAGTGACCAAGAATTTAAAACACACAGTAAATTCTAAATGAGAAAATAAAATAATAGTAATACAAATATTACTTAATTAAGTGATTCAAATCTTATTTATTGCAACAACTTAAACTATTGCTTTTACAACTGCATTTATTTGTGGAACACTTCCTTTTGCAATGACAGCGTGTATAGCCTTTAGCTGCAGCTGCTTCTCTCAGCGACATTTCTTGAAAAAAAATCTCATCTATGGAAAGTATTTTAGAGTGCTTTTCTTGAGAAAAATAAAAACAATTGTCTTCTCCGTTTACCCGCAATTAATGCATTTGACTCAAGAAAAAGACCGAGATTTACTGCAGTGTCCATTCAGTATAAATTACGGTATCGGAATAAAAAATTAAGAAAGCGTTGCTCGCATCATCAAAGGCGGAAAAAAAAAGATTTGGCAATATTCGATCTTTCTCCAATTTCGGTCTTTCGCGGTAACATTTACATACGGCCCAGTATAATGATTAGTTATTTATTTAAACGAATAAGGGAAAATTCCTGAGCGGTCCCTGCAAATTGCGACCGTTTTACTGCAATTTGCTCTGTCTTTGATATTTCCCGTCGTCAATAAACGGCGGATAAAGAAAAAACTGATAACAGAACGAGTCAATGTGTAAATGTTGGGCCCGAAGCAGAATCTCTGTATCGAATAACGGGTCCAGAGCCCATTGTGTTTCGGCCCCCTCATGACGCCCCCGCCAACCAATTACAGTCACGAATATACCTTCCGTACAGGATACACTGTCCCGTATTTAATTTACCGTTCCGTCCGAGCGTTAACGTACCGGTTTCAAAATGTTCCGCCCAGGGAACAATGGGACCGGGCCGCCGACCTAATTAAGACTGCAATACGCCGCTATTTACAGAAGAAGCTTTCGCCGTTTCCCCCGCTTCTATATACGGTCAATATCGAATACGAGATTACATTTTTTAAATGATGACAACAACACGTTTCGTTCGTCCGATTTCGGTACGACTGGAAACCGAAAATTACCTTGCAACTGGCAGGACAGCCAGGGATTTCGGCGTGAACGGCTTTTAAATGTGTTTAACTCGAGGAGGAGAGCATTTTTTAAATAATATAAACGACTCCTTAGGCCAGATTCGGTTTGAAAATAAGGTCGTAAAATATTAATTGTGAAAAATCTGTTGTAGAGTTTATTACATTTTTCATTCATTTATTTTTTAAACCTTTAGGTCACGTGACCACTTCCTTTTCAGGCGTCTGTAGGGAAGGTTTCGAACGTTGGAGGATAGTTCGGGGTACGGTTTGGACGTTTGGATTAGGATCGCGGACAAACGGGACTTTATCAAATATATGATTTATCAGGTTTTTTCGGTAAACTGTGTCTTTCGATATCCGGTTCGCAAGAATTAGGTTTCTAAACGAGAGTTGGGCATAATTTTATGATATCCAAAGCGCGAATTAACGGGGATAAACTGATTTCCGTTTCTGACCAGGTCTCTAGCGCCCAAACTATATATCCCGTTGGGCCCGCGCTATTTGAATGAAACGACAATTAATCCCCGGGGAGTTAGGGTCCCTATTATATCCCGGCATTGCTCCCTTTTTTCTCCCGCCCGGTCCTGAGACCACCCCATCCCCCACAGCGATAATTTGCATCTCCACCCGCTCACCGGATAAAAACCGCCCCCACCACAGATCTCGCGAAACGAGATTAATCTCCTCAACAGTTCGCCCCCGGCAATTTAAATGCAATGCGGGCGGCAAAATATTTAATTCTGATTTATCATTTTCGAACATTGATTAGAAAAAACTTCTGGTACTAGTTCGACATACCTGTATTGTGGTCTGCGAGGGGTTGGAATACCCTAGATTTGTTGTGTTTCTGTCTCCTCTCGCTGGTTTGGTCTTTTGCTAGACCGGTTTCGGCCGCTCGCCATCTTCAGTAGCGGTTTTAGTCACTGTTGGCACATTGGATACAATACTTTGGGCACAGTACTTTGGGTACTGTCACAGTACAAGTGAAAGTGTCAGTGCAGTGAGGACGCCCGAAAAAGCATCCAAAGTGCCAATAGTGACTAACAAACCAGCGAGAGGAGGCAGAAACACAATTTAATTGCACAAATTAAATTTAATTCACAAAGTTTGTGAATACCAGTTTTCTGGCCAGCTGGGGTAACAATACCCTGAATGTCGTGTTCTTCTGCCCCCACGAGCGTCCAAAGTGCCAAAGTGACGTCATCACACCGCTACTGAAGACTACGGCGAGCGGTCGAAACGGCAAAAGACCAAACCGCGCTTTTTGGTACATTTTTCGTCATAATTGTTTCCTGCCGCTTATTAAGTGCGGTCATTCCGCCTTTGTGTACTATTGGAAATAAATGGTTCGCGGCTCCGGTAAACGGCTGTTATATTCGAAGAAGGCGAGACGTCAAACTCAGATCAAATAATATTTTAATCGGGCGGGTCCGGCGTGTAAAGTTAATAATATCTGAACGGGTTTCGGGCTATTTGGCAGGTGGCCTGCGTTGACGCTAATCTCGCCCCAGTAAATCATCAACCGCAGGACCCAGTGGGTTCGCCCACCGCCTTGCCAATAACAACCCCCAACCGCCCTTCAACCCTAACCCCAATTATGATAATTCCCCTGAACCGAATCCAACCGACCGCCCGTATCGTTTACACCGACGGCTCTCCTAAACCTATCCCGCAGAGACCCTCGGCCGATGAACGATAGGGGCACTATTGATTTCAAAATTAAACCAACGTGTTTCGTCTTCACTTTCGTACATTGATTATTATGCAATATACACATTTCGAAGGTGCACGAAAGTTTCATATCAGGTGACGAACTGTGAATTGTTCGCTAAAGGCCAATTAGCCACGATTAACTAAATAATTTTTGTTTTATAGTTTTTCCAACCGAGTCTGATTCTCTTCAGCGGTCTCATAAATTTCTGTTAATAATGGTCTACAGAATATTAGGAAATGAGTGAGTTCTGTGACGTTGTCTTTCAATACGGGCGGTGAATGGAACGTTAAAATAGATGTCCTGAAATATAAACCTACGGGATGTTTGTATTGTAGGTCATTCGGGGATACTTCTCGGGTTGGAAACGTCGCGAAAGTCGCTATTTGTGATGTTAAGTCGTTAACGGATTTTCGGTAAACACTGAATGAATTTTAAACAGTCCCTTCAGTTACTCGGTGCCGACTGGGAAGCTTGAGACTTTCTGGAAAGGGCGCTCCGATTTCGCCGGTGTTGCTCCGCTCAAGGAGCAATAATACTCGGATTAAGTGACTGAAAAGGGCTAAGAATAAAGTGCCCCCGCCACTTTTCAGAGCTCAATTTATCGAGTTCTCCGAACCGAGTATCAAGTCGGGCCATCTGCATTAAAACCCCCCGAACCCTCCAGAGAGATGTAAATCCGAATCTCAATTGTGATTCTCGTCGAAATTTCTTTAAGCCGTTACTGCATTCTGAAATTTTCGGTCCGGCAGTTCACGGCGCCTTCTGGGAATAGCTAAGTTATCTTGGCCAAAGATAAATAATTATGCCGATACTTTTTTATTTTGAACAATCAACTTTACAGTTATAAGTACAATTGATACGTGTATATTTTTCACGTGTTTGTCTCGATAAAGAAACCACCCGATGATGGCACTTTTTGACATGACTTGATAACTACTGCCCGAGGTGATCTCTGGGCCGGTGGCGTTTAAGCCGTCGTGGTGGGGATAATGAATGGGTAAGAGAGGAAAAGGACTTAACGAGTGGATTAGGATGAGAAGAAAGGCGGGAGTGGAACTTCGGGAACCGGGATTTTGTGACTTCGTCGACTGTCGGTATGCTGAGGTCATGGTGGAGGTCAGTTTGTTACTTAAGGTCAATTTCAAAGTCTGTTTTAGTAATGGCTTTAAGAGTACAAATTTTCTGATTAAGTCGATTCTTTTGAGTCGGTTATGGGGATTTATACTAATAGCATTATATTGAGTGTTTTCAGTTTCGACTTGTGTTATTTTTACCTTAAGAAGGCTGATAAAATGTAGAATAGTCTCTGGGGATGAAAATCGCGATTTTCACGCCCGAAAAGCGACCGAAGCGCCTGAAAACAGTTTCCGGAGACCGCCGCTTTATTTTAAAGCCCGCTCGAGACGAGCATTCGACCTGTTGGTGTGCTGCGCGATTTTCTCCGCAATAGAGCCCAGAACTTAAATACTCCGGGGCACGAATAAAGTGCCGGCGCTTAGCACAGAACGGAAGTGAGGAGTTAGCAGCCGGCCGGGGGGTTTGCGCCCCCGTGTAGGGGGTGAAAGGGGGCTAGTCGTACCGTCGCCATTAACCCCGTTCACCCCCGGGGCGGACGGCAATCCCTGCTCTTATTCCTCCCTCTCTCTCTCTCTCTCTCACCTCTCTCACACGCTTAATTAAAATCTTTCATTACCTCCGCCTTATCCGGGCGAGCGCGGGCCCCGAAATGAATGGCCCGACCGAAAAGTTAATTTCTTCTAGGAGTTCTCCTCTCGGTTCGCTCTGCGTACGAACCCGAGAATGCCTAATTAGTATTAATACACTTTGTGCTAAGACCGTCGCAAGCGAGGTTGAAATATAAAAGGGGAATTTATCCCCAGTTTCCATTTTATTTTTTCATTTCATTTGCACTCGAGAATAATTACATTGTCTGAATAGAAAAAAATAATATAAGCACTCTTTCTTTCAAGATACAGGAATATATTTCTACATTTAACGGGTAAAAATAGATTCTGATTATTGGAAGATATAAATCTGTAAACATCGCTCATTATTATTTGGCAGGGTAAATCTGAGCGCCTGTTGTACGCTCGACGTTCGAGGAAATACAATATAGAAATGATTCGACTTAAATAAAAATAAAATATTGCGTCTCTCTTCTGGCGGAGACCGGAAAGTTCCTTTCCCTGTTGCTCATTAATCAAGACGAAAAAGAAGAATTCTTCTCGGCAAGACCCACTTTAATCAAACTCTGACTGTCCGGGGGATGGTGGAGTGGAGGGGGCGGGGGGAGGGAGAAAAAAGAAAGTTTACGAATCAAGAGAACACGGCACATAAATTGTAGACTGTCCCTTCACTCTCTCACCCCTATCTATCATCCCTAATGCTGAATTATGAAAATACAAAGATTCATATATATATTATTTAAAAGATTTTATTCGAATTTCACCCCGAATTAAATGAAGCATGTAAGCTGGAGAAAATATACTAGAATTGAGTATAATTAAACAATAATTGTTTTCTAAAGGAAAGAAAATATTGATACATCATTTTTTAAAAAAATAAAGTGTTTAACAAAAACCGGCACATTGAAATACTGTAATTAACTGAAAATTAAGTAATTTTATGGGTTGGATTCAACGATTAGATCAAAGCATATTAGTAGATTAGGATGCCCAGACAAGTGATAAGGCCGAAACCGCGAATATACAGAATAATTTTTTATTGATGATAGGATCCAACAACAGGAGTTGTTAAACTCTAGTTATTTAACCTAAGTACATTATAACCTACAGCCCGCTATTTTTTATTGAAATTATGACTCTAAGAAGTGACAAAATAATGCGAAACCGATTGAATTTAACAAGTAATTTCCAAGATAGTTTCCAATTGAACTGTTCCTCCCAGCCGTACCATTTCATTAGAGACAGAGAGTTAGAATGCCTGACATACGGCCTATTTCACTGTCTTAATGCTCTTAATTAAATTGTTGGAGATAATCCCGTGTAAGCGGAATCCGCAGGGACTTGTCAGTGGCGGCCACACAGCGCCGGACTTATCTGGGCCCTACTTTAAACCGAGAACAATGCCTCCTCCTCCTCCTCCTCCTCCTCCTCCTCATCCTACTCCTCTGTACCCAACGACAAGGGCGTTAATCTTCCTTTAATTCCCCCGACCACGTCAACCCACAAAACCTTTCCAAACGTAAAGAGCCCCGTGTTCCGCGGTCGAACGCTCTTAACGCTCCCCCTAATTAAATCGACTACCTTCCTATTTCTGGCAACCGTAGCCAAAGTACACTTGTGTTCGGATGTCTCTGAATATAAACTAGCCGAGAGAACCGCCCTATCTCAACTAATAAGGCCGTTAATGGGCTATTGAACTACAGCAGTTGTGGAGCATAATGATATACCGGCAGAGAATTAGGTTAATCCCGGAGAAAATTAGAGCCTGTCAACTATCGATATCTCTATTCACCGGTTTTGACTTTAATTTATTTGGCCCTTGTATTTAGAGAGGGAGAGAGGCTCCAATATAGCGGAAATTGAAAAATACCTGTCGACACGATATTGGCCGAGAGAAAATGACGTTTTTTTTCTTCATTTAAAACCGGGTTACTTTATTACATTCCCGGTATTTAATTCCGGCCTTAATTCGGGCGACCCTTTGAACGTAATATATGCGCATTTCGGATGGGGTTGAATGGGGGGGTCGGGCTCCAGGAAATGTTAAGGGAAAACAAACAGGGACCCCCCCCCCCCCCCACCCAACCGAATGGTTAAAGAGGCGCGGTCCGCAATCAGGAGGCCCCAATCGCGTCGGGGGGGCCAATCATGGGGCCCCGGCCATTGCCGCCCCCCCCATTGTCCTTCTTCCCAAGACTTTCAAGGGGCACACAAATAGCTGGGGCTGCCCCCCGAACTACCGGGTATTGCCCACAGAATTCGGTTTAAACCCGGCCGTGGGATATAATCAGCCCCACAACCCCATTCAACTTCTTCCCAATCGACGTAAGACCTCCAGTATTCTGTTTCTCTCCTTTTATCCATTGTATTATACAATCGACAAATATTGGGTCGGCAACTAAATAATTGCGGATTCCTCTCATCTTCGGGTGTGTGCACACCCTGACGTCGTGCATTTTTTGGTACGCGCGACGAATAGTTGGCGCACGTAATAAACATTTCAGAATACTCTACAGTAGGTTTGAAGATGCGTAAACCTGCGTAAAAATACAAATAACGCCATCTCCATCTAGCGACGAAATTGCGGCGAATTAGTTGCCGACCCAATAAGTACAATTGAGAAATATGTGTTGTATCACCTGTTTGCCTCTATAAAAAGCCACCCAACGACATTACATTAGTCTTTTATCTGGTGAAAATTAGGCCAGTGGTGTTTAATTTAAGCCAAGGGCTGAATTAGAACAAGTAGTTACATGGACATAAATAAATTGACTGAATCACAGTATATTTTGCCTAATTTATCGACTCCATCAGCAGGAATATTCAGCTATGTATTTAACAGTATATATAATTCAACGTATACTGTATTATTAATATGTTAACGGATGTAATGGTAATGTGATCTTATTTTTAAAGGAATATTAATCCGTAAGTATTGCCGGTCTAGTATTGCGTAGCGCCGTACGGAATTGAACGGAAGTTTTGCGGTTCTAGTATCAATCGCGCCGTACGGAAACACGATAGAACGCAATTTTTTTGGGGGAGGGCGGCAGGTTTCCTCCAAAATGAAATCTCACGGAGGACGGAGGAGCTTTCATAATTGCGAGCCAAAAGAACCGAAAAGGTAGTCCAGGTCAACGGCTGTTATTATTTAATAATTCCTGCCCTAACGAAGCGTGAGCCCCCACCCCCACCCCTAAACTTTTCTCCGCTCTAAGAACAATACCTCGCCTAGGCGGAGGAGGAGTTAATGAACCGAGATATCTCGGGGCCGATTGGTACCCCCTGAAAGTTTTCTTAGAGTCCTCCAATCAATTTCTCCGGATCCGTCGCCGATTTAATTATGGAACAAACATCTCGCGATCTCGGGAATATCTCGGGGAGGGGGATGGGGAAAGAGAGCAGCCCCTTTAACCGATTTCACGAACAAACTCTGAGCGACCCCCCAAAAGCAGGTCTCGTTCCGATTCCCCCATTAGAGGGGAGGAACCCAGTCGTGCTTCTTTCTTCTCTTTACGCGAAGAGTTTTCGCGGATCACCTTTTTGCCTCGGGGGTTGGGGCCGAATTAATTTAGCGGGGGCGGGGGTGAACAACGAAACTCGAAAAAGGAAGGAGAGAATCTTTTGAAAATCATTAACCTTTGACGAAGTTGTCAACCGAAGAGATTTATTTCTTACGATTTATTCTCTAATGCATACCTTGTGCATTAAATTTTAGCGCATTTAAACTTATTTATTGAACGGCATGATTTTCCGGACTCGCGTTTTTCCGTATAGAGCCGGAAAAGTAGAATATTCGGGTCTAGAGGATGGGCGCTTAATGACTTTCGAGTGCCCGGATGTTGCTTCGAACGAGTGACTGTGTGACCGGGACCAATTTGACTCCGAGGGCGGACTTGACACTGCTATTGGAAAACACACTCCAACTTAGATTGTCCAAGTCCCCCGCCGCCGGCGCCGCAGCCGCCCCCACTTAACTGGGGCTTCGAGGGCTTTCTACACCACTCAAGCCTCGTCCCGCCAATATAACCGTCCAATAGTGATTATCGTCCAATTATGTTTCCAAGTAAACTTCTGCAAAAGCGCCAGAGCAGTAACAAATACTTAGACCGAATTCCAGAAGATAAATTTCAAAACTCTCAACATGAACAGTTACACGTAAGCTTTCTAACAGCGCGTTATTATGTGTCTAACAGGTTTTATACTTATTACTAAACAACTTATAGTTCCATCGTGATGTTTGCTTTGCGATATTGCACGATCTAAATATCTATATCTAAATCTAATATTCTTTTATTTTCTACGACATTATCAAGTCAGGGAAACAGGGGATAAATTACTTACTACAGTATTCCTGAAATTGAATAATGTTGGAATAACAAAGTTCGATTATTGGAAAACACGATCCAACTCCAACCCCCGCCACCCCTTTATGAATGTTTCCTTAACGAATTTCAGCAGAATCGAAACGCTCTCTGCCCGTCATTTACGGCCCAGTATCATTTCAATTGTACGGCAAAAAATACAATGGCGGGCCGCATTAGGCCGAATGAAATCCGCAGGCCGGCCTAGACAAACATTTTCGTTAAAATCAGTACGCAACCGTTACGCCCGAACGTGTACACGGTAAATATTAACTCGGCGTATACAGATTGGACCTGCACTTTCGTTAACCGTACCCTATCGGCCTGTCGATAACAAACAATGCAGCATGCGAGGCTAACGCGATTAAAATATACTAATAGGCCAAATCCACCGTGTCAGGCCGGAAATCATTAGTACCGACATGACTTGATACAGAAAATTTGAGGACGATTTCGACTATTTCTCAAATCCGGTACGCGATACATTGATGATTAAAATAAAAGCTTTGACAATAAACAACGAAACTCTATAACAAAGAGATATAACGTATTGTCTATGATTAAAAAAATATATAGGAATACTTTTTTAGATTTATAGTTGTAAGGAAAATATTTTTCCTAGCTACCTATCAGGCGTTCATAATATTTTATTCAATTTTTCCCAGAGTAGACTTTTCCAAACCTTAACTGCATTTGTTGCCAAAACTGTTGGCAACAGGTTAATCCGGTAGTATAATAAATGCCTTACTAAAGTATACTGTATATAATTCAATACAAAAAACAATTAAATATTTTTTAAGCGAACTAAAAACACTGTAGGTTTGTGGCGTTTTGTCTCCTCTCGCTGGTTTGGTCTTGTGCTAGACCGGTTTCGGCTAGCAGTGCACCGTCACTGTCACTTGCACTGTCCAAGGGGAAAGGAACAGTACAAGTGCCAGTAGTGACTGACACCGCTACTGAAGATGGCGAGCGTCCGAAACCGGTCTAGCAAAAGGCCAAACCGGCGAGAGGTGACAGAAACACCACAAACCTACGGTAATCCAACCCCTCGCGGACCACAAAACAGGTATGTTAAACGAACTAAAAACGTTTAAGAACGCCGTGTATTATTCCCCCCACACTGACTGACGTTTCGCCCGAATCCCTGGCAAGGTTTCGGCGTCCGCCGTTCGAAGGAAATTGGACTGTCACCTACACGTCGGCGTTTAAAATTTTCCAGTCGTCCGCCTTTCCCGACAATGCGGCGCCGGCGCCATCTCGGAAAATTCGTGTCCGAAAAGACGCCGAAAATGGGACAATTCCTGTACGGAAACTGCTTTCCCGAGAAGAACAATACCATAGAATAAATTGCGCCCATAACATGCAAACAATGTTGATTGTGCAATAAAAAACAAGTTATAAATCCCGTCCCCGTTAAATTGCGCTAAAAATCAATTGGTTCTCCGAGTAGTCGGGCTAAGTCATTGTTGTAGAAAGCTCCCGTCTTCTTATCGGCTGCACGGTTAATTTACCCCGTTGAAAGCAAACGCCGGCTCAATGTTATCCGATCTCACCCGTCGTATTGTATATACAATATATACAACGAAACGTTGTTCGATAATTCGCGTTTCGAATACTTTCAAAAATTATTTTCGTCCGACCGCTTTTACGACACATCGCTGGCGCTTTGCGGATAATAGGAGAGAAGTTTCACCGCAATAATCGTAATATCGGGACTTAATATATTGCCCTATAGCAATAGCGTTGAATCTAATCAACAGAATAACCGGGACACGATTACAACCGTGAAAATATCTAAAATCAATACATTTATCTGTACATTCGATGTGATTAGAACTGAAATCGTACCTTTCGAAACTGTGATATTCACCTTGTCGCGTTCAACAGCTTCGGTTCTCGGTCGATTCGCTTCTATTCCGGACCTGAAACAGAAATATTTCTTAATGATATAAGAGCGGAAGATATGAGACAGCGGTATTGAGTGACATAGAAAATATGATTGTTCGGAACATTGAAAGTAATGGTACAAACATAAAAAAAGTGGCAGTAATAAATATTTCAATTCCTTTTTATTAAAGTATCAAAGTTGTCCTTTAGTGATACGAGAGATGCAGTAACAGGTTTCTTGCATAGTTTCGTTACTGTACGTTTGAGTCTTGTATCCCTAGTAGAGAATTTGATGCCCTGACTCGGAATACAATGAAGATTAATTAATTGAGATGTAATAATATATTGAACTGAGATATACAAGACTGGCGTGCGATATGAAGTACTCACCGAATATATGATTCCAGTCGGATGTTTCGAGATGGACTAATATCGGACGGTGACGTCCCAGTCGCTAGTTTAGTTCAATTGACCCCATCTTCAAAAAAGTTACAATTTTCGCAATTAAAATTGACCCTGCCCCGATAATTTCCATCCGTCACTCCCACCGACCAGTGCCCAGTGTGCCCGGCCTGCCGACCGTCCATATTTATTATTATTATTATATGAAATAATTAATCCAGATTTTGGCTTCGGCCTACCGCCGAATCCGTTTCCCACTGATTCGCAACGCCGTCATTAGTCCGCTAATTGCGCTCATTCGACCCCGGTCGACAATTTAATTTCAGTTCGCCTCACTTTAAATAATGGCCTCAATCCGATACCTGAATTTAATTAACCCGCGGCAATATTAATCGATATTACGCCGTTCAATAACTCGTTACGGAAAGATACGCGCGAGTGCCGCGTCATAAACTGACCATTTCACTCTCTTATTCGTTGCGTAGAACACTAAGAAACAGACTATGGTAATAACCAGCTCTCTGGGGTTGGAATATCGTAGATGTTCTTCTGCCTCCGGTTCGGTCTACTCCGCTAGACCGGTTTCGGCCGTTCGCCTTCTTCAGTAGGCAGAACGCGATCCGTACAACTCGTCGTTTTATTAGTTCAAAACCGAATACAAGAGCAGTGTACGTCGTAAAGGTTATTAATTGCAGGAGCTAACGGCGGTGGTGGTGGAGGGTGAACCGACCCCTTTTGACCCCCTTTTCCTTGGAATGTCAAAACGCCACTAGGCTCTCCTTCAAATGATAATTAGTGAAAATTACAGAGAGAGAGAGAGAGTGCACATTATCATAGCGCGGACGGCCAGAAAGGGCGCCGGCAAATTAGAATTGGAGATGAACTGCTGAAGGTTGGGGTGGGGGTGACCACCCCCCTAAGGGCGGGCAACCCTAGGGGCTACATTGTCGGGAGCCGGCCAGTCGTGTCCATTAAATTAACTAAATACTAATTATCCTATTCTCATTTACCTTCCGGTGTCAAATCATATTTTTGCAATGTTTATACACCCCGATTTCAGCTGAATATACTACGCGGCAATTTAAATCAGTCGTGCTGTTACAACGAAGATGTGTTCTAAATTTTGTACGGAATAAAATTCAGATAAATTTTCTTCGATATAGGTCCGATTCCCACCTCCGGAAACACTACCCCAATGAGAGATTGTGAATAGAGTTATATTAAATTAACCCTGAATAGATTTTATTCGGATTCATAATAAAGCGGAATTACCTGGAGGAGTGGACGTTATCAGAGGGGGTTGTAGATAGCCGGCGTCCGCTCCCCCATCGGAATTTCAGATGATCTCCCCCGTCGTACAACCCTCTGCGGGGGCGCGATAATAATGTAATAAATAATGGATTTCTCGTGTCGAGCTGTCCGTGTCGTCTCTCCATTAGCGGCTGTCACCGGCACTCGATCGGGGTTACCGGGCGTACCCCGGACGTGTACGTCCTCCCACACCAACCCTAATCGCGTCTTGTCCGCATCATCTACACGCCCGCAATGTCGCAAATCTGAGCCCCAACAACGGGGTATACGAGGATATAAGAGCCCTCGGCAAAAAACACATCCGACCAAATATTCATTTAACGCCCTCGCGTTCAGATTTACGCCTGGAACTAGAAAGTGACGGCCGGGGTTGTACCTAGATTTTTCCTGTCTTTGGTATCCACTGGAAGGGGCCCCATTAGGTGTTGTCTGCAGGAGGGGTCGCTATATATTTTAAATCCCCATACCCGACTGAAAAGAACAGATCTAAATCGCAAATTTGGACTGTTGAAACCTCTTTTGAAAAGGACATCAACACTGACAATATATAAAGCTATACTAAAACCGACACGGACATACGGAATAGGACTGTGGGGTTCCGCCAAGAAATCCGACATCGCTCGCATCCAAACATTCCGGTCAAAAGTCCTTTATGCTCCCCGGTATGTTTCTAACCGAACAATCCATAATGACCTCGACGTACCGACAGTGCGGACAGAGTCGCAAAATCACGCTTCCTTAAATTCCATTCCCGCCTCTCTCCACATCCAAATCCACTCGTTCTGTCCCTTTCCTCTTTTACCCACCCATTTTCTCCCGCACGACTTTCTTTAGGCCGGATACAGGTCAAAAGTACCATCACTGGATGGCGACCAGTCAAACAATCCGCCATTCTACCTATAACTAGCATATAGTTGATTGTACAATAAATAAAGTTAAAAAATATATATATTTTAAAATAATTTCGATAGAATGACAATCGTAAAATTGAGATAAGCCGAAATACCGGGAGGGAAATCGATCTATTAGACCCCCCCCGTGGGAGGGCGCACGAAATTCCTGCGAAAATGCAATTCGGACAACAACGAAAAAAGAATTTTTCGCGCTCCGCCGGCCTAAACGTCGGCTTTAATCGCTTTGAAAAATGTTATCCCGGCCGAATAGACAGCCGGCCAAATATGTCCGCTCAGTTTGTTACCTCCATTCGGTTTGTCTCACTCAAAACAACCGAGTGCTATTTCCGGTCACTACCGGCAAATTGATACGTCCGAATATTCCTTTGCGAGTTACGTAGGCCGTGAAAAGGATTTTTTTTTCGCAACTTCAATTTCAAACTTCTGTACACGTTTTTGCAATCATAGATTTGGGAAATATAGAGACGCGGGAATATATGAAACCAAACTGCTGTAATGCCAACGAGACGTAATGAAATTGATGAAACAAATTTCAGTCCCTTCCGTCTCTCACAACAATATACGAAAAGTTTATATCGTGCGATAAACAAAATGTTATTGAGCATTAATTCGGCCACTTATATTTGTTGAATATAGCAGAAAGACTAATTTAGATCCGGTATACGGCAAATTCAGCGAATTGATGGAGGAAATTAGTTATTAACGTCACAATTACGTCATAAAATTTCTTCCTCTCGTCAAATTCCTTTCCGCCCTCGAATCCATTGCACCTACAACATTTAATTGTTCGATTGCGCAATAACAAAAGTTATTAGGTAATCTACTTTCAATAAACGAAGTCGCAACTAAGTCATTGCGGGTTTCGTCGCTGGACGGAGATGGCGTTATTTGTATTTTTACGCATGTCTACATCTTCAAACCTATTGCAGAGTATTCTGAAATGTTTATTACAACATGCCAACTATTCGTCGTGCGTACCAAAAAATGCACGGCATAAGGGGGGGTGCACACACCCAAAGATGAGAAAAATCCGCAATTATTTAGTTGCCAACCCGATATAACTAAATAACTGTGCGTAGAAATTTTCCAGAATCGAACTACGGTGCGCTTGAATCAAAAAGAGAAAGTTTTCAAGTTCTTTCATAAATGTTTCTGAAAGTGTTTGTGCAATAGTATAATGATTAGAATTTCATTGCTCGGAATATTGACCGATATTCCGATCTGTTCAGCGGTTCTTCGGTAGATTATCACTTGAACACGGTTTTCGAATTACCCGCTTGAACGACTACGACCTCTGCTCCTAGACCAATATATGTTTCTTTTAATTAACTAATTAATGTACGGTCACGGTACGGCGGGACGGACGATATATTATGTGTGTCTCTGTGTGTTGCCCGCCCTTACCGTACTGTTGTGTCCCGGAGCGGCGTTTAATTAAACAAGTTGAATTACACACAGACACACAGACACACAGACGCTACATTCGATGGTATATTGGGACCGCCACTTTGGTATATGCGCATATAAACTTTTGCATTCCGAACGGCATTCCACAGGTCGATCCCGTACACGGCAGTAACTTGTAAACCAATTGCGAATCCAATTTTGGATTTAGATTGACCCGTTTGAGCTATCGTGTAAAGCGCAATAAAGCTTCAATTTGGGGGAAAAAAGCAGACCAGGAGACATAAAGGCCGGAGACATTCGTTATTACAAGTTCTATATATTGAACATTTCGGATATTTCATAATTATTTTATTATATCGGTTACAATAGTATAGTTTATCTATTTGCTGCTGAACATTTTGCCAGAATTATAGAAAATATTAAAACCTCGGTTCCGATTCTTGCAGAAAAATATGCAGTATGAAGTTTACAATACCAGAGATTAATTAACAAAATGATGATTGTTAAAACTATATCAGAATTATTGAGAATCGTATATAAAATTAAAATTTCAATTGGTATAACCATTTTATTAATAACATTGAAGTCATAAATTTAGAACTAATAACAAAAACTTCCAATAATAAGTTTTCTCTTGTCCATTTACTGATTTTAGAAGCCATCAATCCGTATATAGTTCTTCATTCTTTACTAGCTGCATGTTTTTTTGTTCAAATAATGTAATATCCTCTATTAGCCTAACGAAAAAATTCTGGATGCGTAATTGAAAACACTTCGTATCGGGACAGTCCGTACATCGTATTGTACATTGCTCTTCGTAGCCGGGGGTTTAATTAAACTGAAACAACATGCAAAATCAAGAACGAGAATCGTTTTTCCGCGCTAATGAATAACGAAAAACTAAATTCCGAGAGTAAATGAAATTCAACTTTTTTTCCTTCCCTCCAAATTGAATTCTTCTAATTTCATAAGCCGCCTAATTCATTCGGCCCTCGACCTGCCGAGGAAAATGTTCCGGTCAATTTCAGAATTAATATTTCTCCAGCGCCAATTTTGAAACTACGTAGCTTGATATTTCAATCTATGCATTGGTGTATGAATTATGAGGGCCCAGAATGAATCGTGACTTTAAAAAGTAATAGACAAAAATGTTGTAGATTTCCTATGTTTCTGTCTCCTCCGCCAAAGTGCCAAAGTGACTAACACCGCTACTGAAGATGGCGAGCGGCCGAAACCGGTCTAGCAAAAGACCGAACCACAAAACAGGTATTCTAAACAAAGAATGTTGAACTCGACGTGCTGCGAGTCTGAATGGGCCCTTCAATGGACGAGTTTATTCGGTCAACGAGCAATTTGAGGCGATATCAAATGATGGCCCGTCTTGATTTTTGTATGCAGACATCAAGACCGGACTAATCGGCGACAGAATTGGGGTAGCTCTGGGTAAATCCCGGCGGGGAACAGCCGAGGTCAATTTCGCGGTTGGGGAAATTCTCAGGGCGTAAAGGGGTGGCGGCCTACCGGGCCTATCAGCCGTTGCTAATAAACACAGTTGCCAACTTGGCAATTGTCTGCTGCCTACTGCCGAGACACGGACGCCCAATCACCGGTCGGACACCTTATTTCACCCCTTTATGCCCCCGTAAAGGATCGGATAAACCCTTTTCTCGCTTTGTGACACCCCTTTCTGTCCCCCTTCCAACCCCGGGGCGGGGGTGGTGGCGTAATTACGTTTTTAGCGGCGAGACGAATGCATCAGACGTACCCTTCATATAAGGGTGTGCGAAGTTCAAAATACTTCGTATTGATATCAGATACCCTAGAAAACCCTAGCAAAGAACGGCGAGTTAAGAAATAGGGGTCCGAATTCGAGATTTTTCGCATTTTATACACATTGATCAGAAACCATAAAAAATGCCAACTTTTTTTGTGAGAATTTGTGAAAAGTATGGTAGAGCAGAAATGGTGGTAACATGATGAAAAAATGTTAAAATACAATAAAAAAATAATTGATTAAAAAATTGTACATTCATGAAATCAATAACGACACTAAAAATTTTGGAGGTCGAAAAAATGTTTAAAATCTTCGATTTGATTCGACGGTTTGTATTTGAATTATTCGCAAAGACGAGTACGTTAAACAACGTATAAAGGACACCCGATAGTTCAATTATCAATAATACAAAAGGAAGCGGTGTAAACGTGAATTAAATTATATAATATTTGGAGTTTTCCACAATTTTACCGTTTCAAATACGACTTATTATCAATTTATAACTTTAATTAATAACTTCCGAAAAGATAGTGTGGTAAGTGCACCGGTATATAAAACAAACGTTATTTTACAGAATAACTCTTGAACCATACATTATTCTGAAGATATAAGAAGACTATTTCCTATTTATAATATCGCGTTTTTAGAAGGCGTGATTGAATTGGGAAAGTATATTTTAGTATAAGATATTGGAGATAATAAAAGGAATTGATTTTTAAAATTTTCCCGGCCGAATGAAAACTGTACAGCCGTTATTTTAATACTCGTTGAGATAAATGTGCTGCACTGTCGGAGTCCACAATTAGGCGCGTTATCTTTCACGTAACGTCTAATCCGAGGGGGGAAGTCTATAGGGCCCGGGCAGGGGGTAACAGAAGGCCTGGGGGGATCGAACTCAATCAACGTTGGGGAAGATTAATAAGGGGCGAGGCAAGGTGATTATAACAACGGGATTGGGAAGCGCCTTAGGCCTTTAGGCCTCCCACAGAGCGCAAGTAGAACTTGGCGCCAAGACACTCCCAGCCCGGTCTCAGCCCTTATTAGCGACGATTACAGCGGGACCAACTGATAACACATCCGGGCTCATTTAGGAAACCCTACAAGCGACCGGATAAGAACGCTGTCCGTGTTTCTTATTCTAGGAAATCGAATTTATCTGAAAATTATCGTCACGTTGTGTAGAATATAAAGAATCTATCACTTTAAGCCAACAAAACAGAATTTCTTTGCGTACTCCTCATATAAACTGCGAAAGTTGTAATGGAACAATTTCAAAAAGATATTTTTAATTTTTCACACTGTTTCTTATAATAACGGAAAAATTTTTAAACCGAAAAAATAATATAGAAAACTATAAAACATTAACGTAGATTTCGTGTGTTTCTGTCTCCTTTCGCTGGTTTGGTCTAGCAAAAGAGAGAGAAGAAGAATGGGGGGGTAGAAGAATCATTAAATATAATAATATTTCTGTTAAATTTTCGCATAGTTACAACTTATATCCTACCTTTTGTCCAGTTAATCAGTGATTAGGAAAAATATTTTAAATATCGAACGTGTATTAGACCGATCGATAGCACAGTTAACGAGGGAAATATTTTCGCAGTGAATTACGCCATGAGAAATTCGTCCGAATTCGATAGAATTTAATTAGGCAACATTATAATTCATCTGTCCAATTGGGGTGCAGTTTCAGAGCCCATAAACGACATCATCGAACATTAATTAATCAGAGCGAGAGAGAGAGAGAGAGGAGAATACGGAGCCTTCGAATTGAATTTACATATAATTACTTGGGAATTAGTTACGGTTGGGCGGACCTTACAAGTAACGGCCCTTGCCCAGGTCTCCATTTCCTGAATTCCGTAGTGATCGGTTCTACAATTGATAGACGCCTTTTCTTAGGAGTAATGGGAAGTTAAATAGAAAACTTTGGGAACAATATTGAAAAATTATTCGGTCACAAGTGTTTAAATTAAATAGGGAGACAAATATTTTCATCGAACTTTGATTTAATGTGGCCTGTAGTTTATACTTCTTACTAATCGAAGCGCGACTTGAGGAGAATTGATTTGAATTGATCTTAGAGTTTCTGTCTCCTCTCGCCGGTTTGGTCTTTCGCTAGACCGGTTTCGGTTGCTCGCCATCTTCAGTAGCGCTGTGTGTTAGTCACTTTCGATGTTTTTTGGCCATCCGTCACTGGTACCCCCCGCCGACCACAAAACGGGTATTCCAAAAATTACTGTTATTATTCCAGGGTATGTGAACTTTCCGAAGTGCGACATTAGACCGTCCCCCTAAACGGGATTTGGGACCGAATTTAAATATTCATCCCGTGTACGTGAGGCTGGGGGATGTTTGTCAACCCAATTCGGATAACATCATATCAGGCCCGCCCCCTACAACGTGTCGCGGAAACGAAATTACCGAAGTTGACTCGTAGCTGGTGGGGGGTTGGTGGGGGTTGAAGCGTCGCCATTAAAACACCACCCCCCGTTTGCAAATTGAGCCCCGGGGGGAGGAGGAGGAGGATCCTTAGGGGAGGCAAACTAAGAAACGGGTTGAATTAAACAAGTATATTTCCGTAGCCCTGCAATTATGTGTATATACGTGTAAACATTACATATTTACGTATAATGTACAAACGTTTTACACCTGTAAATTACAATAACCGACATTAAAGTTCGATTGGGGCTAATAACGAGTGGACACTAATTGGGGAGAAACCACTTTATTTATTTATTTTTATCCTACCCATATAGGTGACGCGACCACTTCCTTTTCGGGCGTCTGTAAGGACCTTTCGGAATGTCGGTGGACAAAATGGATTTAAAAGATCTGTACGTAGGGTGAGGTTGGATATTTTCTTTAATATTTTCGACTGTAAATTTGGGATTTTGACCATACAGCGCAAGAATTTAGACATCGTGCACCATTTTACCGTTGGCATTGAAAGAAAACCTAGCGCATGTGTATATGTATATACACATGTAAGATTTATATTGTATATATTGGGTTGGCAACTAAATAATTGCGGATTCTTTTCATCCGAGTGTACACTCTTACGTCGTGCATTTTTTGGTAGGCACGACGAATAGTTGGCACATGTAATAAACATTTCAGAATACTCTATAATAGGTTTGAAGTTGTAAACGTGCGTAAAAATACAAATCCGTCTAGCGACGAAACCCGCAATGACTTAGTTGCCGACCCGACAAGACAAGGATCGATCCCAAAAAATAGACCGAACGTATATTACATTCCCGGACTATTTTAAACGAGGATCTCCCTATTTCAATTTCAGAGACGTTGATTTACGCCGCACAATTAGTCACTTGTGGGCGTCATCATTTTTCGAAACATTTATTAATTGCCGTAAACCGAGACGAGTTATGAGGCGTCGCGAAAGGGAGATTCGTGTGACAGATGGCCGTCGTTCGGGATTTTAACGAAACACCGCAAAAATAACCGAAACGGCCCCGTCATTATTGAAGTTTCAGTACTTTATATATATATAGATATATATAGCTTGATTATCGAACGCACAATAATAGTGGGTTTTAAAGCCGAACGCTCCGTCGAATACTGCGATTAATTTTCATTTATTAGTAGCGTATAGCTATCGAAAACTTGATGACGCGTAACCTGATTTTTATTTTAAGTCCTAATCTTAATCCAATCATTCACAACCCCACTATCCTCAAATATTCCAAACGGATACGGGATACTTACACGATCAAAATGTGTAGGAAAAAATAAATAAAGGGGGAAAGCCAGTGTGTATTTCCTCCGTTATTTCTACTCGTTGATAGTGCTGCTAGAACATCAATGTTGCTTGTTGTATTTTTTATAGTTGTGATAATAAAACAGTAAAAAAGAAATGATTAGTAACAGAATTTTGAAAGCACTTTTATTCTGTGAAAATTATACGCTATAGTAGTGAAAATATCGTTTGTAGCAAGTCCGCTCGTAATAGGAAAAAAAAAATTGTCTCTAAATTATTTTTTGTCATCATCAACTTTCTCCCATTCTTTCAGCCGGGGAAACTCGGCTCTGATTACCGCACAGGGACCAGGGCTTAATAAATCCGGGATGTGCGAAGTAAGGAAATCTAAAAATAAGTGACGCCCACCGCTTACAAATGAAATTTCCGGGGAATAATCTGCGACTTCGGGGGTGGGGGGAATTTTTCTGCGGCCAAACGATGATGAATGCCCTCGGTGGGACGTCCGTCGCGTCCGAGGCGAAGGCGGAGGAACCCGACCCCTTTCAGCCGGTGTCACCGCCAGGAGCACCCCGCAAAACTAATTAATATCAGTGTCACCTGAACTTTCATTTTTTCGCTTTCAGTTTTAATTCCCGGCCCGGGGTTTGGCCGGCTTAAACAATCGCGCCGTTCGTGCCAGTCAAAAAAAAAACCGGGGAAAAACATTGCCTTCAGCGAGGGATATATAAAATTTCTGACGGAATATTTTTATCATCCGAGAGATTGTACGAGGCGTAGACAGCGATACAGGAAAACCCCCAAGAGGCCACCCAAAAGACGTACCGCAAGCTCTACAAGAAGAGCCCCCCCCCCCATTCAAAGTGAAAGTGCAACAGTGTAGTGGAACCTGTGAATGTGCTACTTAATGTGCCTATAGTGTTATAGTGCTAACGACGGTATACGACCGATCGTGTAGTGAACCCAAGTGGCAAGTGCAAAGTGCGTGAATGAAGTTAGTGTAGCTTAAGTTATCGGGTTTTTAATTGTAAATTTTCCCGATTATTACAACAATATTGTAAACAATTCAAAATGTATCATAATATTCAAGTATATATATGTAGAATGGCTCGTAGGCCGGAATGCACGAATCATTATATGTATATCGTTTTTATCGATGTCGTATTTGTATTTATAGAAAAATAAAATGATTTGTATCTTGTATCTCGTATATTGCGATACAGGCGTTGGGGAGTAAGTCCGTAGAGGTTGATTGATTGAGGTCCGTAGATTGATGTTAGCTTCTAAGTTAGTCCGTTAGTAGGGACTACCAATGGGATGTGCATAACGTCGAAAGCACAATTGCGCTATATAATGAGGGAAAAAAGTGCATTTATATATCTAAATACAGTATAATTAGTCCTGTTTTCCCGATGTAGCGTTGACTTAAACAAATATGTTGACGATTCTGAAAGGTCATTTTGTAATATACTTTTAATTTTAACGGCGCGCACAAACGTTACTTTAAAGCATTGAAACTTACCGTGAGTTCCCCCGTCTGTAAACTAAAATAAGCCCTGTTGTACGCTGGTGTATGGAAGTAAGGGTCGTTTATGTAAGTCTGAATGTCGGACTATTATTAAAAGGTAGGCGTACAAATAGCGGTACGGGGAAATCAAATATTTGGTCTGTGCGGGCCCCGAACCCGTTTTTAAAGTTGGCCGGGGGGGGGGCGGGCCCGCTTTGAACTATGTTTGTTCTGCTACCTCTTAGCCGGCTCGGTCTGTGCTTATAGGTTGCTTGTGGCGGTGGTGGGAGCCTGTACGTGTGCTCGTGTGTAACTCTAATAATGTTGTACGATCGAGGGTTAGACTCCCCAACTCCCATAGAAGCCGGGGGGGGGCGCCTTTATTGGCATCCCCCCATTAAACGTAAGGAGGAGTTTATCAGATGTTCCGGGAACATGACCAGTCCTGTACAAATTCGGCGAATAGAACGCGTGGCCTGTAAAATAAATAGAATAGTTCATAATTGCAGGAAGGTTTCGGCGACCGGAACTTGTAAGAAATTGTACGATCACGTGATGTGGGAAGAATTTTTTTTGTTTTTTGACAATTGTAATACAAGAAGAGACAACAACTTTAACAGAGACACAGGATACGATATGAGTAGAGTCTTGTTCCCGGGAAATACGGGAAAGGACGAGTTTTAATCTCAAGATCGATTCACTCTTCGGTCGTACTCCGATGATGGAACCGCTGTATGTTCCGAAACGTCAGAAGTGGAGGACGCCCTGGAGGGCCCCTCAGAATGAGAGGGCGAAAATCCTTCCTTTGGAGCCCACCCGTTGGCGGTTTCCGAACACTCGAAAAATCCCCGAATGCCTCAAACCGACATCCTGCAGGATGCAGGATTTTTGTTATGTTACAAAAACAACGCCAGTTTAATAATCTGCCGAATGAAAGGCCGCATAAATTTAGTGAAAATTTAGTATATATTAAATTCCGTTTTATAATTCCGTTACAGCAGAGGAGAGTACGCGAATAATCCCGTCGTATCGTGTTACGAATTAACTTACTCGTTAATCCGCAAATTACATCCTGTTTCATCGACAGTGTTTTTGAGCCGTCTAATTAAACAATAAACTGACGGGGGATTGGCTGTAAATCGTTTACGGCCCTTTAGGTATCCCCGTTTTCGGTCTGTCGGCGGGGAAATTTCGCCCGAGCATATTTACAGCCCTGACTTGGGGATTACAGCCTGACCCCGTACACGGTAGGGGACGGAATAACGGCCGTTCGGTTCATTTAAAACCGGGAAACCCGGGGAATAACCGACTGAATTATTCGTTACTTAACGACGGGGGCAACACGGTACGAGCGATTTTAATTGCTATTCGCGCGGAAACAACGGGGGGGGGCCTTTATATAATATACAGATTAGGCCCGGAAGCCTGTTTCGATCGCAGGTACTTAAAAATGTATCGATTAATTAACTCCCGTCTCTACGACGTAATTGAGATTTTACTGGAATTTTAAACGCCGAGATTTAAGATACGGACGTTATTGGGAGTGGGGAAATATTCGAGAAGCAGACAAAAGAATATAAATTCAACAGAGCGAAAACAAAGAAACTGCCAAATTAACAATTCCAGTAGAGAACTGTACAAAATTAGACCAGGTTTTAATTTATTTTTCGTGGTGAATCTCCATTAGAAGTGGAGTTCACCGGCAGAGGTAAAGTCACTGCAGGTCACCGGATGAACTGCAGTGTCATTTCGAGGGTCAGATTAATCATCCCCCTACAAACAGAGCAGTTTTGCAAACCAAATGCTATAGGTGTACTTTAGATATTTCAATTATTACAGTGTTATATTTTACAAAATAACTGCGGAAACGAGATGAAAATCCGTAATTAAATATGAAATATTACAATAGCAAACTTAATTAATTTATCGTAAAATGAAACGTCAGTTTCTTTGTAAGGGATGTTAAGAGACAAAAAATTTTTTACTATATGCATATTTGCGTATACCATTTAATATTTTGCCAAATCTGTTACACCTATTTATTAGTTTTTATTTAAACTCGTATTATTGTTTGAGCTTTCGATACCGATTGAATATTTTCATATTTCAGAAATATTTACATTTCTATTCGGCGCTACAATGTTACATACCAATATTTTAGATAAATCAGCTATTCTTTCTACAAAAGTAATTTAAATAATAATAATTCGTACTTTTACGCATCGGTCCGGAGTCGGAAACTGAACCGTGAATGGAAACAAGGATAAACAAAGTTGTTCTGCCTTGAACCGTTATCGGTTGCAATTCGTCATCGTTAAGCATTTAAACGCCCCGAGCGGGTTTGCGAAGCCCCGACGGGCTTAAATAAGTCGGCAGAGGGACGGCTTCTCTTAGGCATTCGGTCTGAAACGTCTACCGCCCTTTCGTAACAGCCACTTCAATACCGATTATATCCAACATTCGAGGAACTATGCCCCTATATCTAAACATTTAGATTTTGTTCCCTCACATGAGCTCAAATAATGAAAGATAATTTTTGTCCAATTATTTTTACCGATTTTCCGAGTTAAAGAGAGGTTTTCCATCATACAAATCATTTATCGGTATGCGTTCATTTGCAAGCAAAAATGCCCTGGGGAGATCGGACGACTCCGTTACAAGAATTATTAAATCCAAAAATATATGAAAATGTGCGGGTTTTCCGCTTTTCAGGTTTTATTTTGCATTTCGATGGATTTAATTAATTTCTCAATTTAAGTATATTTCGTTCACTGCCGCAATACTACAATTCTACGGTTATTATTGGCGACGGGGTTATTATATTTTCGGATTGTGAAGAAAACGTTATAATAAATCGAATGTATGAAACGGGGAGATTTTACTGTTACAAATTAAGCCCGATTCCAAACAAACCCAATTTGGAAATTGAATTGGGCCGTTCCGGGGGCGGCCTCTGTTTGCCCGCGGGCGCACAAAGTTCAACAATGTCCTTAATTTGGCCCCCACGCGTTGATCAACCGAAATGGTGCGCATTAAAACGGCATCATGTATCTACATATATATATCGGGTCCGAATATATATTGAAGGATGCGCGAAGGTGGAAATAGGGTGAATGGAAGGTCAGAAGGGTCTTTTATTTATCCCCGGTACGCTTTCAATCCAATCGCACTGAATCCCGCCACGAAGCACGTACTAATATTCGGCTGATGGCTTGTAATGAAAATGGGCGTTTCGACGTAAAATTATTTTCATAAAAGACACGAAAACGACTTTTAACCTGCTGAGAACTCTAGTGATGTCGAATATCGTTGAAACCGATACACGGATGTTGAACAGCTAAATTATAGCTGGACGCGTGGCGGTTCGCGTAAATTAACATTGTTCAGAGAGCCTCCGATTGCGTTCTCCTATCCTGTTTCAATTACTCGGTTAATTGAAGGCAACAGCTTTAGCAGTTTAATTGTCCAATTGACGTTTAGGGCTTCAGAGAGGACGACGTACGGACGATTTCTCGGTTACATTTTTAGGGCCTAATAAAGGTCCGTCGGGATGTCTGTCGTTAATTATCCGGGCTTCGCGCAAATCAGTAATTTATATTAATTTCAGAATCATGTTCTAAGTTTTTTATTGATTTAAATCTCTATCACAGGAGGTCCTTACAAAATTCGACATCGGCTGACATACGTCTCATTTATGATTAATTTTTATTAGTATATTTTATATTTTATTCGCATTATTCATATTATTACACCCACTAATAAATTGTAACTGGATATATCGGTCGATTATTGGCGATGGTTCGAATACACAAAATTATCTCCATCGTCCTGCTTATCATCGCTGTTTTCTAGGTTTAGTTTTTTCATTGAATAATACTTAGTTCGTGTGCTCACTTAGGATAGTATACATAGTCATACTACTATGACTTTAAATAATACAGACACTTGTACGCAGTCCTATTTATAGAAGAAAAATTCAACTAAACATAAGTTTCCTATTACCGTTCTTCAACTATCGAGACGAATAATCGATAGACTACATGGAATATGTACAATTTATAGTCAAATTTAAACTAATATCAGTATATATTTCAGGTACTCCTAAACTCTAACCACCAAACGATATCCTATAAAGTTTGGTTGAACTTGTACGGACAGTACATGTGAAAGTGACAGTGCAGTGAGGATGCCAGAAGAAAAAAACATCCAAAGTGCCAACAGTGACTAACACACCGCTACTGAAGATGGCGAGCAGCCGAAACGGGTCTAGCAAAAGACCGAACCGGCGAGAGGAGACAGAAACACCACGAACCTACGGTATTCCAACCCTTCGCAGACCACAAAACAGGTATATTAAACTATATCCTATAAATCTTAGTACATGGAATAACACTTCAGAAGGGTCCGAGAACTCTGGATAATTGTAATTTTCACCGGGCTCATGCGTTCAGGGCGGAGGGCTGTAAGGGGCGGCAGGCGGGCGGGGGACGTCTTCTTTTCGTCGCATATCGCGTGACAAATTTCAACCTAAACAGGGCGGCCCAAGGGCGGCGAAGAAACGAATTTCACCGCAAATAAAACCCGTCACTCGGGGCGGGAGGGTCGTGGAATAGTAAGGCGCTCGATCAAGCCGCATCTGGCTGGCTGGCTGGGGGGGCGGGGGTGGTTGGGGGCACCACCGCTATATTTTCCCACCCCCCGGCGAATCGAATCATTTTTTCCTTTTTTCTACTCGGTGTATTTGCACATAATGGAAAACGCTGACGTACGAAGGGTTTCAGGGTGGGTGGGGTGGATACGTCGGTGTTGAATAATGGCGCAGGATGGACACCGAACAAAAGGTATACAGATCTGCTCAATCCGGCGACAGATATACGAACACTCTATCTATATTTATATATTATTTCTGTGAAATGAAATGTGTTATATTTTTCTACGGCGAAGTATCGGGAAAACGGTGCTTTGTGTACCGTACAGAGAGGGTGATTTTCCTTAATATTTTCGATTGTAAAGTTTGGATTTTGTCGAACCCCACACAGTTCGAGCCTAAGAATAATGATAATAAAAATTATAAAGATACGCTTAACTCGTGATTTATTTATTGAAAATACTCGACTGTTGAATGAAAGTTTTGCCTGAAGCTATCTATCTATCCAGCCATCAGACAAATATCCACTTACCCTGAGTTTTCACAATTGAGTTTCCTTCCCGGACCCGATAGCGCAGTGTGACACCTGCGCCCCCCCCGATCGGCCCCACTTCTTCCAAATGGCCTACAGTCAGGAAATGAGTTATAAATTGAATTATTCGAGAGATATAAAACTGGAATAGATTTAAATTTGGCATAGAAGTTGTGATATATTTCCACCCCAGAAAATATTCTTAACGCGAGAAATTATGGTGAAAAATGATTAATCGTAAACTGTGCTCAACCCAGCGAGGCCTGATTATGTCTAAATTGCTGTCATTGTGAGTAATCGAGTGACACGTAGTTTCAATGACAAAAAACAATATATTTCTCACGTACAAAAACATGAAATTATTTATCGTACGGATTATCTATAAGTTGAGTTCGCAAAACGTCAGTTTAGTCGACAGAATTCAATCCATTAGGTAGGCCAATTTCTCACGTGCGCTTTTCACTTCATGAATATTTGAATAATAATGACGGATAGAAATTGCATATAATGAAAGAAGCGTTCGCGTAATTAATTTTTTTTAACCATCTAATTAAAAGCACGCTATTTTGTCATCTGTCCTAATCGAGTCGATATATTTACGTTAGGCGATTTAATATTGGGTTGACAGCTAAGTAATTGCGAATTTCACCAACAAGTGGCGTTGTACATATTTTTAAGTACGTCAACATCTTTGCACAGATAAGCCGTAGATGGTTATAAGATAAATTCAGCAAAATGTGACGGAAATGCTCACTTCGGTTCACCGTGTTTTAGCTATTTGTACACAAGCAGAATTCAACCGGTCAATGTAATTTTGATACCGAATGTTTCGGAAAGGACCAAATAATAACATATCGAAGAATCTTATCGGTGCAAAGATGTACTTAAAAATATGTACGACACTTGTTGGTGAAATCCTCAATTACTTAGTTGTCAACCCAATATATTTTTTTCATTATCTTTAATAAGATTAAGATTTATTATAGTCGGCGGTGGTGGTTGCAGAATCAGTTACAGGGCGGACCACCCATTTAAACCTTTAACCGTAATGGGTTCTAAGTGGGTGAGCGTGTGGCGTTTCCGGCATTAATCGAACTCATCCCCCCCGAAGTTGGCGAACAATCGGTCGGGGGGGCGGACAAAAGGAAGGAGGCCGCCTCCGCCTCCGCCGAGAAAAGGGCGGAGAGTCCCAGATAAGGCACAGCCGAACAGAGGCGGAGCCGGCTCCTCATTGTTCGCCGTTGCTGGGGCGGAGGGGGATAAATCCTGCGGGAGTGCCGGGAACCCTCAATACCCCAACCCTGCGACCCGAAACAAAGTATTTAACTCTGATACAAACAGTGAATAGGGTGGCGGAGTACTCGAGTGTCGGGGGTGGGCTTTTCCGCCCCGACCGAAGCAACCCCCGCTGTAACCGATATGCCATGAAACGGTGACGAACTAGCGACGTTCTTCCCGCACCCAATGATTAGTTAACATTTTTTTAACGTTTTTATTTTGCACAATCAACTTTACAGTTATAAGTACAATTGATACGTGTATATTTTTCACGTGTTTGTCTCGATAAAGACACCACCCGATGATGGCGCTTTTTGACACGATTTAACTACTGTCCGAGGTGATCTCCGGGCCAGTGGCGTTTAAGCCGTCGTGCTGGGGATGGGGATAAATTTGTGACTTCGACTGTCGGTATGTTGAAGTCATGGTGGATTGTTCCGGTTTGAAACATACCGGGGAGCATTAAGGATGGTGCGAAGGACTTTCGATTGAAATCTCTGGACGCGAGCGATGTCGGATGTCTCGGTGGAACCCCACAGCTCAATACCGTAGGTCCATGTCGGTTTGAGTATCGCTTTGTATATTGTCAGTTTGTTACTTAAGGTCAATTTCGATGTCCGTTGTAGTAATGGCCTTAAGAGTCCAAATTTTCTGTTTAAATCGATTCTTTTGAGTCGGGTATAGGGATGTGCTGAAAGTATTTGACGCACCCTGTATTACTTCAGCGAGTACTAATAATACCAACATTTCGGTTATTTTTTTTTAAACTTAGCTGAAGTGAGAGTAGTGTTTTTGACGTTTCGAGGGATTGATTTTTCATTTAAGTTGTCAAACGCCTCGTAAGCGCGGCTCCGCGTTCCGCCGGTAAATTTAATTACCCCCTTTCGGTGTGGGCGACGCGTCGGGCATAAACAGACAGACGGGGCGACGCGTATTAATAGGGGCTGAGAGGAGATCCACCGCAAAACCCTGCCCCGTTCTACCCCCCCGGCCGGTATTAGACCCGCACAGCCCGTCTCTTCAGACCGAACTCCAATTACAATTGTGCCTCAGTGCCTCTCAACCGGGTATATACTCCGGCCCGTGTGGGTAACATATCCTAGCTATGGAGCAAATCCTACCCAGAAACAGACACATTCGTGAAGGGCGTAATAAAAATATAATTATTACTTTTTATTATATCAGTTATACATGTTTTATGATGATCTAACGAAGTTTCGTATAACTAAAATGTATCTACTTTGTTGTGATATTGGTTCAGTGAGGGTATGGATTTTAAGATCCTCTCTGCAATTTTAATTGCAAATATCGTGATAGATAATGAATTTGGCCGTGAAAATGAGCTTTAGGTAGCGCAACGTCCAGTTGAAGGGAAGCAGTTTCGGTTGTGTACAATAATTATAACTGTGTATCTATAAAGCCCGTCGGGCCAAACAACTGGGTGGAAACAATATTTTTTAGTTAACCGAGTTTTGGGGGCAAAAACACCATTTTTTTACCGTAGATTTCGTCTGTTTCGGTCTCCCATCGCCGGTCTGGTCTTTTGATAGACCGGTTTCGGCTGCCTGCCATATTCAGTAGCGCTGTGTTAGTCACTTTCGGTTAGTCACGATAGGAGACAGAAACACTCGAAATCTACGGTATTCCAACCGCGCAGACCGCAAAACGGGTACGTTGAACCATTCTCTTTTCTTAATCCGATGCCGACAAAAATGAGCGTATTTTGTTGTTGCGATTCTGCAAAATATATAAACCGCCTGAAAAACCGGCCGAAACAGGAATTATGATATAGTACCGGGGCACAAGTTGCAAAATTTTATTCGGGGGCGCTTGGTGTTGGGGGGGCCGCTGCGGCTGAATGATTTAGCGACATGTGGAGCCGTTACTATGTGCGGTCCGATAGGTTAATATATTGCCCTGCTTGTATATCAACTAGATAGATAACTTGCCAATATAGAGGGCCGTAAAGCTCACCGGATTTAATGCCGTGATATCACCTCCCACGTCACCTACACGCCCTTATAGTGTAGTAATTTACACTACACCAAAGATATACCTGTACGACATTAAATTAATCGACCATTTACTATGATTCTTTAATAGAAAACTACCAACAGTAGCGGAATCGTAACCTTATCTCGTACAATAAATGTTCCCCACAAATACACCACCTTCTACGGAAATGGACGCGAGATTATAAAAGCGTTATTCCAGCCAATAATGTCTACAATTTCGCCAGAATTTATTTCATTTTTTTCTTATCTATCGTACAATCAAGTGACAGATATTATATAGGCACAATTGCGGAAAGTTTGTGAAATAAAAATACGAAGCGAATTTTCTATTTCTGACACAAATTGACAAAAAGACAGTTTTGTGAATTCGGAAAAATGGACAAATTAACAGTTCTCTAAGAGTATTGGACATGTATATTGTGGAGTGCGTCAGCATTGTTTTCAGACATCGTATAATATTTCGTGATAATTACAGTTTACTGGACCGTAAATTGTAAAACAACGATGTTATTTTGTGTTATCGTAATGCACGTGCTGTACTGAAGTATAAAGACTGACAGGGGGGGGTTTGTACGCGGGCCGATTCATCTCGGCCATTAACTTTTGGCGGATCTCGGGGCTCGTTTTCGCCGGCTTTTACAATAATTAAAACGGCAGCTCTCCGCCGCCCGAAAATACCCGGCCGAAAATAAAAAAAATCCGCCTAATTAAATACCGAATGTAGAAACGCATTTTAGCGAACAACCGGGCCCAGAAATCTGTTGACGCGGAATGCGAGAAATCTGAATGAAAAATACCAATTTTCGCATATTTTTTCATTATACACAATCTTGAACTGTTTTCGCGTTTAGCTGCGTAGAAAGCAGAGGGGCCGGGGGTGAGAAACCCCGTCTGTATATTTAAATTGTCAAGCGTGTTTATTTCAACGTTTGTCCCATAACATTGCAACCCATTGAATCGGCCAACAGTGCATTTATCTTATAAATCAGGGATTCGAAAAATAATGAGGTGATATTGCATTATAAAATATAGAAATACGCGTTAAACCCCAGCGAAATGGTCCACTGTTGTGTGGGCCATTCCACCTAATTTGCCGGAACAGTATATTTTATTTATATGCATATTTGTGCACCAAGCCTTACAATATTATAGTGGCGTATTATATATACACGGAACCTGTGTAATATCCTGTTAACCATGTACGCAGTATGACCAACAGGTTTTTTTTCTCTTAGAAATATCAGATCGTTCGCAACTCAACAATTCTGATCCGACGGCGAGAATCTTCGGGATTTTAAAATAGTGCCGGCCTCATAAATCAGGATTTGGAGGAAAAACGAAAGCTATTATGATGACGGCGGGAGGGGGGTCGGTTGGGGCTCTGTCTGATTAAACGATTCCACACAGAGGCCCCCCGCCCCCACCAAACTAAGAAAAGAGACCGATTTGCTGCTAGATTAGAGCTATTAGATCTTTACGCACCATTAATCTTTAATTGGGGCCCCCCAACTTGGGTAATCTCGTGGCTCGAGGAAGAGCCACCCTAGAACCGACGTCTCACAACTTAACTTTTTCTGAAGCTGAATTATGTGCGTATTATTATACACGTAAATTTTAGCACATTAGAGGGGTACAAATAACAATGTAAATAATTAAACTATCTCCGACTATGATTACTCCCCCGAGGCCCCCCCGTCCCCCCGTCTCCCAACGTATTTCCATTTCCGGCTCACACCGAACCCATCAGTCATAATTGAGACGGCCCCAGGATTTGGTTAAACGATGGTTTAATAATGATCCGGTAAGCGGTTAATTACAATTGTCTTAGCGCGCCCTCTCCCCCCCCCACACCCCATCAATATGGCGGGGCGGAACCCTCCAATAATTCATGATACCCCCTAAAAGGGGAAGCGACCCCTCGACACCGCCCCAAGACGGAAGTATTTATTAATCGGGGAAAATTAGCAATCCCTAATTCATTAGTTGCCTGCAATCGTAAAATTATAATTGTACCCCGCCCCATAATTAGGGAGTCGTGCAGGTCCCTAATCTCCTGATTAGTTCATAATCGCCTCACGTGCTGAAACCCGGTGGTTTTTGCCGAATAATGGCTATCAAACAGGTTATACAAGATCGGGATCTTGGGTCTTAATCGTACATTGACGGACATTAGAATTATGTCCAATATCTGACGCCTCCGCAATTTTACCAAACAAAACTGAGGTACGGTCAAGACGTGTGCAATGGTCGGATTCTAGCTTTGAAAATTGAAAAGTCACGAAGAAGCTCTTCGTGTACAGTTGTTTCATGTTTTCAGTACGAAAATCTCGAGTACTCTCGAAGTATTTCTTTTTTTTTTTTTGGGAACAGCGATCCGTTTTTCGCTTTGTCCGAAAAAAAAACGGTCAACACTCAGTGCCGCATGACCAAGTTGTACGAACCGCAGACAAATATGGAGACGGTCGAACTTCAACCGCGTTTCGGTAACGTCCTCGAGGTCCGTTTGAACTTTCGAGTTTTCGAAGGGGCGGTTTAATTTTTTTTTATAGGAGTTTTCATGTGCGGACAAATTTTTAAAAGCGGAAATCGTTTCTTTATAAAGACGGACGGGCCCCAATCGATGAGTATCACTGAAGCAATTCGACAGAATTAGTTGCGTGAATGTCCCCCACCAATTTCGGGATAAAACGTCGGTTGTATCCGGGGTCAGACTGAGTATCGGGGTCCGGAAGAAGATAGGAAAAACGAGGGGCTATGGGCCATGTGGGGGTGGGGGTGGGGAAGGGACTGGAGATTGTTTAATCAGCCGGCAAATCCCCGAAGGGCCTTAACCCTCCTCCCTCGCCACCCCCCCCCCACCATCACTGAGAGGCCCCACTGATTCCCACCAGGGGATGTCTTAGCCCTGCCCCACCAGGTACCGGATGGACGGGGGGGTGGGACCCGGCTTTAATCGAATCCGACGGATATCGAGGAGGAAGAAGGCCTCGTACCGGGGTGCGGTCATTCAATAACGGACCGGAAAGGACAAGAAGTAGACACTTTTTTTTTGTCTCGTTTGTCTATAAAAATTGCTACACCGATCGTATCACCTTGTATTCCAATAGACAACTATGCTTATAGGGTAGGAAACCAAAATTAAAGTCAAAGTAAGAGGCTGTTTTGATACCCGTTTGTCTCAATTTTGTGCCATACATACCATACATTTAATAATGCTTTCCAAACTCCTTATAGATTTCGTGTTCTTCCCAACGTCGGATCTACCGGTATTTCAACATATCGCGGACGCTCCCTTTTGACAAATTTTCGTTTACCTACTACACATAAATATTCAGACTGTCGTATATCTGTTTTCGCGTAATTTTTTATCGATATTATTTATGCGCAAGTTTACCGTTTGAGGGTGAAAGTGAATAGCTCTAAATCTGCTCACGTCACCTTCATCATATCTCTATAGAGACAAACGACTCACGCGGAATCCCCATACCCGACTGAAAATAACAGATTTAAATAGTATATTTGGACTGTTGAGAGACCTCTTTTGAAAAGGACATCGAAACTGACAATAGTCAACAAACTGACAATATATAGAGCTATACTAAAACCGACACGGACGTACGGAATAGAACATTCGCATCCAAACATTCCAGTCAAAAGTCCTTCGTACCATCCTTAATGCTCCCTCCCGGGTATGTTTCTAACAGAACAATCCATAATGACCTCCAACATACCACAAATCACGCTTCCTTAAATTCCATTCCCGCCTCACTCCACACCCAAATCCACTCGTTCTGTCCCTTTCCTCTTTTACCCATCCATCCCCCCGGGGCGTAGAGACTTTCTGTAGGTCAAAAGTACCATCACCGGATGGCGTCTTTATCGAGTGAAACTAATCAAACAAACCGCAATTGTACCTATAACTGGCATATAGTTGATTGTACAATAAATAAAGTTAAAAAACTTTATCTTTTTGAGAGTAGCCTGATAATTTGCTCTCTAATAACTGACTGTGCGGCCGACGTGAAAATCCGTCTGAAACACGAAAACACGGCAGTGACGTGAAATATGAAGGGCCGCGGCAGAAGATTGAATTGGGTAAGCGGCGGGGATATTTCGATAGCCCACCTTTGATGTCCCACGTCGGTCCTCGCGATTGAAGATTTTCAGTGCGTTCGGAAAACCGAAGCGCTGAAAGCTTTTATGAACGGGGGGGGGGCCGATCCAATCCAATATTGCCGGGTACGTCGGGATTTTTTCCAGGATTTCGTATAAGACGATTTATTCCAGGCATAGGCTTTCTGATATTTTATTCCGTTCCCGTCCCGGCCGCGGGACAGCAACAGCGATATAGGTACATAAAATTCCACGTATAATTTATGCATATAGCGCCCCATAACGGCCGCAAATATCCACAACCGAAGGGTATTAGAAAATTAATATTGCCTTGGCAACTAAGTCATTGCGCATTTCACCGACAGGACGGTGTTAATTGTACTTTCACCATGTTACCACTTAGTACCCTTTCAAATATTAGAAAACTGAGAAACAAAAAGGAACATCGACATATTACGAGTTTTTATTGTCGTCGAGATAAAAAAATACATCGCGAATTATATGCCTAAAGATGAACCCTTGAAAGGGGACGTCGGTGTCAAAACTGGTTTAATAAATTTCGGTTGAAGTCGATGACGACCAGAATAAAGACGATTATCGATCTCTATATTGAAACACGAGAGATATTAATCAGAGATGTATTCAGTAAATGCGTTGAAAACATGTTGTTGGGTACCTCATTGGGTACCGGCGGCCAACCCGATATATTTCCCACAAAACCTAGTATATACTGTTTATATACTGTTATATATTACCAGTTTTAATGTTATAATAATTTAAAATATACTCGGTGGCGATGGCCGTCAATCCCACCCGCCCCTTTGTTCCAAAAATCGGGCAAACTTATTTCAAAACGCTGTTATTTCACCTACGATTAATTCGTTTGGCACTACCATTTGGCACCTCGTCTATTTCCATTTGAATTTAAATTGGGGCTATCCGACGGTATAAATCATCGGGTTCGACTCTACATTTTCCCCCATGAAAATATGTCCGACAAAACATATTTTAATATGATGAATGGCCGTCGGCCTGTTTTTTATGAGGTCCATCGTCGCCGGAGTGAACTGGCAGTGAAAGTAACAGCTCTAAAGCGGGACGCTCAGCTTTAGGTAAATGGAAAAAGGGTTGACTTTTTACCTGTTGGCAGAAGGGTAAAGCCGCGTGAATCGGGCACGTGCAGTGTACATTTGCAAGTGCGTATTATTACGCGATTTGGCTTCCCGCATTCCGGACTTCACTTACTGACTTGAATACTGATTCATCCACCCGACCGAGGCTCCTCTGTACCGAGGGTGAATTAATTTTAAACAAGTTGGGGTGGCGTTAAAATTCGACCCGAATTCGATTATTCAACCCCGAATTAACGGTCCGATCTCACTGTCACTGTGCGATTGTTACCTTGAATGAAAACTCAAATTTCACCGGATGAATTTTAAACGAGGACATAAATAAAACCAAATCAATAAGTCAGTATCAGCATAGTGAAGTTAATCTAACATAACCATATATTACCTGTAAATAATTGACAAGTAACATGGAAATAACTATATAGAAATCAAAGGCCCTTCTACAGGCCCCAAGTATTGATTAAATTTGAAACGGATTTAATGTCCGATATTAAGTAATCGTCATAAATCCGGTATAGTACATATATATATATATATATATATATATATATATATATATATATACATGAATTTAATTACAGACGTGATCAGACTGTGATTTAATAACTGTAATCAATCTCCTCCGGGCCTCCTCTAAGCCTGGGGCCCCCGGCTGGAGTTAATTCGGTTGTAGGCAATTGAATTTAAAGCCGAACATTTCCTCCATATCACTGGTGCGGCGTCGTCGGGTGCGGGACGAGAAGCTTAGCTTTATGGGATTGATTGGCGTTGTGAAGGGATTGGTTACCGGTCGGGTGGTTTTGGGTGGGGGTTGGGATGGTATCGAGGTTTCGTATCGATCGCGTCCGGAATTGTGTTTGTTTCACGTTAATATTTCACGAAGTAATTCCAGCCCGATATACCAGAACCGACCGTGGATTTCGCCGTTCTTCCGTCTTTCACCGGACCGGTTTCGGCCGTTCGCCATCTTCAGTAGGCGCAAATATCCTTTAAATTAGTTTAACGTACCAGGTTTTCTGGTCTGCGAGGGGTCGGAATACCGTAGGTTTTTTTTGTGTACGGCGCACCTATAATACTAGCCCGCAACAAGGGTCTGTCTTACATTTTAGTATTAGCGCCTTACAGTACAAGTGCAGTGAGGATGCCCGAAAAGCATCCAGAGTGCCGACAGTGACTAAAACCGCTACTGAAGATGGCGAACGGCCGAAACCGGTCTAGCAAAAGACTAAACCGGCGAGAGGAGACAGAAACACCACGAACCTACGGAAGTTAGTTATATAATTAGGATATACAATTTGGTAATATAGTGAATAAGGATTCTTTAATTAGGATCCTTTTACTTTAGTGACGAGTAATTTCGGGCGTGATACAATGTTACAGGACAATATTTCGTAGTGTTAAAATTTTTTCGTTTATATTTACAGCACCTGGAGTCTATTGAAACTGTGGTCCCGATTGTGCTTATATTCTCGGTCAGTTTCGACATGTAGACCAGTACAGAGGATAGAGATTGATAGGGTGTCGGAGGTAGGATGAAAGAGGCATGGAGGGAGGGATGGAGGGATAGAGAGTGAGAGGGACGGGATTGTGAGAGAGAGAGAGAGGGAGGTACTGCGCTGGCCAGATAGTGTGTACGCCCTGGAACCAGTGTGACGCCGCCGCTCTGAAAGCTTTTATAATGGAAATGAGATTCAAGAGGCACCCCGGGGACATCCCTCTCTCTCTCTCCCTCCCTCTCTCTCTCCCTCTATCCCTCTCTCATTCACGCGCCCGCTATCTCAGCCGGCCCGAACTGAACTAAACGCGGTTTCATCGGATAAAACCGACGATATATAAACCTACAAACGGAGGCCGAATTTTCAGAGGAATCAACTTCGTCCTTAGTCGCATATTCGCTCGTAAACAGCAATTATTCAGAGTGGGATAATTTGACATTACAGTAAAAATGAAACATCGCCGAACCCGTAATTCCGTTCGGCTGAAAAGACCAGCACACTTTCCATCCACCACCGTTGGCCGGTGAATAATTTACTACATGGAAAAACAAAATTCGGACGTGTCCATGAAATGTGAACACATTGAAGACAGTACAAACATTTTCAGGATGGTCCGTGTTATACATTTAGCCAGCTGTTGAAATAAAGATATTTACTTGAGGCGTGAAAATTGAAAAACGTTTAAACGAATCCGAATTCAGTATATTACTGGCCGGATTTCAATCATCCGCCACTAACGAGATTTAATTACGGGACAGTCGTTGCGTTTGACTTTATTTAGATCCATTAAGAATTGTGATGGGTCCTTGAAGGAGGAGGACAGCCGTTTGTGATTGGGTTCCCCTCGTTATTTGGGGGGGAATTTCTACCCGAGAGGAGCCGTCCTGCTCTGACGAGGCCGTCGATTATAACGCTTCAGCGTAATTAGACACCCAGCCCCGGCGAGAGAGAGGAGAGGAGGGAGAGAGAGAGAGAGAGGGAGGAAGGGAGGGTCTTCTGACTGATTGGGGGCCCGATGATACGCAACTCCAATTCCAATCCGGCGGTTTAGCATTATTGAGTTTATAAATTATTGAAGATCGGTTCCCGTTGAAGCCGGCTCTACTAATGATTTATCGAAATGTTAACACTTTTTCAGCAACCTTATTGGCTATTTTTCTATATATTTACGATATAAAAAGAATTCTTTGAATTCAGTAAAATTCGTAACGTAATATCGTTCAACACGGAGCTTACGTAGATTTTGGTTTTCTCACTATTGTATACGGTAATTATTATTTTTTCCTGCACCAACCGCCTGTATATATTGTATAAATCTACGCGTGCGTGGACGCTGGATAATTCATTCGGGATATGCGTCACCGTTTCGACAGGCTTCCATAATCCTTTCCAATTGGCCCAACTGTGATTGATAACGCCGTCTAAGATTTATGGGACCGGGCGTACAAGCTCCGGCTGTACGGACATTAGCCTTCGGGGCCGGTTACACACGCGTAATCGTTACGTGACCGAGGCGTGGGCGGAGGGAAATGCACGCACGTACAAGTGGTACATTCCGCACATCTGTGTTTACCACCCCGCCACCTATGAGGCCGGCTATCCGACTGTGAACAATCCACCGTAAGTAGTTACAACTAGAGAGAACAAGTAGAGAAACAGTGTATATGGAATGAAACGAGATTGAACGAGGTTTTTGGACACCCTCACTGCACTGTCACTGTCACTTGTACTGTGGCGGTAGTAGTGAATTCAGTTTAATGCGCGTTTCAAAAGTACGGCGCACCTAATACTAGCCCGCAACACAAATCTGTCTTGCAGTTTAGTAATAGCGCCTTACAGTACAAGTTACAGTGGCAGTGCAGTGAGGATGCCCGAAAAACATCCAAAGTGCCAACAGTGACTAATACCGCTACTGAAGATGGCGAGCAGCCGAAACCGGTCTAACAAAAGACGAAACCGGCGAGAAGAGACACAAATACACGAAATCTACGTTAGATTTCTTGGAAAATTATGACCTGTAAGGACGTGTATTTTATCATCCGTCCTCTCGATCTATACCGAAATAACGTTGGCCGACATTTAATTGTAGTGTATTTTATGCACCGGGTGAAGTTTTTCTCTCTGACACCCTTTTAGGCCGAATTCGATTTGGGCCGAGATGGTTTCTTTAGAAATTACGCCGGCCTGATATAGGAAGGAGGCGGCGGCCAGAATGGAGGAAATGGAAATCCAATCTGCGAACACAATGGTGAGCCCCCTCCCCCGCATGCGACCCAAGATCACAATCCCCGAAGATATAGCCGAAATTTATTCAATCCCGAGAGGGCTGAGAAATTATTTATAATAAATAACCGCTTGAAATAGACACAGGGCAATTTCCCCCTCGGCAGTAAGAATGGCGACACCGGGGCGCTTAATTTTTTTTCTATTATACATTCTCTAATAGGTCCTTGTTATTAAAATAACTCAGCACATAGCTATCCTTCTTTTATAATCTCATAAAAGATCTGTTCCCGCGTTAATCCCCAGTATGATTCCAACGATGTTTCGTGGGCCGAGGTTTTATTTTTCTGTTTTTCATCCAGCGCAATATCGGCCACCGCACTCAATTCCAGACGGAGTAAATGAGGGTATGGGGGGTCGGCGGGCCCGAGCCTCTTTCGGTCGTTTGCATTAACAATGTTATCAGACGGGGGCGTCATCAACCCCCCCGGGCCCCGAGTAACCCCCGGCTAACACCCCCTTCAACCACCTCCCGCCCCCCTAGACCATCTTCAGAGCTTCTTCTTTTCTGTTCCATTTAGGCCAGGCTTTTAGATTTTCCCTCGGCCTAAAACTCGACATCTCTCGCCTTCTACTCTCCGCATTTTTTTTGATGCCTTGATGTATTAACAAGAAATGTACCGTCTCCTCTTTATTCTTCTTCAATTATGACAAACATTGCGCCGAAAACTGTCGGATGATGTACTACTAATCCCTGTTAATGAGTTGGGTGCAACAGAAAACTAAAATCACTGTCAAACCGGAGGCTGCATTCGAACACTTGAAAATATCTGTGACTATTACATAGATTTCGCGTAATCCGATCCCTTTCCTGAATAGTGCGACCGGAGTTTCTTCCGGTGAGTACCCTTCAATCGGAGCCTGACGACGGAACCGGTGAGAGTTCCGAAACGTCGGTAACCCGACACAACACCCGAAAGAAGCAAAGGGCAAATATCCTGGGGAACAACAGGGGAAAAATCCCGGGTCGGTTGGGGGTCAACCCCTGCCCAAACCGATATTTTTTTCCCACAACATCACGTCAGTAAAAATTATTTATTTTCCGACAGGGGATAAGGAATACATTTTCCGGGCTGATTGTGCTTACGAAACAACCAGTTTCGATATAATTCCGTTTTAATGCCGCGTAGTACACAAATAACCTTGACTGCACGCATTTGATAAGTAGGAATTCGATGTATCTTTCGACTTGGCAAAGCGCCCTTACTTAAGACACGGTACTGAAATAAGCTGCTCCCCCTTCCCACCAAAGCCTCCATTCAACATGATTTATTACTCATTAATTATCCGCCCGTTGTACGGGATTGAGATTAAGTAAATTGAAGCGGGCTCGGCTTCTGAAACGGGCTCGCTCCCTTTTTTCACCCCCGCACGAAACTTCCCCTCCTTTAATAGCTCTGTTTATCGCCTGAGTACACTTCAACATCTGTCCTGACAGCGTTTCCCTGTGTTTTTTTTTTTTTTAATTGAGGGTCAACACTCAGTTGAGTTTACAAAAAGAGTACTTTAGAAAATCCATATGTCTATGGCAATCGATATTCTATTTGAGATACTGAAAGCCGAACAAGGCAGAAAACAATAGAATGTTAAAAAGTTATTTAGAATTCAGTTTTATTCAATTATCACACAGAATATTTATTACCGGTACTGCGTTATATATTTCGGCCATATTTAAATAAGTTATCATCAGTGTTTCGATTTTTCTCTCTCAATTCGCCGCCTTGAAACGGGATAGTAACAGTGCAGTGACAGTGCGGACAACATAACCGGCCGTTACTTAAGTAACATTTTAAGCGTTATTTAACATATCTCGTTAATTACACGTCATTTTTCGAAAAACGTTTCTGCACCCCCGCATAATAGAATGCAATTAATTGTAGGACATTTGAAGGTTCCCGGTTAATTGATTCTCCTTCGAGAAATACGATCAGAATTTGGAATCTAAAATAGCGCAATGAGCGTAGTCGTCCTTAAATATTATTTTCAGATGGGATGATAAAAATTGTCGACATAAAATTATGTACGCTCAAACGCTAAATGTTATACCGAATTAGGCGAATTATCTGATCGTCGGCGTTCCAATCGCGGACTGTTGATAACGTTGAATCGAGGTACGCGTATCGGATAAATGAAATTGATTTTCGACCGTTTGTCAATTGCACAATGCGTAATTTGATTACGGCCGCTTACAATAGTGCGCGCTGTCCGCCTCAGGTTGGGTTTACATCGGGTATTGTCATATCCAACCTGGCCGGTAGTCGCCGAATTGGAGGTAACTCCATTACCGGCCGCTCCAACCCCTTGCGGCGTAAACGACACCAACCCCCTCCCACCACCCACCCTTCCAACCCACCGTTAATTGGCGTCCGGCAACATTCAATAGGGGGTTCAATTATAATTAAAAGAGTCACCGGATGCGATACTGTCCACTGCCTGTTCGATATGAAAAAACAATCCGTTTGATTTTCGAACTCCAGATTTTTTTCGGTACCGCCGACACCGCTAGAAACGACGTTGTTTCAATCGTATAGAAAAATCGTATACCGTCTATATTAAACCGAATTTTCAAGACGGCATACGAAAAAGCTTTACTGGTCTAATAATTAGGCGCATGCTTCAAACGATCGCTATTTGAATGATTAAGTCTTGAGGGAACACTATTTCTCAACTATACTATAGAAGAAACTAGGTATTGCTGTATGCTATCACGTAGACCATAAGTCAGTCTGGTATTGAATGGGGTTATTTAAAATAATATTGCCTTAAAGTTAAATATACCGAGTATGAAATATCGAAATATTTCTCCGATATAAAGAACTCGCGATTTCCATGCCTTCGTAACTTGGAATCTCCATTGTCGGACAATATATATAATATTATCATATAACAGACTGTTTTTCCTCCGCGCCCTTTTTCCCGTCCTTCATCCCAGGAAAGACAGGGACGTACAGCAGTCATTAAGTTGGATTGGGGGCTCTCGGGATTGGCGGTGCTTCCTTCACAACTGTGACGTGGGATCGTTGGGCGGGATCATCCCTGGCAAAGCTTAAAAAATACGATCCCCGAGGCCCGTTCCCGTAGGGGAGAACACGTTTCCTGTATATCCTAGGCCGGAGTGGGGATGAATGTGAGGGATGGAGGCCGCGGATACGTGAGAGTGGGCGCTAAGCCCCTCGATTGTTAGAGGCTTGCGGATCGTTAATACCCGGAATACTGAGAATTCTGGCGCAGAGAATTCAAAACTGGAAAACCCATCCGATAATAGATGAATAGCAACAGTGAATTAATTAGATAAAATCCAGCTGTATAATCGAAATAACAAAAATTGATAATAAAATAAAGGGCTTGAAATTCTACTTTTATATCGTCAGCATTATGCAGCTACATAACTAAATCTAAAATTAAACCATTCGAATCATATAAATTGTATATAATACACTATGACGACAGAAAATTTCAGTACTGTAGGAATGTCTTTAGGATATTCTTATGTCCTAAAATAATGTTGCAATCTTTACACTGTTCCTAATAGCCATAATGGAAATGGCTCAGCTTATTCGTTTAATTTATCGATTGTTTAAAAAATACATTAACCGTTAAGGTATGTCTTGCGCCATATTCGTTCATCGAAATCATTTGACCACGTGCTCGCAGGCGCGTGTGTTCTCTGGATTTTGAAATATGACGCGCATTATGAGACAGAACACGACCTGTTGTTGTTTTAATGAACAACGCGCCGACATAAACTCGAACTCACGAGAGAGGGTACGTGACCGAAGCATATGTGTAAAGTGAGAAACAGAAGAGAGAGAGAGAGAGGGAGAGAGAGGGAGAGAGAGAGAGAGAGAGAGAGAGAGAGAGAGGAGAGAGAGAGAGAGAGAGAGAGAGAGAGAGAGAGAGAGAGAGAGAGAGAGAGAGAGAGAGAGAGAGAGAGAGAGAGAGAGAGAGGGAGAGAGAGAGAGAGAGAGAGAGAGAGAGAGAGAGAGAGAGAGAGAGAGAGAGAGAGAGAGGGAGAGAGAGAGAGAGAGAGAGAGAGAGAGAGAGAGAGAGATGACGCTCTATAACGGGTACTTTACAAAGAATTACGACCCGTTCATTCCGCGCTCGTCGAGGCATAATTCATTTTCGCCGGGTGCAAAATTTCTTCAAAGCTCCGCAATTGGGCGAAACTCATTTTCAATAGGGCGCGACCGAATTTTCGTAAATTTAGACGCGCATCCAATCTTCCTCTGGGCAACAGAAATACTGAGAAAAAAACTATAAAAGTATGAAGAAAATACTACTATTCTTAATAGTGTACTGGAAGTTTACGTACTTCTCTCGTGATCATTACGTAACTTCAATCACTTCGTTATTCCCCCTCAATTACATATTACACTTTTCCGAATGCAGTCGATGACGGAGGTTTGAATCCTGATTGCAAATTTGAATATGATATAATATTGATTAGGCGTAATTTCTTCTATATATATACACAAAATTACATGAATATTTCCGATTAAAAAAAGTACCATGTCAACAATTTATTTATGCTGACTCTATTTATGCCATGTGAATGGAAGCATGTAACATACCGCTGGATGATCTTCGATAACTAGTCAAACTGGATTGGCGTACTCACCTGAAAATTAAAAAAAACAGTATTGTTACTTCGTCAAATTTATCTTCTTGAGACGTATTACTGAATGTATTATTGGGATTAGGCCGAGATTATTCTCTTCCCGGAGGTTTCGGCCGCTCGCCATCTTCAGTAGCTGTGTTAATCATTTTTTGTACTTTGGATGTTTTTCGGGCGTCCTCACTGCACTGTCACTGTCACCTGTACCGTGGCGGTTGTAGTGCATTCGGTTTAATGCGCGTTTCGACGGTACGGCGCACCTGATACTAGCCCGCAACACAGGCCTGTCTTACAGTTTAGTATCAGCGCCTTACAGTACAAGTGACAGTGACAGTGCAGCGAGGATGCCAGAAAAACATCCAAAGTGACTAACACAGCGCTACTGAAGATGGCGAGCGGCCGAAACCGGTCTAGCAAAAGACCAAACCAACGAGAGGAGACAGAAACACACGAAATCTACGGTATTCCAACCCCTCGCATACCACAAAAGAGGTATGTTAAACGTTAATTATTCTTACAGGACAGATTAGTATTATCCAGGTCATATTTGTATTGTGGAATATTTTGAAAGCCTACAAGTCGGTGTACTAAGTCAACTGAAATTATCATCCGTGCGGCAGGTAATCGCGTTAGTTTCGCCCCTCTGATAACCATTACTTGGCATTATCTTCTAAATTAGATTTTTGTTTTTCAGAAAAAAAAGTATCGGCCCAAGCAACGTTGTACGTCTTCGAATAGTAGGCAGAAAGTGTTTTTTTTGTTTTTTTTGAAGGGGGGGGAATCAGATAGCTCTGCGCTGGGCGCTAAACAGATTTGTAACGCCTTTGAAGGGGGCGGAGGCGGCCCGGACTTGTTTGAGCCAATTTGTCCGGTGAAGCCCCCTCCCCTCCGCCCCCCCCTGGGCTTTTCAAGAAAAAGCCCATGCATAACAATAGGACCGCCCAATCCGTTCTATGGCCGCCCCCCGACGCTTTTACCGAGATTACCTGGCCGTAGTACGATCCCCGGGTCCCAATAACATTAAACGGTTACCGCCGACGGCCAACATCGGATAGCAATGAGGGTATAAGGGGAAGCTATACAACTAATTAGAATACTCGATATACTCTAATATAACGAAATGTGCCGATACGTGGATACTAATAAAATTGTCCCGACCGCTGGTTGTCGGCTCGAGCGGCAACACACTTTCACGAACTACGAACGCTTTTACGAAGATTACCTGTAGGATACGATCTGGGACCGGATAGCATTAAAAGCTTTCCACTCGCGGGGCGAAAATACGTGTTATATTGGCCAGTGCCGAGTACAACGCTGGATATATATCCCCGCGTCTCTCCATCAATAATAAAACATTGTGAGGGTAACTCCCAATATTATCTCATTTTTCGAATTGTATTCAAGTGTATTTCAAGCGAAGGAAAGTATTGGGTCGACAACTGAGTAATTGCGCAATTCACCGACAAGTGGCGTTGTAAATATTTTTAAGTACGTCAACATCTTTGCACAGATAAGATTATTTGATATATGTTATTATTTGGTCCTTTCTGAAATATTTAGTATTAAAATTACATTGACCAGTTGAACACGGTGAACCAAAGTGAGCATTTCCGTCACATTTTCCGTCACTAAAAAATATGTACAACGCCACTTGTTGGTGAATTGCGCAATTAATTAGTTGTCAACCCAATATAAATAATTCCAAACACAAGGAAAGTTAATAACGACAGATACTGTGAGTTGGATAATACCCTAAAAGATGTCGTGTTATAACTGTTATATTTTGAATAAATGTACTGCGCGTAACGTGCAACTGTGTAAAATTGTTTTAAGAACATGTAACTAAATTTTAGCCTGTACTTTCATGAAAATACGATAACAAAATAATTTATTAGGTTGAATACTTTAGACGAAGCTAAGACGAGTCCGTTACACTTGTTGTGGACAAAGAATGGATTGTGAGGTGTAAATTGGGGGAGGGTTAGTTGGAGCCGGGTGAATAATGAATGTTATTAGGGTGTGACAGGGTCCTGGTGGGGGTCTCTGAGGAAGGCGTTAAGAGGCCCGGCAGTGAACCACTCTTAAGACGGTTCTCCGTGTCCATGAGACGGCGGTGTTTAGGGGCATGGGGCCGCCGGTGAATTCGGTATGGGGCGCGCGGTGATTTCCTCGGGGAGAAACCCACCCCCTCCCACCAGCCCCCAAACCCGAAACAACCCCGACCCCAGCTTCCAACCCCTTTAAACCGTCTAGACTCGTAAACGTCCGCTTTGTCTTACTTAACAGCCCCTCCAGGTCCTCCCGCTTCTGTTTCCAAGATTGCGTTGCCTTCCCCTCCCATCCTGTAGAATCAAGATGGATATCCGCTCCCAATCGAATCGGATTTACGCCCAACTCACTCCGGTTGAGAATTCCGGTTTCGGTTTTGGCCCTATTTAATTTAAATTTTCAATAAATTGAAAACGCTTCCATCAGAGCCCAGAACGTCCCGTTCCAACTAAAACAGTTCGTAGAATTTAAGAACTGAATTTTTTTATTGGTAAAACGAGAAATCATTCTAAATCACTACGCAGGGGGGGTAAATAACTACTAAAGTTTGAATGAAAAACAGGAGTCTTATCGGTTCGGGTGGCGTGTGATATATACAGGAATGTCTGCTCTACCATTAATCATTTGTGATGGGAATATCGCCGTTCACGGAAAAGCCTCGCGTTTTTCCTGACGCCGTTGCGATAATAAGTAATCTCTCCCATCAACGTGAATCCGTATGCACGAATATATATATATATTGTATATTTCAATCCGTCGACTTCTTACATATTCTTAATTCGCAAAGTGCATTAAAATATGAATTTCTGAACTGTGCATCAAACCACCAAGAAAATACTGGAAACTGGGCACGGTATTATAAATATTATCATTTTAATATTTACGTCCTCGGTTACTGTCTAAGGAATGTGGAAATTCGTGTAATTTTCTTCCAACTCGTTCGGATGCTTTTATTCAATTTCATATTGCAACTAATCTCTGTATTCGGGTACTGAATATGGTCTAAAAATCAAAAACGCGTCAAATGGAAGGCTTATCGTTAATTTGGTTGTTTTTCGGTAAACCTTAGCGCGGAATTGTAAATGTACTGCATAAGTGTAAGTGTATAATCTCTTAGATAGTAATGATAATAATAATAATATCGGACTCCCTGTTTACGAAAAAATTCAATGGCACTATAACCATAAAATATATGGCGCTATAATTCACCGGTGGCACATTTATCCTCCAGAATAATCCCAAGATCGAAAACACCACCTTAACCATTAAATGGTTTAAACATTAACAGTACACTGGATGCTGTCCAGTATCTGATTACTGAATGATACTCACGATGGTGAGAAGGCAAAACCGGTCTAGCTTAGGACCAGATAAGTAAAAAGTGACATGAAATTTTTATAAGAGGTGATAAAACAAAGGAAAAAAAATTCAAAATACAATGTTTTATCAACATTTCATAGGGAATTATTTCTTATTTTTATGCTTCTTTGCTGTACAGTGTACTATATAAGTAGGGGGGGGGCTTAAATTTCAAGCGCGGTACGTCAATCATGCGACTGTTCGCCGTAAGTTCGTGGAAGGGGGTTGGTTGTGTAAACTCGATATCAGCCCCTTCCCCCCCGACCCGGCAACAACCCCATCATACTGTGTAATCTGGACTCAGAGCCTGTGTCTAGATCAATTTCGTATGCGCTCGGGTTTCTAGTCCCGTCCGATGTTTAATCAGGATAAGAAGAGCTCAGCGAGAGAGAGAGAGAGAGAGAGAGAGAGAGAGAGAGAGAGAGAGAGAGAGAGAGAGAGAGAGAGAGCCGCTCATACTTTTACAGCTCTTACTCCCCGCAAAAGTTAAGTTTGGCCCGTAGAGGTGGCGAAACTTTCTTATCTCTCCTCCTGAAACGGAGAAGGAACCGGAGGGATGAATTTCCATTCCAAATTGGACCCCGTTTTACCTCATATTCGATTCTTCCGTATCTCTCATACTTCGCTTGTTTCGAACACTCTCCTACCGGTGTTCGACAAAATGAAACGGCGTTTTAAACTGTAAACTTTTGAATATTCCCGTCTCGATGAATGAACTAGAAGAAAACGAAAGAACACTACTGACGACGGGGTGGAACTGAAACTAGTCCGACTCGTCCTGAATGCGCAAAAAGCCTCCCCCCCTACCGAGTTTCGTGTTGGTCCGAAATCGATGATTTCATTGAAAATTGTATATAAGAAAAAAATATTAAAACATCTCACCCGACTCAAAAGAATCGACTTAAACAGAAAATTTGGACTCTTAAACGCCATTACTGAAACGGACATCGAAATTGACCTTAAGTAACAAACTGACAGTATACAAAGCGATACTATGGTGTTCCAACATCGCTGGCATCCAGAGATTTCAGTCGAAAGTCCTTCGCACCATCATCGGGTCGGTTTCTTTATCGAGACAAATACGTGAAAAATATACATATATCAATTGTACTAATAACTGTAATGTTGATTGTGCAAAATAAAAAAGTTGAATGCCATTGAATTTAATGCCGAAACACCACTAGCTGAACACTATTGGCCGGCGGTTAGTGTTCTCGGTGTTATATTTCACCCCCTGAAGTTTGACAGTTTAACATCCACGGGAGGGTGGGGTGTAAGGGGGTTCTGTTTCAGTTTTCTCCCCACTTTCAGTATTCCGCCGGGAGCAACATTAGAGCATAAATCATTTTTAACTGCGGACGACCAACTTCTGGACTTTCTCCCTCTCTCTCTCTCTCTCTCTCTCTCTTGCCACATAATTACTGAGCGCTAGGAATATACAGAGGACGCGGACATGTCTCCAGAGGGAGAAGCTTTATATATGCTTCGGGCTTTATTTATAGGCGCCACTATCCAAAAGGGATGTGCCCCCCCCCCACCGGCCCCGGGGAGTGTGTTTTGCTTAATTCGCGACTCGTTTTTAATGAGTGTTTGAGGAAGTCCTAATGGCCGACGGAGGACGCCGTTCCTTTAGCGTTAACGAGGGACATTTCTTTCATAAACCAATCTGGCAGTATGAGGCCACTCTCGCGACTCGCTAATATGCCGGCTTGTAAATTCTAAAATTTCAATACTTTTTGGTCGGCCAAGTTGGATACTGAACCATTTCAGCGCCTGAGACACCCATTCTAACCAAGGCCGGTTTGGCCTTTCGCTAGACCGGTTTCTGCCGATCGCCATCTTCAGTAGCACTGCCAGTAACTTTGCTTGAGGGGCATCCTGTTTGCACTGTCACTCACTGCACTTGTACTGTGGCGGTTGTCCCGGTTAATCCCGTATATAGCAATTCTGTAGAACAAGCCTTAAATTCGGGTAAAAACAATGTAAATTTGATAATTTTAAACTGTGGATTTCCGAGTCGCGTACGAAAAACTGAAAACGAGAAATTGTTCGGGATTAACACCGGCCCCCCTCAATAAATCGGGCTGTTTCCTGCGCTAAGCTTGATTTATCAATCCAGCACACATTCCCCTGTACCGGTAAAATACCGTCATATAGGTCGCTTAAATCGTTGTCTGTTTACTACTAGTTTCATATATAATCATATAAAATATTTGCTTTTATTTTATAGCCCCATATTTATTGATATAAATTAATATGTTTCTGACAGTATTATTATTATATTTCTTAAATATATACAGTATTTTATAATTTATATTTGGGCGAATATTTCCCAGTGCAATTTACAACATTAAATTTTTCCCCGCAATCCCCGCCCGGACGCGGATTTTAATTTTGAAGAAGCCGACTTACTCCGCCCAAATACATATTTCGCAATTACATATAATGTACCCCAGGGTGTAATGCGAATAAAGATTCAGTTTTTTCTTTCTCTACACCCTTTGGCGCGGTGTAATTCATTAGGGCGGTGCCCAAGAGGCCAGGGATGGAGGTGTGGCGGAGGGGCGGGGGTGTTGGGCCTCCCTCCGGAGCCGACTCTGTTTATTACAGCTAGAATTATTTATAGTCCGAGACTAAAACGCGGAAGGAAATCCGCTCCGGACCAAAAAAAAAAAAGAAAAAACCGACCGGTTTCTACGAAATCGTCGTCTTCGGGTGTCGTCAAATTGTGAAATTTTACAGCCTTTTCCTCCAAAGTAACAGTAATAAATACTTTTACGTCCTCCGCACAAGTTGCCAAACGGGTAGTTCTATCCTCATTTCAAAATGGCATAACGATGCCATCTCATTTAAATATAAAATTGCATACGACGGAACATCAACAGAACGTAATATGAAATACAACGAACGTGATGAAAAATATTTGCCCAATAACGATTTTTTTTGGAGTATATAAAACGGTTCAGTGATTTAACCCATTATGTACCGCAGGCCCCAAATGGGGATCAGTTAATTTTTTCTTTTATATGTGTTTACAGGAAGTTTTTTTTTATGACTTTCACATTATAAATACTAAATCGTGTTAAAATACCTGTAATTATGATTATTATTCAAAATAAAAGATGATCGGTCTCATGTGTCGGTTCAACTCTGTAGTGCCCTAATTCCCGAATGGGACTCGATTTAAAAAACAAAATATTTGACAAACCGGTTTTTAGAAACATATTTGGAGATACTATTTGATAATAATGCGTTCATAATAAGTAAATTTTATGCAAAATTTTCAGATAAAAAAAATTCGGTACATAATGGGTTAAATGTGTCATGACACATGACACAGGCATAGTGACACAATTATATACCGAGATGAAGATATCACTTAAGGTATTACATAATATAATGAATTTGATGATGTTTCATGCAGAATGATTAATCGTAAGCTATTATTTTATCGATACATCTTGAAAACTTGTTCTTTGATTAAGGGCTTTTTGGAGAACAGTGGGTAGGGAAAATCTGATCGAGTGTTAATCTACAATAATTAAGTAAGTGATTTCAGTAATTAACTGGGACGCTACGATTTCTAAGTAAATAAGAATCTTGTCTGGGAATATTGGCAGAAATTATTACTGTACCAGGAAAAAACGGAATATAAGATTAGGGACAAAACCGGCTGAACTTTTTCCTTTTTTTTCAGTTTTTCCAAACAACGAATTGTAAGCGTTTCGCATTTGAGGAACGAATCGCCATGATTGCCCTACGGCTTGGAAATATTGCGGTTTTCGAAACTGACAGTTTTCGACGACGTGTCCGCAGCGGCCGGGATATTTCACAATTTATATCAATATTCCAACGGTGTCGCAGGCTTTATTGGCCCGCGGGGGGGGGGGCACCCCATCACGAACGCTATTTTAATCCTCGACGATTGTTCTCTCCCACGTTCGAATATCAAGAGCGGCACAGTTAAATAATAAAAAGGGAAAAGAGAGAGAGAAAAAGAGAAAGAGCGAAAGTCCTTTATTGAAGCGTCCATTGGTATTCACACCGCCCTGGTACAACACATTACCCACCCCCTGAATTTCACCCTTTGCCCAACTGCACGCTACACTTTCTTTCAGTATTAATGCTCAATTACTTTTATTTCTAACAGGTTGCAGGGAAACCTTATATATTTTCAGTTTAAAATACCCGTTTTGTGGTCTGCGAGGGGTTGGAATACCGTAGATTTGTTGTGTTTCTGTCTCCTCTCGCCATCTTCAGTAGAGGTGTATTGTACTGTAAGGCGCCGATACTAAACTGTAAGACAGACCTGTGTTGCGGGCCAGTATTAACTAAGTGCCGAAAGTGATTAACACCGCTAGTGAAGACGGCGAGCGGCCGAAACCGGTCTAGCGAAAGACCGAACCGGCGAGAGGAGACAGAGACACACAGACTCTTGAATCGGACCCTGACGCAGGAAACAGTTGATAGAGAGTTCCGAAACGTCGGAAGCGGACGACAACAAAACAGCCCCAAAGAGGGGTTGTTTCAATAGAGCCAACACGCTGGCGGTTTCCAAATAAGAGAAAAATCCCAAAAAAGCTGACCCAACGAACCGATATTCGTCCCACAACATCGTGCGGTTTTACTGGAAGCCATTCAATTGAAGTTCTGGTCTAGAAACGATAATTATTAGAAAGAACATCTCTAGTTTAAAAATTTACTTCATGCAGGGTAATTTCCGTCCTCAGACGAACGAAAATAATTTCATAACGAGTCAATATTTAATTCTCCATAAATTGATAAAAGAATTCAATAATTGAATTAATTATTAATTCTTCCATCAAATTATTGTATCAAAGCGTGGCAATATATATTTTCGGCACGCAATTTCGCTCGAAAAGGGGGTCTGTTGAATATCATGCAGACAATTGAGGCATAATATATCCTTTGTAAAGGCCGTTTAACAGTTTCAATCAGTTTCACTTTGACCGAAAAACGGGTTTTCACCGGCACTCTCTCTTAGGCGTTAATAATAAATGCGCCTCGTACACCGGGTATCAGTTGCCCAGAACGGGCGACCTTATTGAAACCGAAGAATTATAGACCAATTTACCGAAGAATTATAGATTCCCTTGAAACTTGAAAATCTCCAGCAGGAATACCATCAATAGTTGGCTTCTCGGACGGGAGCATCTCACACTGTATCATGCATTACCCGGTCAATGGATACAATTAAAGGTTTTAGTTGTGACATACAAATAAATAAAAGAGAACAAAGATCTCTCCCAGTTGGATGAAGAATTGCTTCGTATTGAATATAATAACATTTATACCTATAGTCAGAGATAATATTTTCATTGAGCAATCGAAAAATGTGCACAAAAGACCGCAGTTTTGGGCCTGAAATCTTTTTCGGCCCTTAACTGCAGTGTTTAGGGGCAAAATCGGCCGGTAAACGCCGTTTTTAGGCGCAAAATTGGCCCAAAAATGCGTTTTTTAGCCCCAAAATCGGTTCTAAAATGGTATTTTTAGGCCCAAAAATGTGGCTTTCAGGCGCAAAATCAACCCAAAAGGGCGGTATTTGGACGCGAAATCAGCTTAAAAATGCAGTTTTCAGGCGTTAAATCGGGCAAAAATGAGGTTATAGGCCCATATACGCCCAGAAATACGGTATTTAGGCGAAAATCGGCCCTAAAATGGGGCTCTTAGGGGCAAAAACGGCCAAAAATAGCGGTTCTTAGGCGAAAAATCGGCCTAGAAATGCGATTTTTAAGCCAGAAAATGGAGCTTAAATGGGGAGAAATCGGCCCAAAAATGCGGTTCTTCGGCATTATATCGGGTCAAACACGCGGTTTTTATGCCCAAAAAAGGGGGGTTTTAAGCGCAAAAACGACCCAAGAATGTCGTTTTTATATGGAAAATTGGCCCAGAAATGGCATTCTTAGACGCTAAATTGGCACAAAAATGCGGTTTTTAGGCCAAAAATAGCATTCTTAGACGCAAAATTGACCCAAAAATGACATTTATAGACGCAAAATTGGCCAAAAATGGCATTTTTGAAGGCAAAATTGGCCCAAAAATGGAATTGTTGGATGCAAAATTGACCCAAAAATGGCATTTTTACACGCAACATTGGCACAAAAATGCGGTTTTAGGCCTAAAAATGGCATTTTTAGACGCAAAATTGGCACAAAAAAGCGGTTTTTAGGCCTAAAAATGGTATTTTTAGACGCAAAACCGCCACAAAAATGCGGTTTTTAGGGCTAAAAATGGCATTTTTAGACGCAAAATTGGCCAAAAATGGCATTTTTAGACGAAAAATAGACCTAAAAATGGCATTTTTAGACGCAAAATTGGCCAAAAAAAGCGGTTTTTAGGACTAAAAATGGCATTTTTGACTCAAATTTGGCTCAAAAATGCGGTTTTTAGGCCAAAAATGGCATTTTTAGACGCAAAATTGGCCCAAAAATGGCATTTTTAGACGAAAAATAGACCTAAAAATGGCATTTTTAGACGCAAAATTGGCTAAAAAATGCGGTTTTAGGCCTAAAAATGGCATTTTTAGACGCAAAATTGGCACAAAAAAGCGGTTTTTAGGCCTAAAAATGGCATTTTTAGACGCAAAATTTGCTCAAAAATGGTTTAGATGCAACTTGAGCCCAAAAATGACATTTTTAAACGCAAAATGTTCCTAATAGTAGTGTAAAATTGTAAACACACAAAAAAGCACAAAAGCGGTTTTAGGCCTAAAATGGCATTTTAGACGCAAAATTAAAAAAAATGGCGATTTTAGGCCTAAAAATGGCATTTTTAGACGCAAAATCAAAAAAATGCGTTTTAGGCCTAAAAATGGCATTTTTAGACGCAAAATAAAAATGCGATTTTTAGGCCTAAAATGGCATTTTAGACGAAAAATTAGACCAAAAATGCGATTTTAGACGAAAATAGGCCAAAAATGGCATTTTTAGACGCAAATTAAAAGCGGTTTTTAGGACTAAAATGGCATTTTAGACTCAAAAAAAATGCGGTTTTAGGCCAAAAATGGCATTTTAGACGCAAAATTGGCCAAAATGGCATTTTAGACGAAAATTATAAAATGCTAAAAATGGCATTTTAGACGCAAAATTGGCCAAAAAATGCAGTTTTAGGTAAAATGGCATTTTAGACGCAAAATAAAAATGGCGACGCAAAATTTTAGGCCTAAAAATGGCATTTTAGACGCAAAATTGCAAAAAAGGTTTTAGGCCTAAAATGGCATTTTAGACGCAAAATTTTTGGTTTTTAGACGCAAAAATGGCCGAAAAATGTTTCTAAAATTTTTAAACGCAAACAAAATTTTCGATTTTTCGATTTTCAACCCGCCGTTTTAGGGGCAAGTGTAACTGGGACATTGTGGGTGGAATATGGGACCGAGAATTTTCGAAAACCGTTTTGGGGCAAGTTTTAGACGATCTGTGAGCCAAAAATGTTTTAGGGGCAAGTGTAACTCACATTGGGACACTTGTGGGTGGAATATGGGACAAATTTTCGAAAAATAAATTTTCGATTTTCAACCCGCCGTTTTAGGGGCAAGTGTAACTCACATTGGGACACTTGTGGGTGGAATATGGGACCGGTCTGTGAGAATTTTCGAAAAACCTAAATTTTCGATTTTCAACCCGCCGTTTTAGGGGCAAGTGTAACTCACATTGGGACACTTGTGGGTGGAATATGGGACCGGTCTGTGAGAATTTTCGAAAAACCTAAATTTTCGATTTTCAACCCGCCGTTTTAGGGGCAAGTGTAACTCACATTGGGACACTTGTGGGTGGAATATGGGACCGGTCTGTGAGAATTTTCGAAAAACCTAAATTTTCGATTTTCAACCCGCCGTTTTAGGGGCAAGTGTAACTCACATTGGGACACTTGTGGGTGGAATATGGGACCGGTCTGTGAGAATTTTCGAAAAACCTAAATTTTCGATTTTCAACCCGCCGTTTTAGGGGCAAGTGTAACTCACATTGGGACACTTGTGGGTGGAATATGGGACCGGTCTGTGAGAATTTTCGAAAAACCTAAATTTTCGATTTTCAACCCGCCGTTTTAGGGGCAAGTGTAACTCACATTGGGACACTTGTGGGTGGAATATGGGACCGGTCTGTGAGAATTTTCGAAAAACCTAAATTTTCGATTTTCAACCCGCCGTTTTAGGGGCAAGTGTAACTCACATTGGGACACTTGTGGGTGGAATATGGGACCGGTCTGTGAGAATTTTCGAAAAACCTAAATTTTCGATTTTCAACCCGCCGTTTTAGGGGCAAGTGTAACTCACATTGGGACACTTGTGGGTGGAATATGGGACCGGTCTGTGAGAATTTTCGAAAAACCTAAATTTTCGATTTTCAACCCGCCGTTTTAGGGGCAAGTGTAACTCACATTGGGACACTTGTGGGTGGAATATGGGACCGGTCAGTGAGAATTTTCGAAAAACCTAAATTTTCGATTTTCAACCCGCCGTTTTAGGGGCAAGTGTAACTCACATTGGGACACTTGTGGGTGGAATATGGGACCGGTCTGTGAGAATTTTCGAAAACCTAAATTTTCGATTTTCAACCCGCCGTTTTAGGGGCAAGTGTAACTCACATTGGGACACTTGTGGGTGGAATATGGGACCGGTCTGTGAGAATTTTCGAAAAACCTAAATTTTCGATTTTCAACCCGCCGTTTTAGGGGCAAGTGTAACTCACATTGGGACACTTGTGGGTGGAATATGGGACCGGTCTGTGAGAATTTTCGAAAAACCTAAATTTTCGATTTTCAACCCGCCGTTTTAGGGGCAAGTGTAACTCACATTGGGACACTTGTGGGTGGAATATGGGACCGGTCTGTGAGAATTTTCGAAAAACCTAAATTTTCGATTTTCAACCCGCCGTTTTAGGGGCAAGTGTAACTCACATTGGGACACTTGTGGGTGGAATATGGGACCGGTCTGTGAGAATTTTCGAAAAACCTAAATTTTCGATTTTCAACCCGCGTTTTAGGGGCAAGTGTAACTCACATTGGGACACTTGTGGGTGGAATATGGGACCGGTCTGTGAGAATTTTCGAAAACCTAAATTTTCGATTTTCTAAATTTTCGATTTTCAACCCGCCGTTTTAGGGGCAAGTGTAACTCACATTGGGACACTTGTGGGTGGAATATGGGACCGGTCTGTGAGAATTTTCGAAAAACCTAAATTTTCGATTTTCAACCCGCCGTTTTAGGGGCAAGTGTAACTCACATTGGGACACTTGTGGGTGGAATATGGGACCGATCTGTGAGAATTTTCGAAAAACCTAAATTTTCGATTTTCAACCCGCCGTTTTAGGGGCAAGTGTAACTCACATTGGGACACTTGTGGGTGGAATATGGGACGGGTCAGTGAGAAATTTTCGAAAACCTAAATTTTCGATTTTCAACCCGGTTTTAGGGGCAAGTGTAACTCACATTGGGACACTTGTGGGTGGAATATGGGACCGATGTGAGAATTTTGGGACACTTGTGGGTGGAATATGGGACCGACCTAAATTTTCGAAACCCGCCGTTTTAGGGGCAAGTGTAACTCACACTTGTGGGTGGAATTGTGGGTGGAATATGGACCGATCTGAGAATTTTCGATTTTCGATTTTCAACCCGCCGTTTTAAAGTGTAACCACATTGGGACACTTGTGGGTGGATATGGGACCGGTTGTGAAATTTTCGAAAAACCTAAATTTCGATTTTCAACCCGCCGTTTTAGGGGCAAGTGTAACTCACATTGGGACACTTGTGGGTGGAATATGGGACCGGTCTGTGAAATTTTCGAAAAACCTAAATTTTCGATTTTCAACCCGCCGTTTTAGGGGCAAGTGTAACTCACTTGGGACACTTGTGGGTGGAATATGGGACCGGTCTGTGAAATTTTCGAAAAACCTAAATTTTCGATTTTCAACCCGCCGTTTTAGGGGCAAGTGTAACTCACATTGGGACACTTGTGGGTGGAATATGGGACCGGTCTGTGAGAATTTTCGAAAAACCTAAATTTTCGATTTTCAACCCGTTTTAGGGCAAGTGTAACTCACATTGGGACACTTGTGGGTGGAATATGGGACTGGTCTGAATTGAAAAACCTAAATTTTCGATTTTCAACCCGCCGTTTTAGGGGCAAGTGTAACTCACATTGGTTGGAATTGGGACCGATCTGTGAGAATTTTCGAAAAACCTAAATTTTCGATTTTCAACCCGCCGTTTTAGGGGCAAGTGTAACTCACATTGGGACACTTGTGGGTGGAATATGGGACCGGTCTGTGAGAATTTTCGAAAAACCTAAATTTTCGATTTTCAACCCGCCGTTTCAGGGGCAAGTGTAACTCACATTGGGACACTTGTGGGTGGAATATGGGACCGGTCTGTGAGAATTTTCGAAAAACCTAAATTTTCGATTTTCAACCGTGTTTTGAGGGCAAGTGTAACTCACATTCACTTTGGGACCGGTCTGTGAGAATTTTCGAAAACCTAAATTTTCGATTTTCCGCCGTTTTAGGGGCAAGTGTAACTCACTTGGGACACTTGTGGGTGTGAATATAATTTTCGATTTTCTTTCAGGGGCAAGTGTAACTCACATTGGGACACTGCCATTTTTAAATTTTTTTGTCTAAAGCCGTATTTTTGGACATTTTACGTCTAAAAACAGCATTTTGGGTCATTTTAAATCCAAATATGCCATTTCTGAGCCTAAAACCGACTTTTGGGCCAATTTTCTTTCTATAATGCCATTTTTGGGCCTAAAATGCTTTTCATTTTGCGTCTAAAATGTCATTTTTGGGCTAATTTAGCGTCTAGAAATGCCATTTTTGGGCCAATTTTCCGACTAAAAATGCCATTTTTTTCCCTAAAGCCAGCATTTTTGGACCAATTTTGCGTCTAAAAACCGCATTTTTGGGCCAATTTATCATCTAAAAATGCCATTTATTGGCTAATTTTGCGTCGTAAAATGCCATTTTTGGGCCCACAAATCGAATTTTTGGGTCAATTTTGCGTAAAAAATGCCATTTTTAGGCTTAAAACCGCATGTTTGAGCCTTACCTTTTGCGTCTAAAAATGCCACTTTTTTCCCTAAAACCTGCATTTTAGGACCAATTGTGTGTCTAAACCGCATTTTTGCTTTGGGCCTAAAACCGCATTTTTGAGCCAATTTATCATCCAAAAATGCTATTTTTTAGCCAATTGTGGGTCGTAAAATGCCATTTTGGGTTAATTTTCAGACTTAAAATGTCATTTTTTTGCCTAAAACCCGCATTTTAGGACCAATTTCGCGTCTAAAAACCGCATTTTTGGGCCAATGTAGCGTGTAGAAATGCCATTTTTGGGCCGATTTTCCGTCTAAAAATCATTTTTGTGTCAATTTTGCTTCTAAAAATTTACATTTTCGGGCCAATTTAGCGTATAGAAATACCATTTTTTAACCTAAAAACCTCATTTTAGAACCGATATTTCGCCCCAAAAGTCGACCAAAAAGACCCCATTTTATGGCGCACAATCACCCGAAAACTACGGTTCTTAGGTCCAAAAATGTGGATTTAAGGCGTAAAATCAACCCAAAAATGGTATTTTTAGTCGCAAAATCGATCTAAAAATGCGGATTTTTGGCCCAAAATGGGGTTTTAAGGCGCAAAATTCGCCACAAAATCGTTTTTATAGGCTCAAAAATGCCCTTTTTAGGTTAAAAATCGGCCCATTATTATAAGAAACCGCATTTTTTATGGCCGTTTGGGTGCCTAGAACCCCAATTTTGGGTCTAAAAACCCCAATTTTTTGGCCGGATTTGCACCTAAAAAGTACATCGGGTCTATTTCCGCTTATAAACCGCTTTTTTGGGTCAATATAGCGCCTAAAAACCGCATTTTTTGTCCGATTTTGAGCCTAGAACCCTTTTTGTGCGCCTAAAAACCGCATTTTTGGACCGTTTCTGCGACTGAAAATACCATTTTTGGGCCCATTTTCCGCCTAGGAACTGCATTTTTTGGCCGATTTTGGGCTTAAAAACCGCATTTTTGGGCCAATTTGGGGCCTAAAAACCGCATTTTTGGGCCGATTTTGCCCCTAATAACCATATTTTTGCGCCTAAAAAAGCGTCTTTGGGCGCTAAATTGGCCCAAGAATGCGGATTTTGGACGTTAAATTGGCTTAGAAATGTGGTTTTAAAGCGCAAAATCAGCTCAACAATGCGGTTCAAGCATAATATCGGCCCGAAAATGAGGTTTTTAGGCGCAAAATCGGCCCAGAAATACGGTTTTTAGGCGCAAAATAGTTGCGACAAATAAATGAAAGAGAAAAAAGATCTCCCCCCAGTTGGATGGGAAAGTCAATTGGTTCGTATTCAATATAATACTATGTATACTTATAGTCAGATATAATATTTTGTTTGGGCAATCGACTAATATTTGTTACGCCCGCTCAGCCCCTACCTATTAGGTCTCGTCTCGACCTTGCCATGGGGCGAGTGGCACAAATATTTGTTCCTGTTTCTCGGTAAATCGCCAGTAGGAGTTCTGGGGCCAATGTGTGCATTGGGCGGAATATCGAAACTACGTTCCACTCTGGTCTTTTGCTAGACCGGTTTCGCCAGCTCGCCAGTGTTCAGTAGCGGTGTGTCACATCGGCACTGCTACTGAAGACGGTAGGACACGAAATCCAACTCGTGTTACGTGGCGGAAAACACGTATTCGAAAATAGTCGAGTCGTTCCCCCACTGAAAATTTACAATGACAAACCGGCGAGGCGAAGTAATAATTAATGAAGTAATAAATATTTCCTCTCATCTTTTGTCATAGGGCGGTAGTACGCCGCGCCGTTCCCGGCGTGCGACCGAATTGAGCGAAATGCAGGAGTCGGTGACGTCCCAGGAAGGAAGCTTTTCCCTTACCTTTGGCCGACTGAAAAATACCGCTGGGGATATTATGCCGGGGGTGGGGGTGGATCTGGGACAGTTTTCCGCGAGTTTCCGCCGCACAAATAAACTACAGGCTGACGTGACCGAGCCCCCAGAAAGGGAGACGGGGCTAACAACCGGAAAATGGATTCACGGCGAGGGGTGGAAAAAGAAAGGGAGGAAAAAAGAAACGAGGGGATGTCTGAGCTACCCACCCCCCCACTAAACTGTATAAACATACAGCCCCTCAGACCTGCCAACCTCGCTCAACACTTCTCCAACCTTACAGTAGTGAATCTGAAGACACGGTTTAAAATTTAAACCCCAATTTAAAGTATTAAACTAAGAGCAATGCTTGTGATTTCATATAACAATGTATATCATCTTAAGATGATTCACTGTGTTAATAAAAGATCAATTTGTGTATCTTTCATATAAGAACCGTAATGATGTTCAACTTATAGAAGTTCATACAATTCCACAGTAATAACAATTGTTCGAACTCTTAGAATTACAGAAAACATGACTTATTAATACTTTTTTGCAAGCGAATATACATATTCTAGAGGAGAAATTTTATTTTCACAAACATTAATTAACGCATTGTTCTATTTGTTTATTCACCGGGAACCGCCCCCCTCCCACCACTGCCCCAAGGGGACAAGTTTGTACCGAATCGGAGGGTAACTTAACGAGGTAAACTTTTCTTCGAAAGCTCAAAACGCGAAATTAATTTCCGCCTCCGGCAATTCGATTTAGCCGTTTCTTCCTTTTTTCGTTTTCAAGTGCGCGCAGAGTCGCCGGTCCAACAAGGTCCAAGTTCCCGCCCTTCGAACAAATACCCCAGCCACCACCCCCACCCCCACCCCGGAAAATGACTGAGGGGTGAAAATCTGAGGCCAACTTTTCCCGCTACCCCCAGCTTTTTCCTGTTATGAGAATGACCCCCTCAACCCCCCCCACTCCATCGACTTTAAAAGAGTAATAAGTCCGGGAAAAGCTCGTCCGTCCATTAGTTAGAAGAAGGCGGCGCACTCGCCGAATATTCTGTAAAAAGTTGCGCTCTATTTCTTTCGGATTTTACACACCGCTAAAGGAAACAGCAATTTAGTCGAAGAGCGGCTTTTCTTTTTCCCCAAACTCTTATATTTGTCGGCGGCGGCGGAATAATATTTTAACGACGATTATAATTTCTTTGTACGTCCGACATTTTTTCCCTCGAACAGAATCGTCATTTTTTCAAGAAATATAAGCCGGTGAAAATTGTACTACCAAATACGTACTATATGCCAGTACAATTTGTTGTACCAACCCTCAACCGACTGTTAAAAATTCTATATTTCATTTTCTTTATTGCTTCTATAATTTTAGTATTGTGTACGCCTTTATGTAACTAATTTGAAGTGGATGTGTTCTTTATCCATTCGGTAATGGGGGGGGGTGCCTTAGGCGTCCGACTCGCTCATAAAACCTTTTTTTACGACCGCCCAACGAAAGAAAGCTCGGGGGGAAACGACACCGAGAACGGTTTTTCAATTGAACTACAGGAATATGGTCCATAATTTCACGAGAGGATATACCGGGAAATAATTCGGGATACGGCATCTTTAGGGGGGTTGGAAATTGGCGGAGGGGGGGGTGGGGTGATCAATCTAGGCAATATATTGCCATTATATTCGTAAAAAAGGGGTAAAAAATTGTTATTTTCATTTTATGTTCAGACAGGAAAAGTTTCAATACGGACCAGATTAAATAAAGAGAAGCGATAGGAATACTTCAAGCGAAATTAGACCGTACACATGCATAAATTGTATGTTCGTTATCCGAATTTTCTGTTCAAATAGGTCTGCGAAATAGGTAAAATATTGGGTTGACAACTAAGTAATTGCGGAATTCTTTACTTTAGTTGTTAACCCAATACTGTTGTCGGTGTCTGAGAGTTTCGGACGGACCGAATTTGACTTTAAATATAAATTAACCTGCAGATTGATTTTCTGTAAGCTAACAAGAAACGGGGCGGGGGTCAATCCGGCCGGGGCCCAAGACCAAAATATACCGGTGGGGCTTTTTAGTATACAAAGGGAGGGTTTTCGAAGACTACCCTCCAGGAGGGGTAGGCGCCAGCCCCCTCTGTGCGTCCAAGAGGAGGGCCAAAGCCGGCTACTCAATCCTCAGCTTTTCTTCCCTCCGCTTAATCCTCTTATCTTCCGGCGGTACTTATTCCGGGCAACCCGGTACCAGCCCGAGTAGGAGCCGCGGACCTATTTCGTCCCGGACGGTACCTTTTATTAGGGCCGCGTTCTACTCCATTTTTAGGGCCAATTAACGCTCCTTTTAAACGGACCGATTACAAATTCAGCCTCTTCGCGGATGGGAAATCTTTTTTAAGTTCGGCCCAATAATATTTTCGTTGGACCATTGACCGTTCTGATATTAGATCAGTGCCGCGTATTTTTCGATTAACTGAAATAATAATTATTGTCTCAATCCGTGAATTGAGAAGCGTTGCGAATGAATCGAGCTCTAGTAACCGAAATGGGACCGTTCGTCCGACAGAACCTAGTTACCCGTTTCATCCAGCTAGTTGGGTTTTGACATTAACATGTTTTATCCGTCCGTTCTGTTTCAACTACGATACGTCCGGGCGTATATTTACGTCCAACGCGACAGTCGTAACTCACACCGCGTAAATGTACGAAATTGAATTCCGAGACCTATCCCAATAATGTAGCTCTATACAAAAGGACATTTTCTATACAGAATGTAAACTCTTGTACGCAAACCGACTATCCAATCGAAAAAATCGTGGTCTTTAGAATAATAGTGTCGTATTTTCCACTGTCAAACGGTATATAGCAATTGTATTTTAACGGAAAATAAACTTGAAATGTAATATTTTCAATGAGTGATTTAATGCGATATCGAAACCCAAAAATTAGGGGTTACACGGAATATTGTATTGTGGTAGGATTTGTCGGGGAAAGTATTAACCCTTTGCACTCGTATATTAATTGTATTACACTGTACTCGTATTAATATTTAAGTAAGTTATCTATCGACTCGGATTTAAAAAAAGAAAATACGAATTTTTTAATTTATTTTTTTGATTTAGAGATCAGGTTGGCCGGGGCAAGTAAAATCTGTACTGTATGTATTAGAATAACTTTCATTTTTAAGAATTATATTTAAAAAAATGAAAAAATAATGTAGTTAATACGAAATAGTAAGAAACCGACATGTAAAAAAGATAACGAATGTGAAATTGATTTGAAAAAAATAATCTAAAAATACAGATTCGAACATAATATTCTGCCTATTCAAATACATCTATTTTAATTTTGTAATGTATGCTACCGACAAAATGTATTACGTCGCCTATATGGCGACATACGAGTGTAAAGGGTTAATAATTATATTTTCCTCTGAATGTTAAATGGCAGATTGATGTAAATAGAATAATATCAGTGCTGAAATCAGAGCGCAACAAACAGAGCGTAATTGGGGGGAAATACCGCATGCTTTGGCGCTATTATTAAATTTTATGTATTTACTTAAATTTTGTTTGGCGTGTCCTTTGAGGGACGTTTGGTATGTCATGTTTGGATAGTAGGATCAGAATGTTGTGTAATTCGAGAGCAGAATTTCTTTGATTTTTCGTACGTTGTTAGGGAAAATTTATCCATTTATTCATAAAACATTATATATGTGGACTACGGTTCGATTCAAATTTAAATAATTCAGGAAAACAAGAATATTTTTAAATAGAAGTCACCAACGGTAACCGAAATCTACCTTTGTGCACGGTTAGAACTTATGAGGGACTCTCTCTCTCTCTGTTGGTTTTACGATGTTCCAGAGGAGCGTTCGTTCGGCCGAATAACGAAAAAGGGCGTTCTTCCCGAAGTCCCGAATATCCTTCCGGGAGTATCAGGGCCCGGTCCCCGTTATCCGGCGGCGGGGGGGGGGCATAAACAGGACCCGGGATTTGCCTATATTTGTGTGTCGACACCTGCTACGCTAGAGCACATACTACCCCCTGGTGTTGGGGAGGGATGTACAGTATTGTTATTGCCCCCAGCACCCTCCACCACCCCATCCAATAACGAAACTGAATAAATCCATTTTCGAACCTTTCATATTCGGAACCGGCGCATGAAGTATAACTGGAACGCGTAGACGATAAATGATCAGAACGCGAACAACGCGAAACGCCTCTTTGTTCGTATATATTTTTTTTTTTAAATGCGATTCACTACACACGAGAAACGGTTATTCAGTGAGTAAAATTCGGAAAATTTACGAACAACTCGTCAGCGTCAGTGCGCATTTTCGAACTGAGCACTTTGAAAAATCCCCCCCCCCCCCCCCCCACCCAAATACTGTACACTTTTTCGATCTCGACGTTACTTATTCGATTTGAATAACAAAACCAGACGGACGTTAAAATATTCCTAAGGTGGATATAAATAACTGAGCGGCTTCTCGACGCTGTCGGCGGAGGGTGGAAACCGGCATACATTAAATATTAACAAGGCGGAGATCAATTTCGAACTGCATTAGCCCCGGAGTAGACGTTTTTAAATTTGGGTCACGTTCCCCTCTCCGGATCCAACTTTGGGGGGGGGGGGGCCGGCCTCTGGGAAGCGAGCGAGGTTTTACAAATTTCGTTTTGAAACATGAATATGTATGCAAAACCTGTACCTGCATAGCTAAACGACCGGCGTGTGTAACTCGAATTCAACTTCCGATGGTTTATAAAAATGTTAATTCGTTTACAAAATTTGTCGTTTTACGTAATGCCTATAAAATTTTAAAAATTTCATTTTTTTAAAAGAGTCAACAAACTATGTCACAGTCAATTGATTTTAAATAATTAATTTTTGTCAATTTTTTTTTATTTTCGCATTACGTATTTGTCTCGATAAAGAAACCACCCGATGACGGCACTTTTTGACACGATTCTAAAATAATTAATAACGAATAAAATTTCAAATAATTTCTCCTCTATTAATTTAAACAGTTTTGTCAAATTTTTGTAGATACTGATAGCATATAGCCTAAGCCAATCAATGGAATAAAGTCCTCACAAATTGCTGACGAAGTTGATTTCGGACTACAATAATATTCATCAATTGTACCTGAAACCATTGCAGGTTGATAGTACAGAATGAAATAAAAAACGGGGCCTTAATGTTATGTGAATAACATTTGCGCGTACACTTTCCAACCGTCGGAATATTCCCCTTCGATGAACGGACGGAGTCCGACTGACGAACTCAACCGAAATCGCATTAAGCGATCGCTTCTAAACCCGGATATAATCCGAGACCGGAAAGTGGTAGGGCGTAGTCGATTCGGCGTCACAAAGGGCTGCGATCCCGACATTCCGCGCCCGCTTACCAATTACCATTTTAATTATCGTCTCTATCGCATTACCTGCACGTAACGGCGGTACTCGCTTGCCACATGCCCCACCGAACAGCCCGCACATATAACCGCCACCAGAATATCTACATAATCAAATTCTACAGATGTTAATAAACTTAAATACTTACGGCAGCATTATTTATAGAATATAAATTAAAAAATTCACGGGGCTTCCCAATCTGTTACCGTAATATTACCTGAAAATTATAGAAATGATTTTTTTTTTTAATCGAGGATAAATATTAAACTAATATAAGAAGTTCGCAAAAGACCTATTGTAATGTGGAATTACTTCAGTTTTTTTTAAGGACAAAAACAGACCTTAAAGTCTAGCGTTTGTCCGCGACTTCGTCGTTAAAAAATATAACAAATTTCACTCCAGAATCACCCGTCGTCCAAAATCAAATTGCCCAAACCCTACTGTCCCAAAAATGAAGTGTAACATTATTCCGAAACCGGGCGGACCTCGTCATAAAGATTTTGAATTAATTGTACGTATAATCGATCAATTTTATTTATTTAAAATCAATTTAAAATTAATGTAGGGAAGGATACCAACGGTGACGGTTTCCATCGACACCAGATCATCTTTTTCACGTCAGAAATTTCACGTTGTAAGGAAATATTTGTAATTACATCGGACCCTCGGCCAGATAGCGTTCTGGCCATACACGGACTGATTATCGATTTTTTTTTCTTGTCTAAGCCCCCCCTCCACCGCCCCATCTTCGTTTGTGCCGGACCGTTGAACGAAGTTAGCACGGGGGGGGGGGATGAAAGCCGGTCGCGTGTGCCTCCCTTTGTCAACGGCGATTCCCCAACCCCAGTCGAGATTCTGCCGGCTCACCCCGTATACCCGGGCCGCGTGGCCTACACCCCCAACGCGCCGACCATCTGCCGCGAAACGGTCCATATTTTATGGACACAATTCCTGCGTCGTGTACACTTCATGAATGTCCAATAGCGGAGTTTTAATTGCCGCCCCCTTCTTCGCCACGCTACGGATGATGGCGAGACCCGGAGCGGAACGCACGAAGTACCGCCTCTGACCGGGAGTACGGGCAATACGTGCGCGAACACGGCTTCGCGAAGTCCCCGCTACGTGCTTAGAACCTGGCCCCGAACCCAGTCTGTATGTTCCGAAATTTTGTTAAGAACGGACAAGCAACGGGGGAAACTGATGAATATTACAGTTAACTTGATGTTAGTTACATCCAGTGTCTTGAGGCAGAATTATCGCTATGGGAATTAATCAGTGGGAAATTTCTAGAGTATTGAACGGATCGGATTGGTTTAAAGCCGGTGCGGCTTCACAAATGCGAGTTCCCTTTTCTATATATTGGAGTCGGCATAGAAGAGGCCCCTTCTTCGGTGGGCGGTATTCATCCGTCGAATTTTCCCACTACCCCTCGGCTTTTAGCGAATCCTTTTCAACCCCCGGCCGGTGGGGGGTTGAAAATTAGCCCGACTAGTTTCGGACCCATTCATTATTCGGTCCCGTTCATTATATTAAATGCGGTGCGACGACCGTTAAAAGCCGACGAAAGGGGTGGGAGAAGGAGAAAAAGAATAGAGGAAAGCTGGAATTTTATTTTCTTTTTCTTCGCGCCTAAGGTAAGCCTCAATAAGAATTCGAACAATGAAATCGCACTTTTAGGGTGGTCAAATTGTCCTTATCTTTATCGGAGGTTGGTCAGAAAATATCGGAATTAAAGAACTATATTCGCCTGTTCGATTTCCGAATTTAAGAACTGGATTAAGAGTATTTGGAGGAATATATTAAAATCGGTTGATTGTTTTTTAGGAGGGGAAATATTGATTTTTAAGCGACAACTCGTGTTTCGTTTTCATCCCCAATACATAATTTTTCATCACTCAAATATTCGTTTTGTACCATTCACTCGATCCAAACAGCGCTATATTCGTATCATCTTTGCGGGGGTTCTCCATTAAAAGAATTCTGAAGAGGTTTTTTTTTCTATTCAAAGGAGAATTATTTACGTCATAACGAGAGAGGGATTAATCAGAGAATGCCGGAGAAAGTATTTTTCGACAATAATTATTTAATAAGCTTTTTTTCCATTAATTAGTGCGACTGTATTAATTCGTGTATAATTCAATACTAATCCGCATTAAAATTAAACGGGGTCTGAATCGAATGTTAATTTAAGCTTGGCAAAATGTTAGCAAAATGACGGAATAAAAATGAATTTAGACCATTTCATGAGAAACCCTCGACGGATTTGTGTTCCCACTATCGTCAGTATTTTATCATTTCAAATATCCGCATGCAAAATCTTAGTTTAAACACTGAAGGAAATACTATAAATATATTTTACCTAGCGGTATTGAGTTTATCCGCAAATGGGAGTACCGGGGAAAATTTAATTAGGCGAAAAGTGTCTTTCGGTTATTGTCGTTTAACGGTCGGCCGTTGAGAATAGTAGGGCGTAAAAAGGAAAGCTCCCCGTGAGGGCGCCCATCCCCCCCTTAACAGTGACCGGAGCCCAATTAAAACCGGACTATTAAATCGGGCCAGAATTACTGTTGGGGGGGTAAACTGCCCCCTCCTTTAATTCCCGTACGGGAGGAGACCACCCCCCCCCTCCGTTTCAAACCCCTCCTGATATGTGCCCGAAGGAATAACAGTATCTCTGCCCCGTCCCCCCTGGGGGATGCCGGGGTCCTCGAGGGGCGGCATTCTTTCTTGGCGGCGTCTCTTTGTGGGGGGCGCAGATTGGACAATTCGTAACCCCTACCCCCCCCGCCTACCCTATACACCTTGTATTCCACCCCTTGGGACTACCCCAGTGTCAATTTCAATCACTATTGCCCACTACTTAACCCTCGGGTGATTGATTTTACACTGGAGAAAAACATGCCGGATAGCTTTAATAAGTTTAAAAAATTACTCAAAAAAAAATTTTTTTTAATTGGAACTCTCTGCGATATAAGTGCCACATCTCATACGTTATAGGGTTTAAAAGGTGTCCATAAGAAAAAGGCACTTTAGGATTTATATTATTTTAATATTATGTATTACAAAATTATAGTCTCTTGAAAATGTCTCTTATTTTGTGCAACAAAAATTATCAGCCTTCAGGCATCATATCTTCACTTTGTTCTTGGTATCAGAAAATTACCAAATCTGAAATGTACTCCGCCCAGATATTCCAATTACATATTAGATCATTCGTGAGGTTTAAAAAAAATATTCTTGACATGAAATCTTAATAAGATACAATTGTATAACAAAGATAAAATATATTTCAGGGGGTCTATTTATCCAATTGGGGGGGAATTCCTGGCCTAGGTGCGGGGGTTGAGAGGGGTTGATGAGCCTGCCTATCGGTCAGTCTCACGGACGGGGATGGTGGTAGGTGAAGGGTCGGCGGTGTAGGGGTGTATGGGGGCTGTAGGGGTGTCATCAATCACAGCCAACCCCCACCCCCTGCACCCACCGCCCCCGAAGAATGCCCAGAGACCTCCCAACCCCCGATTGCATTACTCAGCAACTAAAACAATCTATCCTCCGGATAGAGGCCGTTTTCGGCCCGGGTATCTATCCAAGCAGAGGGTGTGAAATCCATCCCTTATAAAATAAGGGGTCCACCTACTTCCTCTGACAATTATAACAGTTCAGTTTTCAACAATGCCTATTTGTCAATCGTATTATTGAAAGGTACAAAACGGCTGACAAGTGGTATTATCCATAAAGATCGTCAGATTGTGCTTCATATCCTAAAACATATCCTTCAGAAAATACTGTTTGGAACTAAAAGTTTATTTTAATTCAAATTAAAATGACTGCGTTCTGTTCGTCCCAAAATTTGAGTTGTCGATTTTAAAGAATAATCACCGCCAACGTATTCGAAAACATTATTTAAACAATATTTTTCTTCTAACAAAAAAGAAAAATTAGTTTAACATACCTGTTTTGTGGTCTGCGAGGGGTTGGAATACCGCAGGTTTGTGGTGTTTCTGTCTCCTCTCGCCGGTTCGGTCTTTTGCCAGACCGGTTTCGGCCGCTCGCCGTCTTCAGTAGCGCTGTGTCAGTCACTGCCGGCACTTTGGATGTTTTTCAGGGGGCATCCTCACAGCCCACTGTCACTTCCACTTGTACTGTACAACTGTTTTGTACAACAGTACAACGAACTTGCTGACACACTGATTGAACACCGCTACTGAAGATGGCGAGCGGCCGAAACCGGTTAAGACCAAACCAGCGGGAGGAGACAGAAACACCACGAACCTAAAGAAAAAATTATTAAGTGCAAATAAGGGCGCTTTTATAAATTTATTTTTCCGTTAGAGTAATCAGTCCAATGTAGACTGTTACGCGATTATGTGGACTGTTGGGCGAAGGTTACGTAAAAAGGGCGCGATACGTTTCCCATGACGTAATCATAAATTATCTAACATCACGGGCGGACTTCTGAGCGTGGCCGTTAGTGATAAAACCAAAACGTATATAAATAAAGAAAGAAATACAAGCTAAAGTGTCAAAGAAATAGGGACCACTTCTTTGTTAAGATGAAAATAATTCTTTCGTAATTATAAAACCAAGATATCGGTTAATAATAGTGAAATATTACCTTATCTACGGTACCAGGGATAATAACTACAAGGTATCCATAAGATGCCGTTATGCATGCGTACAGATACAAGATACATTATTTATCAAGGATGAAAGGAATTTTGCATCTGGGCCATCCAAAATGTAACTGAATTATTAACAGTATTCCGGCTCTGGGGGGGGTTTCAGACGTGGGAACGTTTATGAGGCTTACCAGTTTTAATTACCGAGACATCTCCCTTAAATTCGAAACTTTTTAATGGCCGAACACTAAAACTTTAGGGGGCTAATTACATTGGCACGTGCACACTAACCGGGAGGACCGGTGGGGGATGGGGTAAAAACGCTTAAACGCCGACCGTGGTACAGAGTTGTCCATTTTCATTACTCCTCCACTCTTCGCAACATATTTTGCATAAGTTTGTTTTCCAAGAATTTCATTTCAACTCGACAGGGCCCGCAGACGAAGTTGAGAGGTTTATTTCTTTGGCCGAAGAAATTCCTTTTATTTAATTCGAAAAATTTTTTCATATCCTCAAACGAATTCAACTTAGTATTCTGCAGTATATAATACGGCTGGACGGCATTTAAAAAATCAATTTTTTCGTAGCGCTGTTTAATAGCCTCTCGGGTTTCACAAATTTCATTCCCAATTAAGTGTCACGACAGTGAGTGATTTCTCCATCGTGTGGCAATACCACGTGTAACATGTACTGATTGTTGATTGTGCTATAAAAAAAATTAAAAATTTAGAAATAAAACCTAAAAAATATCCACGAAAATTGAACCCCCAGCCGTTCCTCGATTTTTCCTGTATTTAGAAACCACCAGTGGGCTTCATTGAAAGTGGTCCTCTTGGGGGTGTTTTCGTCTGCTTCCGACGTTTCGCAACTCTTACCCGGTACCGTCATCAGGTCCCGAGATTAATTTCTCTCCCCCGGAATGGGAATCGGTCGGATGATTTTAATTCGTCGGTCTCGATATGGTCGTAAATCGTCGTGAAATATTTCCGGCCGTAATTTATAAAAGTTGAATACCGCGTATGATATAATGCATTAGGACGGAGGGGGAAAATATTATTTGGCACCGGCGGCGGGGAATCTGAGATCGGGGCGGGGGAGGAATTCGTCCGATGATTTTCTTCGCAAGTCGGCGCAGCACGGCGAGTCGAGAACAAATACAAATCTTTCGGCCGGATTTATTGCCTGGTCTCGTGTGCGCGTGTCTTTGTGTACGTGTTGTGGCCGTGTCAAAGGGCACGGGGGGGGAGCGCGAATATGACCCCGGGGCAAAAGGGAGAAGGCGGACCGCAATGCATCAACTCCAGAGAGATCCAGAGCGTCGCGACGCCACTCAGGGCCAACACTTCACTTCAAGACAAACACATAAATTTACCCCCGGCCGTATAGCGCCCGCCACCACTATAAAATACCCTCGCAAAATACATATAACACACGGACACACATATTTACTTAACATTTTACTTAAATTTTTTTCTACCCTAGATTTCGTCTTCTGTCTCCTCCCGTCAGTTTTCTAGACCGTTTTCTTCAACAGCGTTAGTCACTTTTGGCACTTGGGCACCCTCGCTGCACTGTCACTGTCACTTGTGCTGTAAGGCGCTGATACTAAACTGTAAGACAGACCTGTGTTGCGGGCCGGTATCAGGTGCGCCGTACCGTCGAAACGCGCGTTGAACCGAACGCGGTACAAGCGACAGTGACAGTGCAGTGGGGACGCCCAGAAAATATCCACAGCGCCAAAAGTGATTAACACCGACCGCTACTGAAGATGGCGAGCGGCCGAAACCGGTCCGAACCGCCGAGATGAGACTGGAAATCTACGGTATTCCTCCAACCCCTCGCAGACCGCAAAACGTGTATTCCAAATGACGTTTTTTCCTTTCAGTAAAATCCCGCAAAACACAACACGCAGGTCGACAATATTTTGACCCGACTTTGTTCAATTCAGTTTTTCGTTCGGGTGGTCGAACTGGTGACCATCAACCTAAGGAACAGTTTTTATTTCTACTTTTTTTCAGTTATTTGCTCCAATCCCGCTGCACAGAAATGCTACCCCACTTACCCCGACCTACACCACCGCTCAGATTTTTATTTCTATACCCGCTTCGCCGGGTGTATCATAAAATATACCACAATTTATTCTTGTCCGAGGTCCTGGGCCGCTCGAGTTATATTTTATAAAGTATAATAATAGAAGATTGGACACAATGCTCTCAGTATAAACGAGTCGGAATGACGAGGGTTGGATCGAAATTAATGATTTTTTTAAAATGTGCATTAAATAATTAAAACTCAAAAAAATAAGTCCTGACTTTTGTAGCATTACATAATTTTTTGCGTTACGTTCCTTACGCACTGTCTATAAGCCATAAGGAGTTAATCAACGTCATTCTGGACTCCACTACCGACGGTAATACAGATAGAAAAACCGATCTACATTAAGTAATTTGGCCAGATTTATGTAATCAATCCCTCGAGTGAATTTGTGAGTCAAATGAAAATTAATTGAAAAATTTACGCAGGACATTCGAATTTGATTATTTGTCTGAGAATAGAGGACATAATGTCCAGAATCCTCAATGCAGTAAAAATCTCCCCACTTGAGTGAATATGATTTGAACTCGTTTGACCCATTATTTTTTAGGATATATTCCCAGGGGGGCATTAGCGCGTAGCCGATATGCCCCGACCTCCATTTCCGATAACGGTGACCCGAACATAAACCGCACCTGCCGACAGGTAACAGATGCCACGCATGAATAGACCGACGACACAAGAACCTGTATATCAGTTACACAATCCCCATACCCCAATCCTCAAAAGAATCGACTTAAACGGAAAATTTGGACTCTTAAGGCCACTACTAAAACGGACATCGAAATTGAGCTTAAGTAACAAACTGACAGTATACAAAGCGATACTCAAACCGACAAGGACATACGGTATACAGCTGTGGGGTTCCATCAGGAGACATCCAGAGGTTTCAGTCAAAAGTATGTTTCTAACCGCACAATCCACTCCTTGTTCCTGAAATTCCACTCCCGCCTTTCTCCTCATCCCAATCCACTATAGTTCAGTCCCTTTCCTCTCTTACCCCTTTCCATTAGACCCCCGCCACGACGGCTTAAACGCCCACAGAGATCACCTCAGACAGTGGTTAAATCGTGTCGAAAAGCGCCATCATCGGGTGGTTTATTTATCGAATATACACGTATCAATTGTACCTATAACTGTAAAGTTGAAACAAAAAATACAAGTTACACGGGGCCGAATGCGAATAGATCCGACGGTGATACGGCCGCGCAGATAAACTTCGTCTTACACAGATTAATTATGGTGATAAATTAAAAAATAAAAAACCGGTCATAACTCAATCAATTTAAAACCAATTCTGCAATTCTTCCCAGTTATACGGCCATGGAGGCCATGAAGAGGCATCTCCCTTTTTTGGTGCCGATTTAAAACGCGTTTGTTCGACAGACAGAATGAATATTCTGTTTGTATATTCCGTTCAAAAAACAGAGTCGATCCCGCAGAAATATTATTTCAAACGTTTATTATCTTCGACTAAACGGAAGATTTGAATCGAACTGCGGCTGCCGAACTTTCGTTATTTTTGAAATATTGTTCAACAATGAAAACACGTTGTTCTATCGTGTATTTGTACTGACCCTAAACTATCGACTGTCAAATGGTTTTTTTTTAATAGGGTTGCCGACTTTACTGCAAGAATTTTGGCAAATTTAATTCTTGCGTTAATTTTGGGACACCCTATAAAATTGGAGTAGAGGCCTATTTCCGGCAGAAGATACATACCACCCCCAAGGTATCCTTGGAGTCGCGATTGAATTTTCGCGTGACATAAATGGCAGCACGAAGAAACGAAACCTGGTTAAATAATACTGAGGGCGGGGGTTGTTGTTCGTGAAGGGCCCCCTGTACATGACAGCCCTCAGGAGGTAGGAACCCTCATCCGGGTGGAAACGTAGCGCCAGAAATTCGGCCCTCCTCCTCCGCTTATCGGTTAAATTTATTATTGGTCTCGTGTACCGCTTTCGGAAACTCCACTGAAACCGATCCGGATGGGAATAAACCGTTCGGTGATTCGGCGAATACATTTCGTCCAACCACCCTCAGTAGTCAACAGTAGAAAAATGCCGGTTCTATTCATTGTTACGATATTTGGCATCAATAAACCTGTTGTTAACGTGTACATTTTGGGTCGGCAACTAAGTCATTGCGGGTTTCGTCGCTAGGCGGAGACGGCGTTATTTGTATTGTTTTTACGCACGTTTACATCTTCAAACGTGTATAGAGTATTCTGAAATGTTTATTACAGCGTGACAACTATTCGTCGTGCGTACCAAAAACTGCACGACTTAAGGGTGCACACACACACCCAAAGATGAGAAGAATCCGCAATTATTTAGTTGCCAACCCAATACATATACCTGCGAACGGGTTTATTATATATGTATAAATATTAGGGGGACCGGAAAGTCGTTTTTTGAAATAAACTAATAAATCTTTATTAATACGTTTTTATTTTTAATGGCCCTCGTTTTCACTCCCGACCTTAAAACGGTTTATTGGTACGACTTTGAAGTAAACTGTCGGCTGACAAATCACAAAAACTGATATTGACGTGCCCGAAAACGACACTACTTTCCGGTCCCCCAATATATTAGACAATAATATACTTTATGGGCAAATGAAAGTTGAAATGGTTTTAATTGTGGTTAATAGGAAAATATACAGATTTTAAGACTAATACCTCCTCCCCGTCAATAATTTAAACGAGTACGTCCAAAATGGCGATAGTAACTGTATAATATTAATGTGTCTATAAAATCGATTATAAGGGATTTGATAATAGAGGAAAAAGCTTTTCAGCGGAAAGGTCAGCCTGTGTAATCTTAGCCCGATATCGTTTCTTCAGTATTCTTCCCCTTAAGTCGTCCTCCCTCGGAGCAAACGATTCGGGATCGTTTAATTAAATTTTCCTTACTTCATTACTGGGGTTTAGTGCCCGTCACCGCCCCCCGGGCGGGCAGCAACACTATACCCCGGGGTTTTAAACGGATTAGCCCATAAAGTAATTATCGTCGTTGATGATACTACCCCGTCCCCGCTACCGCCCTTATTGTTGTACCGACCTTCGGCGGCTGTACGGGATGTCGGACGAGGGGCGGTTCACGGGCTCAGTCGACACCTGAAAAAGAAAACAGACTCTCATTAGGCTGAAAGCATTAGAACAGAGCCGCCTCCCACCTCCCTCATCCGCCCTTCATCCTCCCATTTTACTTAAATATATGTCCCTTTAATTGGGAAACAAATTTAGAAAATGCTGGCACGGAAAATATCACACGGTCGAAATAACGGCCAGTACGTTTTAACGTTATCGATTTAAAGTGGCAGGAAAGTTGAAAAGACAGGAGGTCAACAGACGATACTACTTAGATAAACATTAGGTTTAAACAATAAACTATAACATACTATACTTTAATAACGTAGATTTGTTGTGTTTCTGTCTCCTCTCGCTGGTTTGCACTTTTGGTAGACCGGTTTCGACTACTCGCCATTTTCTGACAGAAATCTACGGTATTCCAACCTGTGTTAAACTATACTTTAATAATTTTACAGTAGGAAAATATCAAGGAAAATAGCCAATGCTCCGATAACCTCGATAAACAAAAATATAACAAATTTCACGATCCTAATCCAATCGTACATAGCCTATTATCTTCCATCATTCCGAATCTTCCTTACATTTGTGTAGATTTGTCTCGTGTTATCGCTGTATTATTTTAGAAATTACGTTCGGAACTCGGTTCCAAATATCACTCAGCATGAAAACTGAATTGTGATACAATTCCTGACCTAAATGTTTATATAATTTATTCTCATCAATTATTATTTATACACTTAAATTGGGACACCGGGTTTGAAACTGTATATTTGATCTTTCTTCCCTAGATTCTTTTCTCTTAATTTATTTATTTATCTCAGTGTCGGCCTCGAAGGTTTCGCCAACTTTACAATTTTAAAACGGCTTTCTATTAATTTAAACAACTCTTCTATTCGAAATGAAATAATCTCGGAGACCTTCAATCCGGGCCGTTTCAGAAAGAGGCCCGTTTCAGACTTTCCATTATTGCGAGGGAAACAATTATCGCACGGTTCAGTTCAGGGCGGGGGCGGAAACAAAAGAGTCCGTTTTACCGACAAAAGGGTCGTGCTCGTAATGGAAACAGTGGCGTTTAAGAGGGAGGTCGGGGGTTGGAAAAGGGGAGGGGTGCGCTATTAAGGAGGTTATATCCTGGGCGTCGCGAAACCGCCCAATTCCCGCCCTTATATTCCGAAATTGTTAAAAGGCCTCTCAAATCGGCCCTACGCGTTCGGACTAACGTCGGTGGGGCGGGGCGGGGGCGGCGGCGGGGAAATTCATTTTAATGCCGTCGAGTGAGCGCCGAAAAGCCGAGAGTGAGAGAGAGAGAGAGAGAGAGAGAGAGAGAGAGAGAGAGAGAGAGAGAGAGAGAGAGAGAGAGATGTTGAATTTGCGGCGAATGCACTTGACACAGTTTCCATTCTAAAGAGTCGTACAAATACGACGCCTACCGAATTAAACTTTAAACGAATATAAAATTTCCACTCAACGCCTCCTATTATCATTGGACATATTTCTGTGTAATAAATATTTAATTCAAACCTTTTAAAGAATGATAACGGTTTGTCCGAAAAGTTCGTGCCGATTTTCGATAGGTGCTATTAGGACAGGTCTGAATATATCAGAATGATTGAAAAGAAATGGCGTATTCTAAAAGTCAGTACTTCGGGCATATTTGGAAAACAGTTTTGTTACGATACGTTGTTTTTCTCGGTTTTATACGCCTTAGAATATGGTAGCGAACGAAGCGCGTTATAGCCGAAAGAACTGTGCGTTTGTCCGGTTTAATGCTGGAGATTTCGATCTCGAAGATCGAGAACGCCCGATTAAAACAGTCAATTGGCGGAAATGCTAAATAAATCTAAATCGACGATCCACGACCATATTGCGAAGCTCGGCTACATAAGCCGTCTCGATTTATGGGTTCCCCACGATTTAACGGAGAAAAATTTTTCCGGATCGCATTTCCATTTAGAAAACTTTTTCGCCGAAAAATCCGGGAGGTTCTGGAAGGGCGGAATTTTCGAGTTTCGCGAAAGATGGAGAAAGGTTGTGGTGGAACAGAATGGCGCCTATATAAGTTAATAAATGTGTACCGAAATTTAAATGAGTTTCAATTTTCCTTCAAAATCGGCCCGAACTTTACGGACGACCAATTGACATTGCGAATTGTCGTGTTTCAATTTCAATATTCGCGGGTGAAATATCAAATGTGCCCAAAGTGCTACTGAAGATGGCGAACCGGCCTAGCAAAAGTCTCCTAGTCTGAGACCAGAAAACGGGGTATTCTTCCGGACAGCAATAATTGCGCCCTGGATACATTATAGTGTCCGGATGGAAGGAGGAAAGAGTGGAAAATAGGTCGGAAAATGACTGATGTCCCAGGGGAAGGGCGAACAGGAACAGGACGCGAACTGCCATTCATAAATAAAACGTTAGCGTGGGGAGAGCCCCGGGCCCACCTAAGTAGCTGCACACGCGCCCCCACGACCATCCCCTAAGTGAGCGGCTTTCAATTCCACCCCAACCCTTACCGCTGCCAATATATATATATATATATAGAGTGTCTGTACGTCCCTTAGACCCCTCTCAGAAAGGGACTCGGGTCTCAGTTCGGTCTGAATTATTTATTCAGTGCCGCGCAGACGTCAAGCAAATGTGTTTACCAACGGGCAAATATATACATCTAACCCCCAAGTCCCCAGTTATTTGAACTTTATTGATACTTTGATCCCTCCACTATCCTGCCGGATAACGTTAATTTAACAAGTAAAATTTTTGTCGTAACTTGGCGATCAGAGAAGCCGAATTTTTAACATATTCTTAACATGGAGTATGGGATGCTGTGTCGACTTCTCGAATTGAATACGCGAAAAGATATTTTCAGATTTATTTGCCTTTACCGTGGAAACATTTTCAAATAGAACAATGTTGGAAATTCTCACGATTTGTTAAATTTCACTGGTAGTTGATAAAACACGGATTATTTTGAAGATTGGTTTGATGAAAAATGTAATATTCATTCTCAACATTGTTTGGATACCGTAGGTTCTGTGGTGTTTCTGTCTCCTCTCGCCGGTTCGGTGTTTCGCTAGACCGGTTTCGGCCGCTCGTTGTGAAAACGACCAACGGTACAAGTGACAGTGACAGTGCACACTTTGGATGCCCAAAAAATATCCAAAGTGCCGACAGTGACTAACACACAGCGCTACTGAAGATGGCGAGCGGCCGAAACCCCGGTCTAGCGAAAGACCGAACCGGCGAGAGGAGACAGAAACACAACGAACCTACCTACGGTATTCCAACCCCTCGCAGACCACAAAACAGGTAAATTATTATTAAATTATTTGGATACTTCTGAAAAGTCAAAAATGTTGATATTCAATCGGCATCTCGAAATGAGACTTTCGCGAATAATCACCCGTTATAAATATTCGAGGGTTGCAAATTATCTCTTGTGGGCGGTATAGGGTAATAACGTGTATAAGAATGACGTTTAATTGGCGTATTATTTGCGCCTTTTCTATCGCTCCGAAAATTTGACTTTCTCGTACTTTAAACATGACGGCGGGCGAGCCGGGAATCTAAATAAACCGTCGCAGGTATTTGGGAAATGCGCTTTAAATATAAAAAGCCCGTACGGGAGCGGCTTTGTAAGGAATCCGACGATGTCTTGGGTTTTTGCCCGGGGGGTTTGTGGTATAGGCATCCGGCCGGGGCCCAACCCAGCCCCTTTTGATGCTACAGAACGAGTCGAGTGGAAAACCCCTAAGCCGAATAACAGAAATGTTTCGAATGTCGTGTCTTCCTCTAGTATATAGATATATATACAGAACGCGTTCACGAAACAACTGCAAAAATAGAGACCATAAGCTATCTCCCATTTAAAAAAGAGATCTAATATGTTAAATGAAAAAAAAAACAAGGTATAAGTGGAATTGAGATGAAATAAATACTAACATTGAGTAATATACCTATTACTGCTTCAAAAGAATTACAAAAATTAATGGATAATTGTAAAACCTACCGAATTTTTTCTTCTTTCACCTCCATCCTTATAACGTTACAATTCCCAACTGAATCTATCAATCATATGTGCTTGTTTTTTAGGGAAACAAGCCCTCTTAAATGAGTATAAATTTAACCCGATAAGATAAATACAAAACAAGATAATGGATTTTCTGGAGTTTATTTGTAATTTTTCTTTTTGGATTTAACCGTTGTATGATAATTTCTGATCTCTATTATGCAAATAATCGATGAAATTTTTTTTTTTAATCCATCATTGTTGACCCCGTCGGAGCCACTAAACCCGCAACGCCCGACGACACTGCGGCCGTAGTATATCCCGTGCGCCGTATTACGAGAGAAAAAAGCCCTTTCACGTAAGAGCAATAAACGAGAGTTCTTTTTCAATAATGCGAACAAAGTGACAAGTCCGGACATTTTCATGTCTAAACCTGGATTCCTGTTTATTTGAAAATGTTCTTCGTTCGTTCCTACCTCTTGGAGGAGACCGGAAAGGAATGTCAACCGATCTCGATTTTGTTTCGAAAAAAGTCGGTATCAAACGTCGTCAAATCGTTTACACCGGAAATTCAGAAAACCGATGTAACTCTCGACAATTTTCCAGGAGGGGAAAAAGAAAATTATTTCATTCAATCGTCGAACCGCGAAAATTTGGATTACTTCCAGTGATAAAAAGTCCTAATAATTTACAATATTAGTAATAAATAATTATATTTAACTATTTCTACATTATTAACACGAATTGTGTATCGTATTTCTCCGCGGAGCGAGTAGTATTTCCGGCCAACAATTTGTATCTAGGTTGGAGCGCTAGGAGCTTTCAGCCCCTCAGAAAAATTTACTACGTGACAAAATCACGCGCACACAAGTCACAGTAAATCTTTGCGATATATTTCTCCTCCACCGGCACGAAATGTGCCCCCACGCAATACATTTCGACCAATTCTTAGTATTAAAAAAAAGCATATACAAATTTTTTTTCCCGCAACATTTTACGTGTGACTGTGTAACGAAATACACGAAAATGTTCTCCTTTCCTTCGAAAGCTCCTGCCTGTACCGATTGTCTGTCGAAAAATAAATATATTGTCGATAGGAATTAATTCCGGTTGTCGGAAATGAGAAACGTCGAGAAGTTTCGCAACGCACCTATTTCAGGAACGGCCCAGTAACTGACAATGTCGTTTCGTCTTCATGTCACGGGCACACTTCGTCCGAAACTCACATAAAAATACTTTTTTCGGCCGGCATTTATCAACGTGCCAGATGCACGTGCCTCCGAATATTTATCGAATTTCAGGCCGAAGAATTTTACAAACCCATAACGATTGTGTGTGTGTGTGTGGAAATATATTTAATTAGAAAGAGGTAAACTGAAGCAATCCGGCATAAAATGACCTTACATTTCAATAACCCAACAGCAGATCTTGGACTCCAGTTGGACAAACGGCTCAAAAGAATCCGACTTAAACCGAAATTTTGGACTATTAAGACCGTTACTGAAACGGACATCAGAATTGACCTTAAGTAACAAACTGACAGTATACAAAGCGGTACTTAAACCGACACGGATATATGGTATTTAGCTATGGGGTTCCACAAAGACATCCAACATCGCTCTAATTCCATTCAAAAGTCCTTCGCACCATCCTTAATGCTCCCCCCGGGTATGTTTCTAACCACATAATCCATCGTGACCTCAACATACCGACAGTAGAAGAAATCGTGAAGTTCCTGAAGTTCCACACCAGGTGGTTTCTTGTATGATATACATACAGTATTTGTACTCATAACATTCAATGTTGATTTTCCATATAAAAGAAGGTTAAAAAAAAACATTTCAATAAAGAAATACGGTATGGAATTCATAAAGTAGGTTAAACTGCGACCCTACATATCCACCCCATGTACAAAACCCCGCACACAAAACAGCGGACAAATACACCCCCCGACCTTGCAAACAACCCCCCGAGTCATACCCGAGGTACATCGTACGTTACGTCGCCTCAGGGCCACAAAAAGCTGGGACCCAAAAAGCTCGGGTCCCTATAAAGAACTGGGACAGGCGATCTCGACCACTTACCGAACGAATCTAGAAAAACCCTAGACTAAAATCGGAAACTGAGAACGAAATACGACGAAACGGTCGGATGAGCGGAGAGGGAATTGTTTAGCTCAACTCAAACTAATCCAACGAAAACTAACAAAACCGGACTAAGCGAAAGTAAAGAAACTCCATTAAACGTCGTCCCGAAGGGACGAGATGATTGAGCCGAAATATTATTTTTAAATGCGAAATAACCCAGCTCGGTTTAACAGTAAAAAATTGGAAGCGAATATTGGGGCCTAACATTACGAACGAAAGTGCTACTTTTTCACCCGGTTCGAGTTGCAAATTGTAAATATTTCTAACAAAACTGGACTGGTGGAAATGGCAAAAATAATTGGGCTATATAAGATAATTTATCGAAATCAGAGATAGTAGCACCTCTGTAGCTGTAGGCGAGCGAATCGGTCTATATCTGAAGTCTGAATTATACGGAATTTTCTCCCGTTATAAAATTGGATCTCAAAAGTGAGCCGGAAAATGTATTCACTAATGCGGACGATTGTATTTCTAAGGGTTCTAAGGGTTTCCCCAAAATTTCAAAAGCCCCGACCCCACTCGAGAGCCGAACAACTCTTTGTAATTAAGTTTCGGATTTCGTCATCGTGGCCCTGATTTTCGCGCCACTCCGGTTTCAATTAGGGGTGGGGGGTGGTACCAGGCAAACTGGTATAGCAATTGCGAGAAATAAGCGCGGCGTTATCTTCCGGCGTCGAGAGGAACGGTCTTGTGTAGGACGGTACCGGTACGGGGAGAGTGAGAGCGAGATTGAGAGTCAGAGGGGAGGGGGGAGATTGAGAGCGAGATTGAGAGTGAGAGCGAGAGGGAGAGACGGAGTCAGTGGAATAATTACTACCACCCACCCCCTCCGCACCTCCACTTACCCTCAACGGTAACTAATGGTAACACCGCCCCCGCCACACGGGGTGAAGAACAAAGCATTCATTAGGACCGCAAGAAAAGGTCTTAAACCGTCTCTCTTTGTAGACCCCCGTATATCAAGTCACTGTTAGCATTCAAGTGTGCCCCTGCCCTTAGTTGTGGGGACGGTGGGGAGGGGGTGGGGGGTAGTTAACGAAAATCACAGGTACCAGCCCGCCAGAATCCTGAATATTCCTCTGGAGTGGGGTTTTTCTTCTTTAATTGTTTCCGCGGTGCGTTGCCTCGTCGGCATCTTGGCCACGGTACAGAACAATTCAGCCTTTACATCGACCCGATGCCCACAACATTTTAAACCCCTTTGTCCTCTGGAATTAACCGGTCGCCCGAATACTAAAGAGGACGTTAAATTTATCGCCATTCCGAAACTGTATGATTATTGTAGATTTAGGGTTTAAGTACCGTAGGCCCCAAATGGGGGTCAGTTAATTTTTTAAATTTTTTCTGATACGACATATGTGTTTACAAGACATTTTTTTTTGTATTACATTCAGTAATTTCACATTATAAATACTACATCGTGTTAAAACACTTGTAATTGTGATTATTATTCGAAATAAAAGATGATCCCCGAATGGGAATCGATTTAAAAAACAAAATATCTGACAAACCGGTTGTTAAAAACATATTCGGAGGTACTGTTTGATAATAATGCATCGCAATAAGTAAATTTTATTCAAAATTTTCAGAAAAAAAAATTTCGTACTTAATGGGTCTTATTTTAATCTCCACAGTCATAATATTGATCAGGCCTCTACCGAATATTGTTCGGGTTTTATTTAATTATTTATCTGTTAGATTAAGCAAGACGTTTTTATGACTGAATGCAGTAAGAAGATTGTACGTGAATCATTAATTCCATCCAGCAAATAATAATTTTGTTTTCTCATCCAATATAGAGCCGTTTCTTTCTTTGGTTTTCGAATTAATCCCCCGTATATTTAAAAAAAACGTTAGTTGAAAATAATATGCGAAATCGACATTTAATGTCTGAAGTTTTATGATATATAAAGGCGTTGATTTCCTTCAACGTCAAATTCCTGGAGATGATGAGCGGGGACTTCAAAGACTTGGGAGTTGGACCCAACTTGAAAGGGGATTTGATCTGGCCACTTTCTGATTATTGGCTCAAGTTATATTTCATTCAGGTCCGCTAATGAGGCTAATTGGGAATTCAGTCGGGGTCACGTTTCAAAAGGTCGCTCTCCTCAAGTGCCGCAGAAGTAACGAAAATAATGATACAATAACAACTCGATAACTGTAATTGAAAGCCGTCGAAGCACTTTTCGCGGACTTACATTTTAAAGTGGGGCAAATAAATTATACATTTACAGTTATCGGCGAGTACGCTGTGATACGAAGAAATCGCTCTGAACTTGGAGAACTTATGAGAGCTCCGTAAAACGATCAGGAGTTCAAAAATACCTCTATAATCCGAAGATTAGTTGAACACAAATCTGTTACCAAGAAATGAATATAATTATATGTTTAACACAATTGTACCTAAACCATAATTAGTGTTAATTCCTAAAAAATGTTCCTGGCTGACACAAAAATAACATGTAGACACCGACAATGGTAATAGAAGCATTGTTGTGACTTTAGATTTCAACTGAAATTTATTAAAGTGATTCGGACGATTATCACTCGTACGATCGATATATTATTCATAATTTAAATATATTATACATATTATATAGGGTGTCCTCAAAAATTAACGCAAGATTTGAATCGGACTGTGGCTGCCGAACTTTCATTATTTTTTAAATATTGTTCAACAATGAAAACGCGTTGTTCTGTCGGCTGTCAAATGGCTGTTTTTTTTTAATAGGGCAAATTGAAATCTCGCGTTAATTTTGGGACACCCTATACAATATAATTATACAATAAAATTATACATAACACTGCGTATCGTATTTTTTGTTATCTACTTAAGTCTAGGAAAGTCTTCCGTTTGAAGTTGACAATTATAAAATATCGAATTGCGGAAAAAAATTTGCGACTCGAGTGTACAAACGATTTTCAAACGACGCAAATTCCATTCGGTCGCTTTTCCGTTATTTAATTGGGAAAGATTTTCATACCAAAAATATTCCCGTACATTCGTTATTCGTCGGCACGGCCGACCCCACCCCGTCGGCGGGGCGGTTCATTAAAACTTGCAGGGGCCGGAGCGGGGCGGCGTCGGGGCGGCTCCCGCACATAAGCGCGGCAGTTGAGGGGCTCCCCTCGAAACAGAGCAATGAAATAATAACGAGGCTCGTATTAATTAAAGTTCGCCGATCCCGAGACAATCGGGCCGCGATCAGAAATTCAAAACTTCCAACTAATAAGTTGGTGCGGGACAAGTTGGAGAAGGGCGCATCACTCAGCGGGTTCGATCGAGACGATGCACGTTATCGACTCGCGTTTAAATCGTATTAAATTATTATTGCCGATCGTGTCACCCCCCACGGCCATCTGCTCTCTTGGAGATCCAATTTCCGAATGAAAATTTGCAATTGACGATTGACGATTTTTAGCTATTCCGTTTTGAATACATTTCCTATTAGTTGGAATATTTATCCCCATACCCGACTCGAAAGAATCGACGTAAACGGAAAATTCGGACTCTTAAGGCCATTACTAAAGAGGACATCGAAATTGACCTTAAGTACCTTAACAGTATACAAAGCGATATTCAAACCGATTGAGCTATGAGGTTCCACCAGGAGACATCACTCGCATCCAGAGATTCCAGTCAAAAGTCCTTCGTACCATCCTTAATTCTCCCTGGTATGTTTCTAACCACACAATCCACTATGACCTCGACAGTCGAAGAAGTCGAAAAATCCCGGTTCCCGAAGCTCCTCATCCCAATCCACTCGTTCAGTCCCTTTCCTCTCTTACCCGTCCATTATCCCCACAACGACGACTTAAACGCCACCGGCCCAGAGATCACTTCGGCCAAATATACACGTATCAATTGTACTTATAACTGTAAAGTTAAGAAAAAAAAACCGTATCCTACACTAGCTCTAGAGTTAGCATCCGGAAGAACGTAAATACGAATACTCCGCTTCGTCCCTTTTTGTACCTAATAAAGCGTATTCCCCCTCTTGAATTTTATAATCGATTCATCCACCGTTAACTTCACTGGGGGTTCTGATGTTGCGCGAATCGTACCAAATATTTGCAATTGTACACAAAACGTAATATTTGCATTCGTAAATATTTGCTTCGATAATAATGAGGCTATTCGCTTCACGCTCCGGTCACTAGTCCTTCACTTATGGATAAGCGTAGTGCAGTAGAGTATTGAAAAAATATTGAAGGATAAAAGGAGAAGCAATAAAGCCGGGGGAACAAAGTACTGTGTACATCGGGCCGTATTTAATACAATTAGCGGAACAATAATATTTATGCGTCCCCCCCCCGCAATATTTTTTTCCTGCGTTCGACTATACGCCAACCTAGCGGTGGGAGGGGGGGGGCCTTTCATCTTTAACCGGGGGCGAATATTCTCGGAATTTCATTTCACCCCCGGGGGGGGGGGGGGGGCGTTTGAGCCTTTGCCGTCGTAGAGGTTTGAGGGTAGGTCTAGAGAAACTCTCAGGTTTGAGAAACTCCGCTCCCCCCCCTTCCACCCCCCACCAACCAACAGGATCGCTTTATTTCATTTTTCTTATTTCTTTCCCGTTTCCTTTACCTTCTGTGGAGCTTAATTCAAGACCGGCTACCGGCTATTGGATAGACTTCTTGCGATAGAAAGCAAATCTTCCGCATTTGAATTTCGCCATTACCGCCTTTTTCCTTCAATAAATACCTCCAGTTACTGTATGCGTACAGTCATAATTATTTATTGTTTAATCGAACTTCGTAATTAAATCGACATACAGCGCGCCTCAAGTGACGCGGTGGTGCGATGTGGATTTTTTACGGATGGGGGTTGGAAAGGTACAAAGGCGAGGGTGGAAGGCCAGAGAGGGTGAACAGAGAGGTTTTAATTAATGCCCGGGGCAGTTTCCCCCACCGACAAATATATCTTTTCAACCCCCCTTCCCCTCCACCAGTTTTCAACCCCTATCTGACAGAGATACGACCGAAATTCAGAAGACACTGCCGCGTCCAAATCAAAAGTTAGCGACATCGGTATCGCCGTATTGTATCCTCTCACCCCCCTCTTGGAGGTCATTATCTTGATTCCGTCATTCACCGTTCCACCTCCTTTATCCTTAATCCGTGTTTCTTTTCATCTCATTCTGCGGGTGAAAGTTGCCCCGAACTCGTGTATATCACCCATTCACGGATATATGAGCCGCCGGTTACAAATTTCTTTTCCGAATTAAAAAAAAAAAAAAAAAAAGGAAAGGGCCGGGATAAAAGGCATTGGGCCCTTTGAATCGCCAAGATATATATTTAGGACGCGGTAATTACCGGGCGGAAGGGGCCGCGGTTTTTACATTTCTTTTAACATATAAATATACAAAAAAAAAGGGGGGGGGTAGGGGCCCTTTCATCTTATTTTCTCAAAGTAAAGAGCGTACCACGAAATAGTGCGGATTTGTATGAATGGGAAAAGAAAGAAATTTGAGCATCAATTACAACTGCGTGACTTCAATACCGAATGTAAGATTCACACGCCGCGGTACATTTTGCGCATTCCGGGTATAATAATTACGCGGAATTTTTTTTTCAACGGAAAATTAATTACACCTCCAACAACACCGTTCCACTAATTATGTCGTGTCGATGCTGTATTTAAACTCCGGACCGAGAGAAGACTCCACGAACGCTGGTCCTTCCTTCGATCCATCCTCAATGCTCCCCCCCGAAGTATGTTTCCACGTGTATGTCGACAAATTTCATCCTGTAAACTCAATGTTCCTGAGCATAATATCATTCTCGATGCAGTATTAATATTGAAATTGGCATAGAATATCGCTTCTTCTTATGATAGAAAGACTGGTGTATGAGGTCGCCGTTCCACGCTCCAGGTCCGCGGGAGAATCTGACGATGTAATGTCATAACCCGCCGTTGGATAAATTCCTGGCGGGGAGAAAATGGAATTCCGTACTCCTGAAATTCTGGGCCTTCATTAAAGGGGGAATTAAAGGCGGGCGGTGACGATGTATTGAGCCGGTGACGGCCGCAAGGCCTAATGCACTGGGCCGGGGCGGAGCATTAGTCGCATAGCGGCCTCACCGTCAAACGGGAAATTAAGTTATTTGCCATACCGTTCATAATATCCCAGTACCACAACCCGCAGGTTGACCCGAATCGCCTAATCGTAATTGACCGTATTTTAGATTTCCCGTCTCGGTTTCGGCCGCTCGCCGTCTTCAGTAGCACTCGTCAACGACAGCCGCCGTGTTGTCGCTACTGCAGTATATTGATAGTAAATTTCGTGATCTGTCTCCTCTCGCCGGTTTGGTCTTTTTGCCAACACCGCTACTGAAGATGGCGAGCGGCCGAAACCGGTCCAGCTAGCAAAAGGCCAAACCGGCGAGAGGAGACGGAATTACACGAAATCTACGGTATGTCAAATGAATTACATCAAGTTTCATAACATTACTTTATTAGTAGAATTAAGCAAATCTGAACTTCTATCTTCAACAATTAGCAGTCTTCAACTTCTATCGTTGGGATTTTATAATTGTAGACTCAAATACTCGAAGTTTAGAGCAGTGTAGAGTTTCTCATTATCTGTCAGCGAGGCTTTACGTGCACGAAGTAAAATATACGAAGGTTGGTCCGGAGTGGAACGACCGAAAATAAGAGGCAAAGCGGTCCAAGTTTATTTTAGTAGAATTACCGACGTTGTCCTTCAGCGAAATCGGCCCTCCCGCCGGGAGGATTACCCCCACTGAAGTGAAGCGCACGGCCGTTCCCCCAATGCCCCATTTGAATTGCTTGCAACTCCGCCGAAAGTGTTCACCGCAGAAAGTTCCGGCGGTTAAAACGAAGCGCAGCTTTCTGCTTTTAAGGTCCACTTAATTTCCGGATGATAATTCGCCCTTTTTATCGTACAGAAACAGAAACTTCAGAAACGATGTTTGGCGCTTTACGAGAGAGGACAGTACGAAATCAGTTTATCATACCTGTTTTGTGGTCTGCGAGGGGTTGGAATATACCGTAGATTTCGTGTGTTTCCGCCTCCTCTCGCTGGTTTGGTCTTTTGCTAGACCGGTCTCGGCCGCTCGCCATCTTCAGTAGCGCTGTGTCAGTCACTTTTGGCACTTTATGTAGTGCTATTATGTAGTCACTGTAAGGCGCTAATACTAAACTGTAAGACAGGCCCGTGTTGCGGGCTAGTATTAGGTGCGCCGTACCGTTGAAACGCGCATTAAACCGAATGCACTACAACCGCCGCGGTACGAGTGACAGTGACAGTGCAGTGAGGACGCCCGAAAAACATCCAAAGTGCCGACAGTGGCTAAAACCGCTACTGAAGATGGCGAGCGGCCGAAACCGGTCTAGCGGAAGACCAAACCAGCGAGAGGGGACACACGAAATCTACGAAATATTTATAGTTATTGAAATAATCACTTATTTCATCCTTCACACGTGCAAAGTTCGTATATTATAAGTTCATATTTAACCCGTTAAAATCCAGAAACCTTGAATTTGAAAACATGTTTCGACTCTCAATATTGGTCTATATCAGAGGTAGACTCAAGGTAATTTTAATCAAAATCGTACGTTACATATTGAATAATCGCCGAGTTCATCTGTAAGAATTCCTCCGTACTTCTCTTCGTAAGTGTACATCATATTTTAACACGACCGGTACGTCTTTTCGACGCGTTTTGCACAAAAATGGCCTCAATCAAATTACGAAAGCGTCGGGCGTATTTGACCAACGTGTACGTCAACAACGTCATCGGTGCGCTTGAGAAGGTTTAACGTGTATGGGTGGGTCACGTATTGACAGTGGAGGCCCGACTGTGACCGTCTAACGCGAGGTACGTGACTCCTTCGCGTCGGGGGTGGGTTCATGAATGAAATTTTTCATCCGCACACGGCCGGCGCCATATATAATTCATCTATTGGAATAAAGCCGGAAGGACGTGCCCAATTTTAATTGCCGTATTTAAATTTAACCAAATCGCTGCACTGCACAAGTCACGTGCATAACACTAGGAACGAGTGGACAATACAATAAAATTATGATAAAACTGTACTGTTGGTTTTTTATGAAGTATGTCTTTTGTGTGCGCATACTGGGTAGATGCTTAAAAGTAATAATGTTTCAAAAATAGAATTTCTCTCGCACATTTCCAGACCGAATAGTGTAATCTCCAAACTTAAGACTATTATCATATATGATAACGATAATACGCTCGGTTGGGTTGCGGAGGATACAGAAGTAATAAAGACGTGCCCAACGCGGTGGGCGTAATATAACCCTTAGTATTTCTATTAGGTCCAGATATCAACGAGAATAAACTCTGCTCTCGCCCCGGCAACAATAATCTCGGCGGTTTTATACAGCACCAAGCTAAATATACAGTATAAAATATGTTTCAAATAACAGCGGTGACCTTCGTATTATTTCTGAACGGCGCTGTCATTTTATCCCACGGACGGTATATAAAAACGATACTATGAAAGTAATGAAAATTAGTTTTTAATATACCTGTTTTGTGGTCTGCGAGGGGTTGGAAAACCGTAGATTTCGTGTGTTTCTGCCTCCTCTCGCTGGTTTGGTCGCCATCTTCAGTAGCGGTGTTAATCACTGTCGGCACTTTGGATGTTTTTCGGGCATCCTCACTGCACTGTCACTGTCACTTTTACTGTAAGGCGCTGATACTAAACTGTAAGACAGACCTGTGTTGCGGGTAGTATCAGGTGCGCCGTACCGTTGAAACGCGCGTTAAACCGAATGCACTACAACCGCCACGGTACAAGTGACAGTGACAGTGCAGTGAGGACGCCCCCTGAAAAACATCCAAAGTGCCCCAACAGTGACTGACACCGCTACTGAAGATGGCGAGCAGCCGAAACCGGTCTAGCAAAAGACCAAACCGGCGATAGGAGACAGAAACACCACGAACCTACGGTAATGAAAATTAGAATTAAATTGTCGCGTAAGAAAATATCGTTAGTTCCCTTTACAGGCATCATAAAGGGGACACGAAAAAAATAGACCCTTCAATGAAATCATTTCATCAGAAAGTACTGTTCTGGCAGTATTATAACCGAATGTTTCCAAATTTCCCAAATTGTGTTTTTAATTGCTGGATAACCGTCGTATAATAAGCTCAATTTTGTTCCTTTATTTTAAACATAATTCAGTCACCATCAAACTGACCGATGACGTTTGGCAGTTGATACATAAAATATTCGCATGACACGTTACTGGGTCACAAAGGTCGGAGTGAATCTTAAGGTGCGGGCGTTAAGTAAATTGCGCTTATCTAGATGTGGCGTATACTGAATCAAATATTGAGGAAGACGATACTGGGAAGGATGTTTAACAACCCTCCACATTATATGACGTTGGTGGTTTATATTTGGCCGGCAACGTTTAAGACGTTTAAAACGTTTTTCATTTTGCACGTACGGGACACATTTGTCCGGTCGGTGTCGACCGTGTGCACTTCGTTCGGTCGCAAAAGACGACGACAAAGTTCGTTTCGTTTTCACCCCATTTGAATCGATGTCAAACAAACACAATTTCAACAGGATGTTTCGTAGAATCCCAAATAATTACATCAGTTCGAAGATGGAAACGTGTGTAAAAATGCAAATGAAATCAGCAATGACTTAGTTGCCCTACTCAATAAACGAGTATGAGGCTATTTACCGAATTTAAATCCGCCCTGAAATTGCGCAAATATCTCTCGCGTTGCGCCATATTTAAGTTATCACAACCGATTGTAATTTCGAATAACTCAGCGATAAAAATAATTGTAGTGGTGTGCAATTATAAATTATTGCGATAATTGGTGTGAAACCATCGACCTAATATTTTCAGGAAAGGGACCAATTTCTTTCTTTTTTTTCTGCCGGTTATGTCCGACCGATGGGAACGAAAAAAATGCGACGTTTCGTGCGACCTCAAATCAAGTTGTATCGATTGGTTTCGTTCGAAATAGGCGTGTCGCGTTTCAATATTGCAGAGGGCGGCGGGGGCGGTGTGGGCGGCGGGCGGCACATCCGGCCTGTACAGGATAAAGAAACAGGATATTATCATCCACCGCTGACACGAACAGGTCGCCACTATTCTCCTCCACCCTTAGCGGAGGTCAACTCAACTATATTGCGCAACACAATAGCGAACTCGAACCAATTGCTGTATGAGAAATTATTTCAATATTTTAGGTTCGTGGTGTTTCTGTCTCCTCTCGCTGGTTTTTGGCCTTTTGCCAGACCGGTTTCGGCCGCTCGCCATCTTCAGTAGCGGTATTAGTCACTATCAGCACTTTGGATGTTTTTCAGGGGCCATCCTCACTGCACTGTCACTGTCACTTGTACTGTGTTGGTTGTAGTGCATTCAGTTTAATGCGCGTTTCAACGGTACGGCGCACCTGATACTGGCCCGCAACACAGGCCTGTCTTACAGTTCAGTATCAGCGCCTAACATATAGCGACTTACGGTACAAGTGGTACAGTAACAGTGCAGTGAGGATGCCCCACGAAAAACATCTCAGTGTGCCCCGACAGTGACTAACACCGCTACTGAAGTTGGCGAGCGGCCGAAACAGGTCCAAACCAACGAAATCTACGGTATTCCAATCCCAAGGGAAATATCACCAGTACTGCTTAGATGCGATAACAAATCACGTCCAGTAAGTGACAATGATCTATTCCGATTGATGGAAGGGCCACTGCACAAATAAAATAGAAGAAGAAGGTCTATATAGCATTTCAAAGTCAACTATTACCTCGAAAGTGTACGTTATAATTTAAAAAATCATAAACAGCCACAACTGCGACAGATCAAGAACTAACGTGAAACAAAGCACACGCAGAAACGTCTTTTGCGGAAATTAAATTAATTAGTCACGAATTCTGGCGCGAATATAATATACAAGGTCCGCTTTGTTCTTTCGAAGATTTTTTATTACGACACTAGCCGTAATGCATTTTTTTTACTGATTATTTATGTCGATAAGTCGTAATTACGCTGATGACTTCAAATTTAAGAGAACGCGAATCGGTAGTTGGACCTCTCCGAAGTGCATTACACGTCGTTAGTGGTCGCCCCCCCCCCCCGTCCTAGGACTTTTTTCTTCCACGCCATATGAAGTAGCGTGTCAGAGAGAAACCCTAAGCACACCTAAGTACAAGTACAGAGGCTGGGTCTCGAAAATCACCCTTTACATAAATCAGGAGCTGTAGGCTACATTAATTTTCCATTAACGCCTTATGCAATCAACACGGACCTTCTGAATCTACAACTGCCGGAAGATATATCTGTTCAATTATCTACGGCCCAGTGTAATTTCCTAACGGCGGAGTGAACAAATTTACACTTTATTGGAATAATATGAAATATGAAAGTCCGCCTCTGGACGTCGGACGGCCACCGAGATACAGCGTCGACTTGATCAAAGAAATCCAGCTCTTATCCAATTTAAAATCAATTTGTACAATTCTCAGCGAAAGGAGGACAAATTTTTAATTTAACAGCGCCAGAACTGGAACAAAGCGGTCGTCCGTCTCGAGAAGCGAAAAGAAAACCGTGTCGGGAAAAGGAAATTCGTTTAAAATTTTCTCAACTCTAGCTATTTAAATACCGGCTACTGAATAAAAATATCTAGCATAGATTTACAACTGAATATTGACTTGGGATCAGGTCCTGGTCTTACAGTTTGTTGAAGGTTTTTTTATAAAAACAGAACGGCTCGCCATCAAAATGATTTGACAATTTTGAACACGCGAACAAAGAGAAATATAATCGCGAAAATAACGATCTGCGGAGTCCTCAATAGCAGCTATGCAGTCACGATGATGGGTATAAGTAATCTGAAATATATTTCACTCGATTATTCCACTGTTGAAGCTCAGATAAAGTAATTTTACGTTATTGTTTCGGGTTATCAACTGGCAGTGATATATGTCCGTTTCTATGGTATTTTTTTAGAAACTGTTTTTTCATACCATCCCACGTCCCTAATTATAAATTTTTTCGACGCATAGTATAAAATAAATCAAAAAATTTTTTAATACTCTTTTCGTTCACTATTGAAATAAGAGTTTCTATCCTTAGTTAGGATATATTGATGAATTCTAATTCGATTCATCCTCAATTATTCCATCAACTTGCACGTTTCTATTCCCTCGGGAATGTCTGAGTTTACAGTTTAAAGGGTGGGGGCCCCATTACGCTTGTTCTGTACCCACAGAAGGTTTCCACCAGACTGTACAGAGACCGGGTCCGAGCTTCGGTTGGGGAGGTGCGGGGGCGGGGCGGGGCGGTGCGGCTCTGGTTAAGTTGTTCTCAAGTTCTGGTTTGCCGCCGCCCGGACGATAAAGATTGTTTGGACGGAGCAATTAACAGTGGCAGTTTGTGGGGCGGTGCGAGATCTCGGCCCATTGTCTCTCCCCTGTCCTCCCCTCAACTGGGAGGCGAATTTCCGCCAACCAACCGAGGACGAATCTTCGCCCTCCGAAAGATGTATTGGATTCAACTGAGGCGGCGGTCGAGATTCTCCGCCGGAAACCGAGAACGGCGCCTCGATTCCGCGAATTAAGTCCAAGTTCGGCTTAAACATTTAACTCTATTCACGATGATGAGCACAGAATATGCCACTTTTTAAAAATCGAAGAGGATACATAGACTCTCTAATATCATATAAATCATTCAGCAGATATCATAAATATCGCAGTTGAAATTAACCCTATGCACTCCGATATCTCCTCTGAGGGGACGTTAAAATGTATTAGCGATTACGGGGAATTAAGTTATTTCCGCGCAACTTTTTGAAACGCGCATGTTTCGCCCGATGTTTTCTCTTGAAATGTGGCGCGAGACATCGAATCAAAATAAAGTAAAATCACTAAGATATATAAAAGAGATGTCGGCGAGTTTTGAGTTTCAAAGCTGAGCTCAGTCCGGTTTGAAGCGTCGGGCGGTATAGACAGATCTATTTCTCTCTGGAAATAGGTTCTTTTGGTAAATATCATTATGTAACAGATTGAGTAATAACAATTAGAAATTTTCGACCCACGGATTTATTCATTTTTTTTTATTAGAACAATGGCAAAACGTTCAAACAGGATTGAGTCTCACGGTACAAGTAGTAGTGAAGATGAGCTCCGTTTGTACAGATACGTTAGAAAGACTAAATCTAGACCGAAACTATAGCAGTGACAGTGACATCGGCACAACCACCGGTAGCCAACATCCAGAATGGTCCCGAGTGCAAAGGGTTGACATGACGCAGTTGGCTCCGCACAACATGATAAAATTATGTCAAATGTCATATAATATCGTGGCCCCTCGCAATATCCGAGTCCTGTGGGATTAATCGTCCACCTCGACTTTTCCGGATCACTTTTTACTCGCTCCTCGGGAAACGCCGACGCCGGGGGACGCGCTCCCGGAGGAGGAGGAGGAGCGAAGAAGGAAAATCGACGACGAGCATGATGCGACCGGCGCCCGGTTAATTAGCGGCGTTGTCGGCCCCCGGGGGCCACAACAAGGGCCGCCCCCGCCGCCGCCCCCAATTTCCAGTAATCAACTCCATACACCGTACGGGGGGGGGGCCTTAATTGAGTTCGAAATCGGCGGTTCTACACGGGGACGTTCTACCCGCGGATCGATCCGTCTTAAGAGCGAAACCGGATATGAGGCCGAAATGCGAGACCAGTCAGGTTATACGATTATAATTTTCTCAAGTAATAACAGCGATACGGTAGAAAACGTCGTTTATAGTCAAATTTACTAATTAATTCGGGATTCGGGAAAATTTCAAAAGTAATCTCTCAGGGCCAACGATTGTACCCCGTAATTCGGCTGACGGTGGCATAATTAAGGAATTGAATTGACGATTCTAATTAATAATTTTTTTTTCTTTACCGGACACTGGGCGTCGCGATAATTGCCAATGGGGTCGGCGGAGGGAGGATAATCCGAGCGATATCGGACGTGGCCAACTGTTCACCGGCCGCCCTTCGGACGAGCAATTAAAAATGTTGAGACGGGTCTTTGGGAGGGGGAGAGGGAGGGCGGGAATAAGAGGAGTCGGTTAAAATTTAATTGGATGTCTTCCAGGGCCGTTTTCCCGGAAAAGTTATCGGCCCGCAGGATCTCGGGCTGCAAGGATTAACACCCGCCCGCCTCTTTACCCAGAGGGAGGGAGGGAGAGAGAGAAAATCACGTCCGAAAAATTTGTCCCAAAGTAAACTCCGAGCCCGGTCGTATAATATTTAAACCGTTTAATCGAATAAATAAACCCGGCGCTCTCCTATTTGAATCGGTTTACCAAAAAATAGTAAATGTTATCTCAACCTGTTACAGATTAAAAAAATGTCATCGGACTGACGGGCTGAATAAAATCATCCTACACGCCTAGTGTCCCATATTTGTCACACAATTTGCTTTCCGTATTCGGCTGGTGGGAGTGTACAGAACATTTCTAATGTTCCAGATTTGTCCCAATGGGCGCGAAAAAAATCTCACGCCTCTTAGTATATAACCTTCGGGATATTCAACTTGCCAGATTGGGTGGCATAGTTGTATTTTCTGGAACTAGAAATCGTTTCTTAGAGTACATCGTACATACTATTATAGTAATACAAATCCTTTTACTTACGTACAACTTTTAGACCCTATAAAAATTATGTGCCATATATGTCACCAACATTTTTTTCTTAGAGATACTTTTTCTTATATATTTTTCAGTGAAAAAAACAACTAATAAAGCTATCCAACATGCGCCTGATGGTTATGATATGCGATGTCGAGGCCACTATAGTTGTAATTTGAGTGAAATTCCACCGTGACCCGGTCACGTAGTATAACCTTTGGGCTATTCAACAAGCCATATTGGGTGGTATAGTTGTATTTTGATACTAGAAATCGTTTCTTAGAGTTCCATAATATTACCTTCATACATAATATTAAACTAGTATAAATCATTTCGATTATGCACACCTTTTAGACCCTATAACAATTATGTGCCATATATGTCACACACATTTTTTCTTAGATATACTTTTTCTTATATATTTTTCAGTGACAACAAACTAATAAAGCTGTCTGCGCCTGATGGTTATGCTGTGCGATATTTAGGCCACTATTGTTGTAATCTGAGTGAAATTCCACCGCAGTCGGTTACAGTTGTTGAGCCGGGATCGATGAGAGTGTCTAAAAATTGCCGCTGAAGAAGCAGGCAGAGTTGGCGTGACCGGTTACAGTTCGCGGAAAAGGCGGCCCTCTCAGCCTCACAAATGAGTTTTATGTACCTCGCGTGCCCGCAACCCCTCGCTCCGTACCGGGACCGGCGAACGCCGGCCGTTCGATCCGCCACAACGCGAACGGACCGGCCCCAAATGCGATTGCAAACCCTGTCGGGGGCCCATATTTTGTCCATAGTCACAGCTCGGTGAACACTGGAAATAACGGGGAAAACGCCCCCAAAAAAACAAACACAGTATTCATCGGTTGGAATCTCCGCTTTGGAATAGCGTAGATTTCGTGTCCTCCTCACTCCCCACCCCCTTCTCGCCGGTTCGGTCTCGACACTGCAGGCGTCCGAACTGCCGAATTGACTCCGCTACTGAAGATGGCGAGCGGCCGAAACCGTTCTGGCGAAACGCCAAACGGGCGAGAGGAAGCCTCCGTTATTACCACTGCTGTCCGGTAGTACAGACCGTTTTTTGTGTTAAAACCTCGGAAGACGACCAATTTGATATTGTAATGTGAATTAGGGATAGCAAGTCTGTTCTTGCTAAATATTCTAGTGGCACGGGAGATGCATGTCCCGTAGCTAGTTTCATTTTGAATTATACCTGTTTCAGATCTCCGTCAAGAGAATTTTATTTAGCACATAATGTTGATATTCCTATAAAAATCTTAAGCGAAATATAAGGTACGTTGTCGCTTGGAAATGTTAACATCGTCAAAAATTCCCCATCGCCTATTTCCAATCGCCAGATTCAACGTCATCATCATCAAAGAGAAGAAAATCAATTATATTCCTTCGGGAGTTATCAACAGAATGGGACAAGGAGACCTAATCGTAGTTTGAATAAACCTGGTAAAGAGGGAAAAGTGTTGGTGCAGAACGCGTGTAAAATAATTTATTTGGCGCCGAATGTACAATCAACACGAGTATATTACACACACGATGTACACAGATGACACACACCCCCGCCCAATTACAAGTGCTTTCGGTTGTAGTCATCGACAGAAACAGTCTAATTACATAGTTGCAATTAATTAGTGTGCTGTAGCCGTTACGGAACGGCGACTGTGGCGGGGGAGGGCGTTACAGGAAACTAATGGAATTGGCTACGTTGAATACGAATTAAATTGAAAGTTCGTTATTATCGATGCCTATAACTGGTATTAAATGTCGAAAATTCAAAGAATTATCGGTTTTAGCAACTGTTGGCGAGGTACGACAAACCTATCCGGATTTTTTTTAGTGTAATACCAAGTAATATTTGTTTTTCAATACTGGTCAAAATGTACATCACCTTGTGTTAGTCCATCCCAAGTTGGACGGATACGAAAGTGACTCTGGACTGTGGAATTTCTGCCGCGCATAGAGACATTTTCCGTGTTCCGACGCCTGGAATTACGAATTCACTGGAAGAATGCAATAAATTAAGGCAATTGATTAGAATTACGGTCGTGTTAGGCTCATTGTTATGCGCCGTGCGTCCCCTACCGGGCCCGCAATAAGGAAGTGGCGGCGGCATCGAACCGTGTCACGGTAACAGGAACACAGACCGGATCGATCACACATAGCCGCACGTGACGCCGATAGTTTTAGTGATAAGGCCGTCGGCGGATAAATCGAGAGCGTGCACTTTTATCAGTCGTCATTTACTTTGAGAGTTCTGTATCACCGGTAGTACCAATTTTTTGTCCGCTTTCCTAACGCCATCCGCGTGAATTTGTGACAAAGTGAGAGTGCTGACGGGAGGCCCCACAAGCGCCCAAGTGATTCGCCCTGCTACTGAAGACCTAGCAAAAGACAATACAGTCGAGAGGAGCGGAATAGTAGGCGAAAGCTACACAATTTATTTCATCCCACGAACTAATTGCGCGATGGGCAACCTGATGAGTGAAGTAAAAAACTTTTTCAAATCTATTATTGCACAATCAACAATCAATACAATTTGGATTCATCATTCCAGACAGAGATCTCTGAAAAGGACATCAAAACTGACAATAGTCCATACTAAAACCGACAATACGGAATAGAACTGTGCTGGGTTCCGCCAAGAAACTGACATCGCTCCCATCCAAACATTCCGGTCAAAAGTCCTTCAGGACTTAATCCTCCACGGTATGTTTCTAACCGAACAATCCGTAATGACCTCAACATACCCCGCAAAAAAATTACGCTTCCTTAAATTCCATTCCGCCTCTCCACATCCAAATCCATTCGTTCAGTCCCTGACAGAGACTTTCTTTAGGCCGGATACGGGTCAAAAGTACCATCACTGGATGGCGTCTTTATCGAGTGAAACTAATCGAACAAACCCAATTGTACCTATAACTGGCATATAGTTGATTTTGCAATAAATAAAGTTAAAAAAAAAAAAAGAGGCAGAGATCTGTTAAATGCCACAGGCCGAGGGGATGAAAGGGATTCGACTAGAGGATTGTTCGACTGTAGGTAGGTCGTGGTCGTGGCGATTGGAAACATAGCTGGGGGCGTTGAGGCGAAAATTTCTACCACTCTTAAAAGTGTATCGGCGGCGTAAATGTAAGAGGAGTTGACTCTCGGCCGAATATCACGTCGACGCCACGTTTCGTGAATCGAATGGGCCGGGCCGGGCCGTTCAACCGCGGGACGTGCGCTTCGACTTCAATGGAGAAAGAAATGCCTGAGGGGAGGGGGGAGGCGGTAAAAGGTAGAGGCGGAGGCGAACGGCTAATAGGGGCCTCCCCGGCCGACAACCAGAGCGTGACGCCCGCACCACCCCTTTACCGACCCCAATGACACACCCTGCGGCGGAATTCGATTAAATCCCCCACATCCGACGACAGTGGAGAAAGAACGGAATCTTTGTTGGCTTCCTAAAAATCGCGACGACCATATTGTGCCACGAACATGTGTTTCGATTCAAACAGACTCAAATGCTCTATACTTCAGGCAAACTGAAATACAAAGTAGGCTCGTTGTGTTTCTGTCTCCTCTCGCCGGTTTGGTCTTTTGCTAGACCGGTTTCGGCCCCATCTTCAGTAGCGCTGTGTCAGTCACTGTCGGCACTTTGGATGTTTTTCAGGGTGCATCCTCACTGCACTGTCACTATTACTTGTACTGTAAGGCGCTAATACTAAACTGTAAGACAGACCTGTGTTGCGGGCTAGTATCAGGTGCGCCGTACCGTCGAACGCGCATTAAACCGAATGCACTACAACCGCCACGATATAAGTGACAGTGACAGTGCAGTGAGGATGGCCCCCGAAAAACATCCAAAGTGCCGACAGTGACTGACACCGCTACTGAAGATGGCGAGCGGCCGAAACCGGCGAGAGGAGACAGAAACACCACGAACCTACTGTATCCCAACCCCTCGCAGACCACAAAACAGGTATATTAAACTGAAATACAAAGAATTTGTCGTAGATTTGTCATGTCCAGAACGGTATCGGCCGCTCTTCATTAGCAGTGTGAGTCACGTGGGATGCTTGTGCGGCATCCTGTTTTTCGCTGTCACTCACTTGCCATACGCCAAAATGCCTCACGCTGCTACTGAAGACGGTCTTCCCGAGATCACAGAATAGGTATTCCAAGCAAACAATTTCAATATTTCGGGCCCACCGCAACATACTCAGGGTTTTCCACCTCAGAAAATGTGGCCATATTTGAATTCCGTAAAAAAAAAATATGGGGAAATCTTTTCTGTGCCCCGATTTCACGAGGAATTAACGCATTTATACGTCCAAGACTTCAGGAAGAGCGAGTTCCTGTAGAAAGGTTCATACTGAGAGAGAGAATTTCAACGCCTCCAGTCAGAGGTCCTCCGCGCGATGTTACGTGCTCTCTTGGCACAAGTTGGGTTCGAATTCCGGTCGTAGAAGTCAGGTTTTTTCGTTTTTCTCGCACGTTCCCCCTCTCCCGATTTTGACTTCTCCCCGACAGTAGCAGTCTGTCAGTGGAAAAAACACAGCTAACGACTGAGAAGCTTTCGAGTGGTTCAAATCCATTTGTATTTAATGACCGTGGCCATACACATATTACCAGACGCGTAATAAAAATAAAATAATTTATTATGGAACTTTCTTGATAATTTCAATCTCGCTTAATTGACTGATACATTTCAGGTCATATATAATATCTTCGTTATACAATATTGATACGTATCCTTTTCAACTCGTCAAGTAATAAACTCAGGCTTTTAACTTCGGAATATATTGAAATCGATATTAATGTATAAGGTTACGTAAGGAGAACGACTGCTTCTGCTGCATGATTTCAACTGAAATAACGCCGAATTTGCTATACCCTTTCGGTTGCACGCCCACGGGAACTATCTCAATTGAAATGTTCTAGCAGATGGTTTCACTGATCTATGCGCGCCGCTTTCGAATAGTTTCCCAACTGGGAGCGTTTCCAGAGAGAGAGAGAGAGAGAGAGAGAGAGAGAGAGAGACCTTACATGAGTGATTTTCCTTGTACCACCGTCTCGCTCTCACAGTCGAACAAGTACTTGGACTAACTTCGCCCTCCAAGATGAGTCCCACACGACCGCAGACGGGGTATACAACCGTCGCTATTACTTCAACCGATTGCCGGGAGTCAGCGTACATTTCTGAAGAAAATAAATTAAGTCTCAGTTCCCCACTCGGCCTGTAAGCAAATACTTACACCAGATAATATTCTCGTTAAAAGGGCGTCTGTTTAAATATCTCGGAGTAATCCCATCAAATAGAGTATACAGATGAACAATGTGGGATAAACGTAACGAATAAATGTCACACGCATAGAGTACATGTCGTATGTTGTTGGGTTTAACATCGATTTTTTTTGCATTTAATTGATCTAACGTTTTGAATAGGCTGTCTGAAGATTGACTTTCTTTTCAATCCTCCATTCTTGGAGCTCTCAGAGCCTGCATTAGCGTAATTGCAACTCTTTTCCCGGGGATTTCAGATACCCCCGACTCGGTCTTTCGGGGTTCGGCTGATGGTCTCTAAAACGTAGTACAGTCCGGTTCCGTAGAATAGAGAGGAGCTAGACGACGGGGGAGTTTCGTGAGCGGAAAGCCTAGGCCTAGATAGTGAGAGAGAGAGAGAGAGAGAGAGAGAGAGAGAGAGAGAGAGAGAGAGAGAGAGAGAGAGAGAGAGAGAGACGGTCACGCGACATTATCGATTATCGTCGGCGGCTTAGCGCAACTTCACAGAAGAAAACAGACGCATTCCGCCCTTTAATACCCGTCCGATGGTACCAGGACAGAGCTAGTTTCAACAGTACCAACTCTAAAGTACCCGGCGTTGCTCGGGTACTTCATAATGCAGGGATGTAATTCAAGATTACAGTACTTGAGGGTACCGCTGCATTCATAGTTGTACTCTGCATAAAAAAAAAGTCACGGGTTTTCGAACTACATGGGCCTAAAGGTGGACGGGTTCCAAAATTGAGTTTTTTGGAAATAAAGATATCTACTGATAGGTCTCGGTGAGAGACAAAGAGAATAAGCCCCCTTACTCGACTTTGATAGAGGCGGAAAACAACCGAAAAAAAAACCCACTCAAAAATAGGAAAAAATTGAGATCTGTTGACATTTTCCCACCTTTTTTTCACATATATAACTTCGGTATATTTAAAAAATTTAAAGATCACGAGGAACAATTGTGCCAAATTTGGTTAAATTCGGACCAGCTATAGTTTTGACATACTGTCACTGATGATGGTTTTCAGTATTATAGATTGAGAAGCGGGAACGGTCATATTCTGTAAAAACGATCCCGCGATATTGATTTTTTATTTTTCAATTTTCGCCCCCACAAAAACGTTTTAATTAAGCACCGCTTCGAATGAGAGGTCAGCGATCGCGCGAGTTTTTTTTTAAAAACTCTGTTGTTTCAGTATTCCCTCGTGTACGAGACCGTTATCGCAATTTATAATTCGGAACGTTTCAGCTATATATTTCAACGTCTTGTACAACATTCCTACGAAGGTATATTTGGCGCAAACAGTGAAAATTACACACGGATCACGTACGAGGTTGTGCGTACAGAGAATTCCAATTTTTCAACTCGAGGTTGTCAAATTCGTATCTCATTGCCGACCTGAAATACAGCTGTAATAAAAAGCGAAAGGAGAAATTATTTTTTAATTTTTTGTTCTCCGAATAAAACCGAAAATCGTCTCTCCTGTCAACCAGCAACCAAATTGTCTCCAGTATGCCGGTTTAGTTTTCTTCCGAATAACACGAGAAATTGTTGTTGAAGTAACAATTCTGAGATGGTGCTGAATATGTAATTTACAATATTGTACAGAGTTGGAAAATCCCAGCGATAAATTTCCCGTTTTCGATAAGAAATCTGAACGGAGGAGAGCGTAGCGTGGCGAGGCTAACGAGCCGGCGGTGAAAATCCGGTCATGAATCATTTGGCCGGGAAATGGCGATAAACCGGTCCCAATTGAAGAACGCGGGAAATTCCCTGTAACGCAGATTTGTGAATATTCAAACTAACGAGCCTGAGCTTCCGAATGCGGGCGCGGAATATACAACAGGTGCTTTCAACTCTCATCAATGTCCGTCTAAATGGGAGGTAATATTTGTTTTTTTTTTTTTTTAGAAAACCTGAAACTGAACACTATCGCGAGAGGGGCCCGTCCAGGTCGGCCTTTTATCGGGAATTAAACCGGCGGGCCCCTAATGAATACGATTTTATCTCGGTTACAAGCTTGAAATAATAAATTGCCCACTTTGGACCGGGTTATTTACATACTTAAATTGCGTTTCGGACAGAGATTTCATAATATTTATGGTGTAATTCAACTGAAGGCGGCGTATGTATCCCGGCCGGTATTTGAACAAGGAATCCTAAGGGAAAATCTGGAGGAAATTCTGCTGGAATATTGTGCAAAGCGATACCGATAAAAATTATGTTCTTCTTCTACCTCGACTAGTTTATAAAAAAAAAATGTATACCGAGATTTCTCTCCAGACGTACAGATGTAATTGCGGAATTTGCCAACAAGTGGCGTTGTACATATTTTTAAGTACGTCAACATCTTTGCACAGATAAGCCGTAGATGGTTTCGAATGCACGTATAAGATAAATTCGGCTTCTCTGCAATGTCCCTTGTTGAACTGTGGCGATCCGGATCAATAATGGCCTTTATTTGGTCATCATCGACATCCACTGGACGTCGACAGCCCTTCTTCCAAGGGCTCATCACCGTACACGGCGTACAACTTTTTATGAGCCTGTGAGGGCATTAACACCCTTGGGAAAATAAAAAAAGCGAAATGTGACGGAATCACTTGGGTTCACCCTGTTTTAGCTTTTTATACACACACACACACACAATTCAACCGGTCAATGTAATTTTGATACCGAACGTTTCAGAAAGGATCAAATAATAACATTATCAAAGAATCTTATCTGTACAAAGACGTACTTAAAAAAATGGACAACGCCACTTGTCGGTGAATTCCGCAATTACTTAGTCGTCAACCCAATAGATTATAGATTATTTTCATTATTTACGAATCAATAATATTAAAGGTATTCCGTCGACTAAATGAAGACACGATTCTGAAAACGGTGTCGAGAGATTGAACTGAGGTCAATTAATAATTTGAAACCTTTATTATAAAGGGATTTCAAACTTGCAGATAGTTAAGGAATCTCGCAATGATGTACTCGTTTGAATTTAGTGACATAAATTTGGCATTAATGTTATCGGAATATTTTTATGTAAAGGCAAATTTCGTTTTTTCGCTTCTCGGAGTATAATAAAGCGCTTGCAAAGTGAAATATTAGTACAATAGTAAACACAAAACTCCCGGTCACAGTGGCTTCGAGATATGGCTTCGAGATCGGGGTTTTCTTTTCGAAAGTGGTACCGTGGCCGAAAGTCGAACTGACGACACGCAATTTGTAGGGCGTACAGCGACCCCATCCGAGGGGGAGCTCGGCGGGGGGCGAAGGGGGATGGGAGGGAGGAGGAGGGTGGAGGATGACGGAGAAAGGGAGAGTGAATGGGCTCGTAAACAGGGGTCGCTCCGACACCACCACCACCACCACCACCACCGGCAGCGGACGATCGATATTATGTTTTAGTTGTCGACCGGGAGGGAGACATCGCGCCGCCGGCTCGATATCGCAGAATGCATTGCGGGTGCATCGCCCCCCGGGAAACTCCGCGTCAACTACCCGGCATAACCCGGTTCTACGGCTACAAATAGCCTATTTTCGTACTGAAGAGTTATCTCCACGACGGGATAAATTCGCTCGGAAAAGGGGAAAAGTAGGTGCGATGAAGAGTCAGGGGAAAAATTGACGAAAGAATTTTTTTTTTTATTGGTATAGTCGCAACTACAATTTTTTTAGATTATATCTAGTGACAGTTCTCTAACTTTACACTCACTCAGTGAACTCTTGAAGGAGAAGACACCCAGTGATGGCTGCTGCCCTTACTCCCTCAGGTCAGGTAAGGAAATCGCGTCGCCATCTCCGCTTTAGGACGGGATTTTCGGGAAGGTGAAGCGAGGAAAGTTGTCCAATTAAGGGATCGGAACGAAGGGATAATTTGGAACGGAAGGATTTATACCGGCAAGCCGCTGATTCTCGAACGAACGGGACTTTTAGGTCATCGCGGATTATTCCGTTAGAGACATACGGTGGGGCGTTGGTAATTTTTCGAAGGATTGGAGTCTACAAGAGTTGGACGGCTCGGTGGATCCCCACAATTCGATTCCGTAGGCCCAAATAGGTAAATTGATTTGTTCGAGAGCGACAGTTTTGATCTGTAGTCGATGAGTCTCAGTAGTCATTTGTAGCGTCAAATTGGGTCCCGTGTCGGACGAAAGAATGTACTGAAAAATGATACGAAACTGTGGCCCAATAAGTGTAAATGAACTAGGACAATATGTAGGGCCACTCGACTGTAGCCGGAGGGTACTTGTTTCCCCCAGTTATCAACTCCCGTTGATTGTCCGATAAAGTCTCTTTGTTCAGAAGATGGGTCGAGGAACGGCGCGCTGAAGAATTTCTGCGGGACACTGCAGAAACGTCGAATCGTGCATTTTATAGCGGACTGGTAAAAATATAATTTTATAACGCGAGTATATTGAAAAGTATACGCTATAAACTTATAGTCGCGCCATGAAATCTATCAGGGATAGTGGCCCTAATAAAATTGGCGAGGCGGTAACAATATACAATCGAGGATAACATAGTTTCGGGGACGATAATTGATGCGAAAATCACAATCGATAATATTATAACAGAGTTGTATGTACTGAGGGTTGGAAGGCATTTTTTTTTCGGCTGAAACTCAACCTAGATTGAGCACATTAAACGTTCATAGGAGACTAGTCCTAAAGTCCTTCGGGACCTTTAGATCGGGTAATGGAACCGCGGATTATGTACGATTATTATGAGTCATTTCGTCCATTTTGTCAGTCGGCCTCGGTCCGAAGTCTGTTCCGTACAGTAGGGCCGTAGGGCCGTAGGGCCCGGTAATAATAATTCGGTTCTCCCTATCGGGATCGATACTGGCCCACCCCCGATAAAACCGACTTTTCCCCCAACCAACGCACAAGTCACAGTCAGGAACTTACAACGGCCAGAAAATATCCCTCAACTGTTGACCGCATAAGAAGAGGTCCTTGTTAATTATCCTTGTCGCAATTTCCGGCCGACGCCTTGAGAGGAACTGTATTTGAAAATAAATCAAGTCGCGAAGGACCAAATTATTTATTTCGCTTGGCTCTCTTCACCATATTGGATGTGCGTGAAGCCGAAGCGAGATTCCGAACGACAAATCTACTTTCAGTAAAGTGGAATATTCTTTCAAGAATATTTTCATAGCTTATATCTCGGCGGATTTGCGGGCGTGAAACTTTTGAGGCATCCGATGCACTTCGAGCTGCACAAAAGTAGATTTTTTTTTTATCAGAGTGAGAGAGAGTTATTCGTATTTATAGGAGTACGTAAATATTAGCAGAGAAAATCAAATCGCCTACTGGAATTTACGGCGATCGCAATTAGCGTCCGTAATGTTTTTTTTTTCTCCAACAAAAGTAAACCCGAATTAAGCCCAAAGTCCTCCTTTTTTTTTCATCCCCGATCGATGGGCGGGCGCCAAACGAGTTGACATTATCGGTGTTGGTAATTACCCGGTCCCAGTTTTTCCTCCACCGGCTGTAAACACGTACGATTGATTTTACAGACAGCGCGGTCTTAAGCCGGCCATCGACTGTCTAGTATTTCGGTAACTATTTATTAGACGATGCGTTAATTATTTTATCGTATATCTTTTAAATTAATTAAGTCTTTATGTCCTACTATTTGACGCAATTTAAATACGAGGGAACAACAACCCCTCCTTAACTCGTTCGCTAACCGACCGTCACATATATGTCACATATATTTTTGCACAATTTACAAAGCCATGTTTGAACATGTTGAGTATTGAACAAAATTGTTCAAAAGTTCTAAAAGTGTAAAATGTACGAAGTCTGTCCGCTCTCGCGTTAGATTATTTAGAGTCTTTATAACAGTTGAATAGACGTCGTTTTAGCGGGGTTAGTGAAATTAACGGGCAATAAGTTAAATTTAAAGAGGAAAAGATTTTGCGAAGCAAAATTATTAAAATTAATAAAAATTATTATTACATTTAATATTTTTTAACAGAAACATATCTCTCGACGAAATGGCGAATTTTCGTAAAATAAAATGAATTTCGTATCGATAAATTGTATTTATATCTTTATGTCTTATAATCAATTACTTCTAGTTTAATGTGACACATATATGTGACACGTGGGCTACAGCGTTTAGTTTTTATCAATAGCCCGGCGTCACATATTTGTGTCAGTTTAAAAGAATACTTATTTTACTTTTTTAGACTGTTCTAAATACACACACACACGTAAAATCTATTCCAATTGATTTCATATAATCGCGAAAAAAATCTACGGTGGATGTTTTCTCCAGAAGAGCCCGGCAGCGAACTGGTTAAAGTAATACAATATTTATGTATTTATGTCGGGTTATCGAATAAAAACATTCTAATAAGGTTTGTCGTTTTACTGTATAGGCAAACAATTCGAAACTGATGAGAAATAACTTCTTGAAACCAAAAAAAAAAATTGGCATCTGTTAAACCCGATCCGTCCGGTAATGTCCCTGCGTAAATCGAGGTACTAAAAATTATTAAGGTATTAATTAAAAACTCAAGCTGTAAAATTCACCCCGGGGGAACTTAAATTTGTAAATCAACGGCAGAGATAGGATAAATCCATTCGGCTACTGGAGGCCGTCCTGCGGGAATTTCGGGGGTAAATTTAAAACGGGGCGCAGTCTGAAATTGATAGGAGGGAGGGGAAAAATTAAATTGAATTTCGTTCCCGTATCGACCACCGTTCATTAATTCGTAGTTCGGGGGATGGGGTGGGGGTGGAGAGAAGGAATACAAATGAAGGACTTTTTATTGAGTACTTCATTTTATTTTTTTTTGGCCTCTCGAATCCACTCGAAGAAGTCGGGCCGCAGAGTACTTAAAAATCGAAGTTCGATACAGTCCAACCACGAGCTGTAATTTTATTCCGGATATTGTATTTTGGGTACTTTTATTATTAATTATATCTGGCGACAGAACGACGGAGATATACACTGAATGCTTTTGATGAAAAAAATGCATTGAATTGTCATAACATGACGTAGGTGAAGTTGGCATTGTGTGCCAATATTTCAGTTCGGAACTACCAAAAATGCGATTTAAAAAAAACTTCATATATAAAATCTTCGAGCGGATAACACGGTATTTGCCTGCATAAAAAAAAACCCCCCAAACGTCCGCGCATTGAATTTTCCGCATAAAAGAACGGCGCAGTCCGGCAGTGCATTCTGAAATTAGAGAAAAGAAAAAAGTCGTGTAAATAGGGGATATTAAAAGGGTTTTGAAAATTTTCTTTCTGAAAATTAATTAACCTGGGGAGTTGGAGGCTAGTCGGGGGAAGGGGATGCAGGTTGTTTTAATTAGGTATCTCTCGTATTTAGAGAAATTTTATTTGAATTTTTTTGTTCGGGAATTTTAAAACCTTTCAACTGCTCCGGCTCGTCTATTCGTAACAGTCAAATTAGTTCTCGTAAATTAATTAATTTCGGATTTTAGAACCATCGTATTGAACTAGCCTAACATTGGCTAGGTATTTAATACAGAAGGATAAATACAGTATATGAATTATATTTTTTTTCACGTTTAAGGGCAACAGGCAGACACTTAGCGGAGGCTCCAGTCTCCCAATTCCAGGGGCCATCAACGTTCTTAATTTCTGTATTATTTCACTAAATTCCTCGTCTTTCGTCCCCGATTCCCCCGCCGGCCAATAATTTTCATTTATTCCGAAGGGCCTTTTGAAGTATCTGAAGTCCTGTGAGACGGAGTGGAGGAGGAGGAGGAGGAGGAGGAGGAGGCCGCTATCTCCGCTCAAAGGGCTTCACACAGCGCGCCCTTTTCCCTTTTGGCCCGCCGTTGAGGAGGCCTTCCCTCCTCCCCACCGGTCTTTGACGTCGGCCGTCCGCCCTTTTAACGCATCCGACTGATTTTCCTAAGTGGGCCCCAACACACACACACACACACACATGTCCCTTCCTTTTTTAAAGGGTTGATAACAATTAACATAACAAGTCGAAATGTTCGTTACGTAGTTTCACAATTCAACTTTATATTAAACATTTAATTGTAGCTGTAATTAAATAAAAGTATATCACAGGAAAAAGTGACTAAATTCCTGAAGTAATTTATGATAATATTTTTATTTTTCAAAACATTTTATAATGACATATTTATATAGTTTAAAAACCGCTTAATTGTATAGAAATTTCCTATATTATTACGATATTTCCATACATCAGTTTATGCTGTAAATTAACATCAATGTCGAAGAACGGTATATTAGGGGTACCCAAAAGTAATCGACATTTTGACTTTGGAATTCATTTTATTTCGCTTTCCGGCAAATTTTCGATTCCCCTCTCGAAGTACTCCTCAAGGCCGAAATACGTCTTATTCAAATTACTTTTGGGTACACCTAATATTCCTAGTAATCAGAAGTATAACTGTGTTTTGCGTTTCTGCAGTCTTGAGTGTCCTGGGGCGGGTTTTAACTCCCGTGGGGAATCATCGTCCCCAACCTTAGGAATGTTAACTTTGGGGGCCGTTCGAATTTTACGACTCGTCCGTTGTTGCCCCCGTACGAAAAAGGTGTAATTTGGACCTTGGCACGGGGGGGCGGGGGCATTTATTTTGGCCGGGGGTCGTGAAGTGAGCGTGTGACCGCCGAAGCCGCCTTTGTACCGAACAACATACAACACACTTACAAGACCCGGGCGACCGAGAAAGTGGCCCATTGTTTGTGTCGGCCCAACACCGGCAGGAGAGAGAAAAAAAAATACATAAAGCTTCAGCCAACTGAGTTTTACCGCTTGTTTAAACCCTCGAGCCCTTAAAAACGACCCTTCCGAAACAAGCTCGACTTCACCCCTCCCTACCTATTTCATCCATACACTTATGGCAATTTCTTGTCCCAGTGTCATTCGGCCGCTAATTAAAAACGGAACTTATTAAATAGATTTCGTGTTGCTACGTCTCGCCGTCTTCAGTAGCATCGCGTCAGTTTCGGCATCCCGTTACAGGCTGTTATAGACACGACGAACATTGGGTATTCCAAAGTAATTGGGGATTAGTACCATAAAATTAAATATAAAATAGGACTTATATAATAGGATTTTATATAATTTAGTAAATCTGTTAGACGGTCTGCAAAAGTATGGAATATGTACATCAAATTTCAGAAATATTGACAGATTCGTCGAAGGGATATGCTCAAATTCTCGTTTATTTTCGCTATCTATAATAATTTTACAGCGATAAGGAATCGTTCTAATTCTGTGTTTGAAATTTTTCGAAAAATTATCAGACTAATTCTCTTATAGATAAAACAGGATCATAGTTGTTTCTCACATCTTTTTCGGTCGAAAGTAAAAAAAATGTGAATCCGGCTACGATTTGAAAATGATGTCTAAATCGGGGAAAAGAAGATGACGAATAAGCAATTTTTCAAAGTCGGGGAGTGCTTTGTAGAGCGTGATTTACAATAGAACGAAGCACATACGCTAGAAGCCGTAGCGAAAAAGCGTTAATAATAAAGGAGGGAACGAGAAAAATTGGGTTCATGTAGGACGTTTCCATGAGTACAAACGGAATGAATAACGTCCCCCTCGTCCCATCGATATAATAATGGGAGAGTATCGTCAGAAAAGGTAGAGAGAGGAAACGGTAAAAATTCTGGTAAAAGTGATTTTTGAATTTACAATTTTATAATTTTACTAATACAGTTTCGCTGCCAAATTATTTATCTCTCACCTCTGACGGAAATAAATATCTGGAACCTGTCACTCTGGAATCTTGTGGAATAACTCAATAGGAAACTGGAATATACAAATAGTATATAACAATTGATTAATAGTGTGAGAATTTAATATTTCTTTCCTGATCCATTAAGGACGATCGCAATCCTTTTCATAATAATTTCATGTCATCTCAAAATTTTACCAGATCGGAGTAAAATTGTACAGAAAATTACTTACACTACTTGCGCGACTGCATTGCTATAAAAATTATCTAACAGCTCCACTCACCTGTAACAACAATAAAAACAAAATTATAATAAACTAATTATCAGAAAGTATTTTTTTTCACATTTTATTTATTTTTTTGTACAATCAATTATAACATAATTATGTGTACAAGAGTTGGGCTTGAATGTCTTGATAAAAGATCAATCTTTCACCTAAAAGTAGTCAACATTTATTGTATTGTCGTCTTTCCTATAGGAATGAAAATATTTTTTCTACGCATAAAATTTAGTTGACTCTTATAGTCATAATTAATTGGGAATATCCTCGTTTGATTTTAATACTTAAGTTAAGTACAAAGTATTTAAAGTACAAGCAAATATTGTAAGCATTGGTCTCGTTCGAATTTAATATTCAACCACTTTCATCTTCTTTAGATCAATGAATTTCAGTCATTAGTCATTTAACTTTATGGGCATTTAATTAATTAGGCTTGCTGTAAATACACAATACGAGGAGTGAAGATTTTTTCCCACGATAATAGAGTATTGGCCGGGGGTGAATTTCGTTTGGTTTTGGCGGTCGGCCGGTTTAAATTTACTGTTAAAAATCTCGTTTCGGATTCAATGAAAGTGGCCAGGAACGTGAAATATTCCGACAGAACGGTTATCGCCCGAATATTCTCGGGACGGAATTCACGAATAGTTCACTGCGGTGTACGAGTTTATTTACATTTCTGTTGGGGAAAAAAAACTAATTTGATATACCTGTTTTGTGGTCTGCGAGCGGTTGGAATACTGCGGGTTCGTGATGTTTCTGTCTCATCTCGCCGGTTCGGTCTTTCGCTAGACCCGTTTCGGCCGCTCGCCATCTTCAGTAGCGCTGTGTTAGTCACTGTTAGCACTTTGGATGTTTTTCGGGCATCCTCACTGCCCACTGTCACTTTCACATGTACTGTAGTGTTTGTCAGTTGCATATATACAGTACATGTGAAAGTGATAGTGCAGTGAGGAACATCCAAAGTGCTAACAGTGACTAACACAGCGCTACTGAAGATGGCGAGCGGCCGAAACCGGTCTAGCGAAAGACCAAACCGGCGAGAGGAGACAGAAACATCACGAACCTACAATATATGTGTTCTGTTATTGTTATTGGGGATGGGGAAGGGGATGGTGCGGTGGTGGTTGGGCGGGTGTGATCCTTTAACAGGATTATAGGGGCAAATATCGCATCATTTCTGAGAATTAATTTTATCATTTATAATGTTTTTTTTTTCTTACGTTTGAAGACTTCCAGGTTTTCTATAATGTCCAATTCTTTTCCCGTTTTTCGCCTGGGTCTAATCCCACAATCCCCTTCCGACAATCCGACTAACACTTTGAAAAACGTATTAACAAAATCCGAAGACAAACATAACCCCCCCCCCCAATAACAATAACAGAACACATATATATGTACAGAACGACTGACATACTGACAGAAATTACAGTACATGTGAAAGTGACAGTGGGCAGTGAGGATGCCCAAAAAACACCCAAAAAAAGTTATATCTTTTGACTTTTCGGTAGGAGAAGGTGGAGTGAAAATTATATGGAATTAACCTCGGCTGTAATAAATCCCGTGGGGGTAGGGGGGGTTTTATTTAATCCAATTGTATTTGGTACGGTTTAGGGCGGGGGCGTAAAAGGGAGCAGATCGAGCTATCGGGGCCCATGAAAAGGGGTATTATCTCGGACCGGACAATAGGTGACCCCCCCCACCACCCCCGGGGGCGGTACCCGACCATCAAGGAAAACGGAAATATCTTAATCGGATTTGAGGATTTCCCTCTGTTTTTTTCTTCTTTTTTTTGTATTTCTAAGCCCAAAAAAGTCACTGAAATCCCAACCCCTAAAAGAGAAATTGGAGGTCACACGACCGACAATAAACTTCACAATAGGTGTTTCAGACGCTTCTACTTCCTCAATATCATCTTCTTAGAGTTTAGAATTGTGGCCCTTTTGTGACACAATTTGGTCGACTGAACTGTATAAAAATGTATAAGAAGTAAAGGGCAACCAACTACACCAAGAGAGCGACAATTTTCCTGCCATTTTTGAATTTCTTCAATAAAACTTATCGTAGTTTGGCGGTTAGTTATCGGAATTTTGCGAACCCGTACTTAATGTGACGGAAACTCTCACTTCGGTTCACCGCGTTTTAGCTTTTTATACACACAAACACAATTCAACCGGTCAATGTAATTTTGATACCGTACGTTTCAGAAAGGACCAAATAATAACGTATCAAAGAATCTTATCTGTGCAAAGAAGTTGATGTACTTAAAAATGTGTACAACCCCACTTGACGGCGAATTCCGCAATTACTAAAATAATTCATTAATTCGCGAATGGACCGGCGTTTTTTTCCTCCTTAGGGCGCCGGACCTTAATGAAAAACTTATGTGCACCGAACTTTAGACAGAAAGCGTTAAGTATTGTAATACGCGGCGAACACGACGGATAATATTCATCCCGCCGCCCCTGTTCATCCCGAAGAACCTCAGGAATTATGATACTCTGGAGAGTTTATTCGTGAAGGGGTTGGGGGGACAACTGTATTTGCAGCGGAAGTAAGTAAATGCATAGGGCGGAGGGGGGGGCCGGTTTATTAACAAAGTTTGTCCGTTGCCACGTGTATTTTGAAGCGCCATTAGGAGGAGGAGGAGGAGGAGGAGGAGGAGGCCGCGTTCTCTTATCTCATTGCCAGCGCTATCTGTTAACCGAGCCAACCCTTAAGTACAACCACCGCCCCGTAGGGTTTTTTTTCTCTATTTATATGTCACAACTACAATCTGTGATTATATCAAGAGCTCCAGTCCTTACTGGATAGTGGGGAAATCACGTGACCGTTTCCTTTTAAGGCGGATTTTCAGGAGGGTGATTCGAAAAACATGGTGGGTCGTTAACTATTTTACGAAGGATAATTGATTGTAAAGATTGAATTCTGTAGGAGTTTGTGTAGACGGTTTTGGGGGCCCCCCCCCGTACAGCTCAATTCCGTACGCCCCGGTCAGGTTTTAAAATACTGTTATAAATTTATAATTTTATAACGTTTCCCCAAAAAAAAATTGTACGGCGCCTTCCTCATGAAAAAAAAAGAAAAGGGAACAGCTGCCGCTATTAATTTACTTTTCTTATCGAACGAATTTAATGAACTTACCGTGTTTCGGGGCACCACAATCGCCACGCCCCCTTAATTCATGAATCGTGGAATCGAAAAAAAGGGGGAAATATCCGAGTACCCTCCGAAAAAAAAAAAAAAGAAAAATTCTCTACATTGCCCTCTCCCTGAACCCCGATACTACCGAATTCAATTCAACTTCGATCAAACTGAAACTTATCGATTCAATTAAATATCAATTAAATTTTTGATTCAATTAAATCAGTTCTGTGGTCACGTCGATGGACAGTGAAGTTCCTCCAGGAAATCTGATTGAAAATATATAATGTTCATTATTAAAATTAGGAATATTTTACAAAGCTGTATAATGTGAGAAAGGAATAAAATTTCAATTTTTAATGAGTGATTTAAAATATTTAGCGGAATACGCGAATCGGCCTCGGACTAATGCGAATCTAGAATATAGATCAAATTTTTTTTTTTTTTTTAAACTATTAGGGCCTTTTTTTCGGGAGTTTCTCTTCTGAACCCGGACGGATTCGGTTGGCACGCGCCGGTCGTATTTCAAACTAATTTCCACATTGGGCTCTCTGAGCGTTGGGGGGGGTGGGGTTGGGGGTTGAAAACCCCCTACCCCCTCAAAGGGTCGGGGCTGTGTTATCTGCCCGGCCGACTGTTCGACCAGAAATAACCTACCCCCTCTCACACCCCCACTCACACCCCCTCTCACACCCCCAAAGCCGACGGCTTTCACAATGAATACGGGAAAAGCGGGAACCGCGGCCGTGCCGGGACCAGATAAAACCCGACGCCGGGTAATTAGAGATCGTATCCAGAGTTAAATAACGCTTAATTGGCGCCCGAGTGGACCGATAGGCATCTGGCGGCCCCCTGCGGTGGGGGGGGGCACCGTGTAGCGGTGGTGAAACTGTTGTAAACAGAAGCCTCGGAATGTTAACATAATAACCGCGAATAAAATGTCAATCGGACGGTCTTTGATTCAGAAAGCCAAAGTCGGGTTTTATTAACAAGAAAAGCGGACTGAATCCCGACCCAAGTATAGTTATGACAATAAATTTGGTAAAATCAGGAACTGAGAATGATTAGCCTCAGAATTCAAATATTAGTTACAGACTCGGCTGATCTATAATTGACGAACCCTGGCCCGGTTTAGGCTAGAAGTTGGGATACATTAGATACATTCTATCCACAGTATATCGATATAGGATCGGTCCTTTGTTAAGGGATTATTATTACTAATTATATTTATCATTAGGATTGTGGGGTGGGAAAACTCGCAGACTCTTCCTTTGACTTTGACTTTTGAAATTTCTCACACTCAATTGGCTTCTAATAACATCGAATAAATTTTTTTTTAGTAAGTAGTAGAAAATACAGTAAATAGATGAGTTGGCAGATTGTTTGCATCGGGGAGGCCATTTTGTAGCCTTTACTTCTTGAGAAAATGTATACCGATACATATAAATCCTATTTATTGTAGTTTTTTCGCTCGTCTCATTAGTACACGATTTAATATACATACTTATAGTTATGCAATCGTGTAAATACATTTCGTTTACAGTATCAGGAACGTACAGGAACGAATTTTCGGAAATGTTTCATTTCCAAACAAATACGATGTCGTGACTACCTTTCAGATTTGGACATTTTCCGAATGTATTGAATTGAAAATAAAATGCCAATATATATATATATATATATATATATATATATATATATATATATATATATACATAGGGCGGTCTTTGATTCGGGCAGTATCGAGTTCACGCGGCCCCAGTCAGTATTGTCGCCCACAAAGCCGATTAACGAATTGTGAAAAACAAATTTAAACCTTTTATACTCGACGCACTGATATCCAATTGGGTGTCGGCCGCTTCGGTCTATACAATTTCGAATTTCAATTTATAGAACGCGTACAAATATAAAAGTTGCACGAAATAGTATCGTCCGCCAGAACCGTGGACACTCGGATATGAAACAATAAGCAGTGTTCACACCGCTACGTGGGAAATGAAAAAAATACACCGACAGCTATAAAAACTCTTTTAAATTTGGACCGAATATATGATGAAGGATGAATCGGGGGGAAATATTAAAGAAAATAATCCAATTAACGCAGTTTTGGTGTGTTTCTCCACTCGCTGGTTTGGTCTTTTGCTAGACCGGTTTCGGCCGCTCGCCATCTTCAGTAGCGCTGTGTTAGTCACGTTTAGCATTTAGAATGTTTTCGGGCATCCTCACTGTCACTGTCACTTGTGGTTGTTGTAGTGCATTAAGTTTAATTCCGCGTTTCAACGGTACGGCGCACCTGATACTGGCCCGCAACACGGGCCTGTCTTACAGTTCAGTATCAGCGCCTAACATATAGCGCCTTGCAGTACGCGTGACAGTGACAGTGCAGTGAGGACGGTATTCCGTGGTAATTATTTGTTGAACATTCTCTAATGCGGTCGCATATCTCGAATACTGCACACATATATAAGAAGGTCGTTGAACCCCGAACAAAGTCAATATCGAAATTTCAACGTTTCGCCTTTGATTGGCTCCTGAAAGAAACCTAAGGGCACGACTTTATGTGCGTGCCGTTGTTAACGCGTGCGTGCACCCCCCGAGGGTGCGCCGGCACCCCTCAAGGGGGTCGACTGAGGGAATAACAGAATTAATCGTAATTTACGGCCCCCTCTTTGAAATATAATTGTTCGCTTTCCCCATGGCAGGCGACAGCTCCCGAGTTGGGGTAAAATGACGACAGGAAAAGTGCTTAGTGATTTCCCAAAAAAAATAAACAAACTGTACAAGAAACTGATAAGAACTGTCCGGATGATTTAGTAATTTATGAAGTGCACACTATTAAAATAATGTTTAAATAAATTTGACTAATTTTTATTATTAAATTATCGTTAATATCAGGGTACAATTGACAATCATTTCAACTGCCGTGCATATTCATTGAGCTTGAAATCTCTGTCTATCGCATGACGGATGGGACAGTTCAACTATTGACTCGCACATGTAACTTGATTAAGTCGGCTACATGCATATTTCATACGTCTACCGTGTCTGTGTTCAACGTCCTGTTGAATCTTCATCTGTGGGGCCCAATTTGGAATGTTGAATAATATAAAATCGATGTAAACGCGCTGCTTTTCGAGCGTTGAACGCGTAACTACGAAGTTGTGAAGCTGGGTGTACTTTAAACAAATATTTTGAACCAAAAATCGAATCGTTTCCGAGAGAATTAAACTAAGACGGTTGATAAGACGGTCATTCTTTGTATACGGGAATCTCGCCGTCAGTATCAACAGCGGGTTATTCTTAACTGAAAGTTGCAATTGATTATAGACATTTTGCACAATAACACTTTACTTATGGTACTTTAAGTGTGGTCTTGAAGACACTAACGAGGCTTAATATTCTTAAAATTCGAGAGATTGAAGATTAAAGCGGTCTCATAATTTTCCGACGGATTTCCCCAAGTACGAATTCGTCGAAAGCCATCGCCAGAGAAAACAATTTACCCGAGTTTCCCTCTAATCCCCGCTAACGGTGATAAAATTATCGAAGTTGGAGTGACGCGAATTGTGGGATTCGCTGGGACTGTGGCCGATTGAAAATTTCGGGAAACCGCGGCCAATTATATACAAGGGAAAATCTCATAAAAGCCGGACTGTGGGGGGGGGGGGGTGGGGGGGGTTGAAATTAAAGCGGTACAAATCTGATTTTAATTGCGCCGCCGATTTAAACCGCCAATCGATAGTGGCGCCGGCCGTTCGAAAATTTCAAAATTCTCTCCATTTCAATACTGGATCCGACGTAGGGAAAATATTCCACGCCCTACCTGTAAAAAAATTTAATTATAATTATTTTCTAATAATACAATTTGATACAGACACGTTTTTAGCCCAGCCCGTAAAGAAATTTGTAATCTAGCGACAGCGAAAAACGCAATGATGATTTTTTTTCTGACATTCATGGAATATATTATAATACATCGAGGAGATCAATATCTCCCGTTTGGGTGTTAAATTTACCGGTATATTTTAATTCCGTACGTTAAGTACATCCTAATTTTCTAGGGAACAATAGGACTAAGTTCATGCTCAATTTTTCATCAAATTTTCTTGCATCATTGTTGTTTTGTATATAAAAACCTGTCGCCAACAATATATATATATATATATATATATATATATATATATATATATATATATATATAATATAAAATAAATATGAAATAAAAAGATGTTATGTTTTTATCCTAGAGTTTCGAAAGTATAAATAAATTGACTGCTATTTTTACAACTGACGTTTTCTGGTCTGTCACTGCAGCAGGTTCTTTTTTCGATTTGATAGGAGTTCGGAAAAAAAAAAAAAAAAGGCGAAGTAAAGACAATACCTGTCTGAGGAGGGAAAAGTGTCAATGGGAGGAGGAAAAGCTGAAAGGGGAAATCCGGGAAATGCTCGAGTTGGGCTCGGCATGAATAAAATAGCCCCAGGGGGCGAGGACCGCCTTCTCAACCCCCACACAGCTCACGACCCTACGCCGGGTACAACTTATCCCAAGCTCACGGTCCAATGGGCGGAGATAAACTGTAGAAATTGAACCAACAAATCCAACTTGAAGGACAATTAAAATTTATGAATGCAGTATTAAAGTGTAACGGAATATTTTCGCTTTACTTTCCGCTACGCACAATACTGGTCTATCATTTTTATTCAATCGGATAATTCCCCTACGTTGTTGACAATAATAGTCAATTAAAACTGCGACAATACCTGTTGAATACCAATATATAAATGAATATATTACTTTGGAAATTTATTTTCCTATAATAATAGCACCTATCTGGAAGAGGGAATAAAATATTGAAGGGCAATACTTTTACCTCAGACTGACTTTAAACCGAGCGGTGTTAAGTTGCCGATAGTGGTGAACCTTTATTTCCTCCCGGCCGAAGTAACTGTTTCCGCGCTAAGTCCTCCCCCGCCGAGCGGAGAGACTTCACAGCCAACTTCACACTTCTAACTCTTTCCACTGAACTCGGACTCTTAAAAATTTCCCACGGCTCTTAAACTTATCCCCCGCTCAAACGCCCTTGCCGCAGTTTAGACCCCGCCGGGACTTTGTTATACGTTGATTGTACACAATTAGAGGAGAAGAAAAAAGGTTTCTATCCGTTTGAGTAATTTATATTTACCGAAATTTAATTTTGAACAATATCCGGCGTTTGTCGCATATTTGTTTTAGCGGATTATAATATTGTTTTAGCAGAAATAAAAACGGATTTTATGTCCTGTTGTACTCCCACAAAGGGGTGGCCCTCGACCCCGAATTGGACGGACGTTCCACGTCCCGGAATGCCAGACTTTCGAATTGATTTCAGTATAAATTTGTGCCGAAGACGAACGAAAGTTGTGATCACAATATCGTGACAGGATATCACGTCTTAGGAGGAGACGACCACGTTATTTCCTCGGTATCTAGCGAGGGCTGGAGCTGGAGTACCATCAATGGGTGATTTTCTCCGATTAAAAGCATCTAGTATTTCTGCCACTAGATACACTTATAAAAATTGTAGTTGTGACATAAAAATACAGGAAAAAATATGAGAGAATAGTAATACCTGTTTTGTGGTCTGCGAGGGGTTGGAATACCGTAGATTTGTGGTGTTTCTGTCTCCTCTCGCCGATTCGGTCTTTTGCTAGACCCGTTTCGGCCGCTCGCCATCTTCAGTAGCGCTGTGTTACTGTCACTGTTGGCACTTTCGATGTATTTCGGGTGTCCTCACTGCACTGTCACTGTCACTTGTACTGTAAGGCGCTGATACTAAACTGTAAGACAGAGCTGTGTTGCGGGCTAGTATCAGGTGCGCCGTACCATTGAAACTTGCATTAAACTGAATGCACTACAACCACCACAGTAAAAGTGACAGTGACAGTGCAGTGAGGATGCCCGAAAATTCAAAGTGCACGAGATGTACCGGTGATGAAACAACACCGGTACTGAAGATGGCGGGCGGCCGAAACCGGTCTAGCAAAAGACCAAACCGGCGAGAGGAGACAGAAACAACACCACAGACCTACTGAATTATTTATTGTTCCATGATAACGATTGAACTGTCGGCAGTATATGAATAGAAAGTGGCAGTAGTAGAAACGGGCTGGGAGGGCATCGAACGAGGTGCCCTTTAATGATTGATGCGTGGGCGGGCCCAAAGGACGCTCAAAGGACAACTTCGCCGCCCTTCCTAAAGGAGCCCTACCACCCCCCACTTAGCCTCCACGGTTATTTTATTACCGACTTCCGGAAAGGTAGAAAAGAAAATACGGCAGGAGCCGTACAGACCAAGGGCAGGCCGGCATGAATGCAAACGGAGGTTGTGTGAGGGCGGGGGGGCGGGGGGGGCCCTAAATATAACGTCCTTCTCAGGAACTACTTTGAGTCGCGGGGCGGCGGTTGAGGGGGGGGGGTGGCCCGACCGAGATAAATAAAAAAGGGAGAAAATAAATAAATAAAGGGAGGCCAAAAAGCGAAAAGCGAAATAACGGCGGTAGCTGGGAAAATGGACGCATGAATGGCTCCGCGGAGTTGTGGAGTGTTTATAAGGGGACCAATCAGTCTGAAATGGCCGACGGCTTATATACAACTAGCTCCATTGTCGCCTATTTTGCTTCGGCTTTTTCCTTCCTGCGGCCCCCCCGAGGAAAACGCGTTTTACTCCCTTTTCGTTTAACAGCCACCGTCCTCCCTTATTGTTCGCTCCGTTTTTATTTATTCTGTCGGAGAATTTTTTTTTTTTCTTTAATGGAAAAAAATATATGTAAAACGTATATAAAACTTTCGGCATTCAGAGGCGGCGGAAATAAATAACGCGCCGAATAATAAATACAGTAAATGGGGGAAATAGAAATCGATCCTTGAATTCGGTATGTAAATAATAGGTGTACCCGAAAGTAATCATCAATTTGATAAGATGTATTTTGGTCAATGAGGAGTTCTTCAAGAGGGGAATGGAAAATTTGCCGGAAAAGTGGCTTAAAGTTTCTTTTTTAGCAAAATAAAATGAATTCCAAAATCGAAATGTCGATTACTTTTGGGTACCCGTATTATTTACAATTTTAAAAATTACAAGCGAAATTGTGTAATTGAGGTCCCTGAACTTCGCATTCTGGGATACGTTGGTGTCGTGTTCAATATTTGTTGAAGAAATATTTATACTCAAGATGGACCTACGAAAATGCCTAATTTCTCTTTTATCAGAAAAATAAATCAGCCGGATTTGATTCTTGCCGCTGGAACTTTTCTAATATTGTTATTTTATTCAAATGAGCTACACGAATTTACAGATATTGACATTTTTGTTGCACAAATCGTATCCGGGTCCGATTTTACCCGGCGGAGAATTCCTGCAACCTGTTCTATTGCACGAACAGGACACAATTCTGTCTCGCGACTGTTCGTGAATTAATAATTCATGAGCCTCCGAGACGCCAACAGGAAGCCCCTCTAGACCGGTTTCTCTGTCTGTCTCTACCGTCGTCTATACCGCCACGCCAATTTACTCTGGGCATAACGTACATATTTCGATCCGTACATTCGAACAGTAGTACCCGGGGAGTTCTATACAGACACGAGGGCTGACATGTTACGTGATAACTGGCGAAGATGCTTCTATTGTCTAGAAATCTTCATTGTAACTCAATCCTACTATTTAACATAACAATTGAATATGAGGACGTCTAGCGTTTATAGATGAGTAATTTTGTTCTTTACGTGTTTACACCAAAATGATGATTCCGTTCCAAAAATCGCCCGATGTATATCCACCATGTATATCGTAGTCGGGGAGAAAATAAAAAAAAAAAAAACTGATGTTAAAAGGACGAAAGTGTGTGATTATACTGTAGGGGTAATCGATCAACAGAGAGACATGTAATAGTGCTGACGGAATGCCTCCATCAGTTTCCCTGCACTAATACGGTTTGACTGTAACTTTAGACGCTGATGACAACTGATGAAGTCCAAAAACCGATGGCTAATCTACTCCAGCTAATCCCATCACCGTCTAAGCGTCAGACCCCCGTTTTGGATATTCATCTCAATTTATGGCTCACTACTAATTCAGTTCGGTAGACATAATTAGAAACACGTTCGTTTTCCCATTAGACGTTTCATTGTATATTGTACGAAGTGAATTTTGGCATAAATTATTTAGAAACAATCCGGGGCCGCCTGTGAAAGGTCATCCACCTTACTTAAGTACGGAATTCGACTATTTATATTTCTTGTGATCGACGTGTTGTTGTCGTTTCGGGCTGTTTGATCGATGACAAAAAAAATCGGCCGTTCGATCAATCGGAAAGTCGAACTCACTGGACAGAATTCTGTTTTCGGGTGGGGGGCCCCCAACTCCGAAAATTAAGTTAACCCGCAAGGAATCGAAACGTTTCCGGTCGGACGGGGGGGGGGGGGGAATTGTAAATATTTTTGCTGGAGAACCGAGATGGGACCTAACTGAGATGGACGATTGAATCCTTTTGGCCCCGATAGGCCTCTGTAAATTAAATATTATTCGGCAAAACCACCCCCACGGACAGGTAAAATTGCCATTCGCGGTATACATCCGCCCGCTTAACTTCAGGGCCCGTTGCCGAATGTGCAAAACGGTGTTAATTATCGCCCCTGGAAATTCCCCCCCCCCCCCCCGCCCTTGGCAACTTTATAATTGGGCAGACTGTAAATTGTAATTCAGTCGGGGCCGCCTTTACACCCGACCCCTGTAGGGCTGAATACAAATATGTTGCCGGGAATTAAAGCACGAACACGGCCGAGATTCGGCATTGAAATACAACCGCCTAATCGGCCCGACTTGTGTATGCCTCACTTATATTGGACTAATTTGCAGTGTATTTAACGACGGAAATTAATAGACGGAACGTGTTAAATTTCAGAATTATTATTAAACGGCTCTATCGAGCTGAAAAGTCGCAACATCGATGTTCAAACAGCACTAACAATGAATTGACACCGATGCAGAAGAAACCCTTTTTAAATTTTTATTACGATTTAAATATTCAACTTAAAAAAGTGTCCACCGAGAAGAGTATAAAGTTCGAGCCGCTGTAGAGTTACAAAATGAATTCAATTTTAAGCGGAGAAATAAATATTAAATTCTCCGATGTAGGAACGAGTATTAAGAGTTCCAAATTAAGAAATGCCTTCCTTCCCCCCCGAGCCGGATAAATAGAAACGCGGACTAAATAAAAGATATATTAAAAATAGCTGTAGGGAGCACAAAGAGCATCGATCGAGGACAAAGGGCAGGTAGACAGGAAAATATGGACTAAGTGTGAAGTTAATTTCTGGGTAAAATAACAAGAAAGTTGAGGACAGAATAGCAGAAAATTTGGACATTTGGACAGTTGCCTATTTGAAAATTCGTTGATATTAAGCTATAATTTCATTTCGGGGCCCCTCGCAAAGAAGGGCGATTTTAATAATGGAAACGAATGTTTCGCTAGAAGAAATTTTTGGACAATAAAAATAAAAAAAAGGTTTCTCCTCCATTATCGTCTACAGTTGTGACAATAAAACAGTGAAAAAACGAGTATGTTTGGTACATATATGAAAACCTTGATTTATTTTTTGGGGATCCGTTTTTTTTTCCAGCGTATTGAACAGCCAAAGGCAAATTGGCGGCTGGCTTTGATCTAGCCGTAGGACGGATATTGACGCGATACATTCACGGGAATGATTCCGGCTTTTTCATTTTTTTTTCTCCTAGCATCCAATCCTAGACCTGGGTCTAGGGGGGAAAGTCGTGCTCGGTACCGATTCAAAGAAGTCCGCCGGTACACCCAATCAATTAAGAGCCAGACCGTGTACCGTCATCGGCAAAGCCCCTCCACCCCCCCCAACAACCAGAGTTAAGCTCCGGGGCTTAATTCGGCGAGCTTTGAACTCACGGAACTGTTCACATTTTGCGGTTTTCCCTCCGAAAGGTACCGGCTTTGGGGGTGGGGGGGACGACGTTGGCTGGCGCTAGTCCATTTGGCTTCCCGTTTTCAATCCGTACACAATCAAAGTTAAGAACTGATTTCAAATCCGATTGACAGAATTAGAAAGTGCTCAACCCGCAGTTAACTCTAACGGTTAAAGAACAAACGGTAATATTGTATTGCGCAAAAGAATACGAACGAAATAGAAAAGCTAATCATTATAATATAGAATTATTCCATACATCCCCCTATAAATGGATGACACAATGTCATCTATTATATCGATACATATTTTGTTAAAATCTGGTTATTATTATTAGAGAGTGGAGGGAGATAACTCGATGCAGAAGATGTTGGGTCCTAAAATTATTCCACCTATTTTACAACTGGACCATTTTTTTTTTTTTATTGAGGGAAGTAAACAGGGAATATTGTACTCCCGTTTTTCGAAGTCCCGAGTTATTTCCAAGGAACTGGCGATACTGAAATGAAATCGAGCGTCGTATCCGATCGGATAGGGCTTAAAGGGCCCCGGCCGCTATCAGTGACTCCTCCTTTCCACCATTAGGTACCTCTCTACCCCCTGCTAACCTTTCTTTTATTGTTCCATCCACCCGAGTTGGTCATAAATTTTTATCTCCGCCTCGCCAATTGCGAGGGGTTGGGGGGGGCGCCCGCGTTAAAACCAACCGGGCGGTTTTTGCGGCCCCAGAAATTCGGCGTTAATTGGCATACCCGACTAAAGGAATAGATAAAAAAGAAAACGAATGCGCTAGGGGTTGATGGGGGACTCTCGGGAGTTTATGCTTCGCGTAAATGGGGCCCGTCAAAACCGTACCTCGTCAACTATTGATGATTTCATTATTCGGATTGAAATTCGTCATTCTATTATCTCTCATATATAAGACTGCGGGGTACTTAAGCGTCCGATTCATATACACGCGGTCGGGGTTCATAAAAATACATAGACTCGGAACTACTGGGGAAGGGTGTTTTGCCGGGGAAAAGTATCCATAACGAAGATTGGAGGGCAAGAATGGGCCAACGGCGAAGAAATAATTTAGTCCAGCCATCCATTTTTAACAACCACTCTCCGGCCAATATTCAGAGTGAAACTTTCATTCATCCCTCCTGGCCGAGAGAATCTACTTAAAAAAAAAATAATACAAAACACTTAAGTTTCGGTGCAACTTAAACAGCACTGTGTTAAGCCGTTTTCACCCTGATGAAATCCTAGTTTCGATTATCAAGCATTGGAAACTAATCGATAAACGGCTCTCAACAGAACATAAATCCAACTAGCGACAAAAACCCGTTTAATTTTGTGTTTCGTGTAATCTAAAAATCCTGCCGACCAAATACGCATTTACTATTTATTATTAGAGCCGAAACGAGAAAAGTTTCGATAACGGTGGCCGAGAAAAGATACTTCGATGCAACAATAACTTTTGCCGCTTTGCGGTCCTGCAAAGTTTTCCCCGCAGTTTTTTCCCGCCTCGGCTGAATGAGGAAAACGCCGAACGAACGGCGGAATTCCTCGTCCTGTAAATGCATTGGACGGTGGATGGGGGTGGCGAGGGGGGGGGTCACGCGATTGTACATGATCCGACCCCATAAATAATGGGGCCTAACAGTACGGGGGGGTTGGGGGCCGAAGCCGCGTCGAAAATAACCCGCTTAATCCATGTCCGGGCCCCCCAGCCCGCCCCCCCCCCAACAGAATCCTCCACAACGCCGATTACAGACCCGGACGGCAGTGGCATCCGGTAATAATCTTCGCGGAGTTCAATGCCGATCGAGAAGGGATCGAAAAGCGTTCGGCCTAAATGGAAGCCATGAAGCCCGCAGCCTGCTTTAAAAGGTAACGTAAAATCCCGATCGGACCGAAAAAGGCTTGCAATATAGAAGCCGGGTTGGTTGATTTTCCACCCCACTCGAACTGAATATAAAACGAATAGTTATCGCCGTTATTTTTACAACAGATCGATGATAAACTATAGTAGGGAATCGAAATAATGATATTAAGCTTCCGTCCTGCGATTAAGCGCCAAAAACAATTTTTGAAATGAGTTTCGGAACGGCAGTTACATAATAGTCAACGGTAAACGTCAATAAAGGGACAACAATGGGGGGGGGGATACACTCGGAATTGGCAGACAAGAGAAAGTATTCTATCGAATCTAATTAAAACAGAATTATTTCCCTGCTGTTATATAACTGAGTATACATATAGAAGTTATGTTAAAACAACCCGTCGAGACGAAAACACAATAATAATGGGAGAATAAATAATAAATATATGTATTGATTGGTGTAACTAAATGTGCAATAAAAACTTTATATTTCGGTATACCTGCTTAGTGATCTGTGAGGTCTTTTGCCATCGGCCGCTCGCCATCTTCAGTAGCGGTGTCAGTCAATTGTACGGCGCACCTAATACCGGCCCGCAACACAGGCCTGTCTTACAGTTTAGTATCAGCGCCTTACAGTACAAGTGACGGTGTCACAGTGCTGTGGTGATGCTCCCGAAAAACATCCAGAGTGCCAAAAGTGACTAACACCGCTACTGAAGGTGGCGAGCGGCCGAAACAGGTCTGGCGAAAAGTTTATATTATTCCCAGATTTTTTTTTGTCGTAAATTGAACGAAAGATTAATCGACGAGCAGCGATATTTAACAACAATTTTAAAGCGTAAAAAGACTTAAAATCTGTTCGTTCCTAATTCTCGCTCCGAATCGCTATTTACAGACACGGCCGCCTGTAACGCCGCAGTAGACAACTGTTAACCTATTTAAGACTCAGTTAGGGGGTTGTTATCGGGCTCGTTGTACAAATTAACCCCCGCGGGGCTTAGCGGGAAGGGTGGAGGGGGGGGGATTGAAAAATGGGATTGAAGCTCGGCCCGAACCGAGGCCCCACCAGATAAAGAGAAAGAGAGCCCCATGCAAATGAATGAAATAAAATGCAAATCGAGTCCGATGGTAAAAAGCGTTACCACTTTGAACCAAACAGCCCCCCCCGCCCCTCCACCTTTGTTCTTATCTCCCCACCTGTCCCATACAAGTCCAACCCAATTATGAACACAGTTTTGTTATAAAAACAAAACCATATTACAATAAACAATACATTTATCCCGTAGAAAGTAACTGTAGTCATCCGCAAGATACAATAGATACGGAATCTTAGTCCATTATAGTATCTTAATATTTAATACATAATACGATTCTTGACCCCGATACCACGTTACTTTAATGCCTTATTTAGAAGATTTTATTTACATAAACCTTTTTCACCGTACGTCAGAACCACAACAGAAGGAGATGCAATTTTTTGCCATTAACGGAAGAATAAACGTTGGCTCGCTTTTTCTCCGATGATAAATATTCAAACTTCTTATCCTCCTTTTGGCCGGGAAAAGCAGAAGAAAAACCCTTTTTTTCGTTTCTTAGGGCGAAGGAGGAGGAGGAAGCAATTTAGTCGGATTAATCTCTTAATGGGATGACAAGGGATGTACATATATATATATATATATATATATATATATATAATATATAAAATATTCCTTGTTGATACCGGGCAGAGGTTCATTTGTACGCGACCACTTAAACTTAGTTTCTCAGCGGTCGGCCAACCACTCCACCCCCCACCCCCCAAAAAACTTTGTCCTCTCTCAAGAAACGGATACTTTTAAAAATTTCCGCTTCATTATTCAGCGGGTCGACACAAACTTTGAGGGGCCATTGTGAACTTTAGGGGGCGGGGGGCGGGGGCCCGCTCCGAGGATGGATGGATATAAAGCATTTTAAGTCGCGACAACGTTTAGGTCCTCGATAGGGAAGTTTCGCGTATAAATAAAAATACAAATTTCCTGTATTGTGCCGGGACATCCGACCCACTGTAAATGTACTTTGTTCACGGAGAACCGTCTTGTCCACTACGTTATAATCCAATATGACTATTGTTCACAATTTCACGTAATCCGAACAACATTTCTACATCGTCGTACCACACACGATTTACAGCCAAATGTTCACCGTCAACACCACCGTTAAACTATTTGAGATGGATCATAATTTTCTAATTTGAAAATTACGAATCTAGCATCGAACAAGCCCGAATTTAATACGCGTTTCGGATTTTCTGCAAATCATACAGTCTGCTTAGCCCGGTGACTACTATTGATTAAATAGTAATTTCCTTGAGTATATATATAATTCAGTGACGGTACTGGAGAGAGAGAGAGAGAGAGAGAGAGGTTTCTAAGAACTCATCCGCTTAAACTTCGTTACTTAGCGGTCGGCCCCCCACCACCCCCACGTCCCAACACAGCCGAGGGAGGAACTCCCTCCTTTCAACCTTCCAAACTTCTGAGTCTCTCTTTCTCTACGAAGAAACGTACACTTTCAAAAAATTTCCCCCTTCATTATTCAGCCGGTGGACCCAAGCCGAAAGCATTGTCGGGCGGACTTGGCCTTCGGCTAAGCCAACGACGCCCGGGTAAGTACAAAAGTACTTACGGGATACCCCGAACCGGGCCCACCAAGTCCCACCTTAGTGGAGTTCAATAAATACAATGTGTTATATATTTAACGGGGTTATTCGAAATTAATTTATTCCGGAACGGACCTGGGGAAAATCGGGGATCATTTTCAAAAATAATATAAAACCCGAGGACACAATAGCTTTAAGTTCCTCATCGGATATTCAGGAAGGGACCTCCTAACTAGCTATTTTATATGGAGCACTTTCACTTTTTTGAGTGCGTGCACTCAAAATCTACTTAACTTTGAACTTTTTATAATATTTTTTAACGTTTTTTCCCCACAAAGTTGTGTTGTTAAATTTAATCGTTATATATCTCGTGGTTATAAATCGAATACTGAATCGCTACTTTCTAGGGCTTACAAGGGGAAGAAATCTGTTGAATGTTGAATTTGAGAGAAAAATCGAAAAACAAAAAAATCTAAGTTGTTATACCTGGAATATGCTATAGGCATAAATGTCGCAAGACATATAATTTACAAAATATGTTCATATAAAGTGTGAGTGAGACCCGGAAAAAATGGATTTAAATGTTATTGCCTAAACTGTTTTTGGATCTTGTAAAAAGGATTCTCGATTATAAAAAAGAAATAATTTATAATTGAAACGCAGGCTTATACACACCCTCCCCCCCCCCCTGTATGTACACGTTGTAACTGGGTGGTGAGATCACCCTCCGTAAGGGCGCAGCGTTATAAGTAATGATCATGATCTTAATTGGAATTGTAATATTCTAGTGTTGCGGGGTTGTTAAACCGATTATTAAAGCGATTCAGGCGTTAGGATATTCCCCGTTAGGATATTCCAATATTGCCCGAGCAATAATATTCTGGTCCCCGTCTCAGAGGCCGGAAAATTTATATCGATATTAAGAATACTAAGCGCTATTTGAATTGCGCTATTCAAAATTCCGTACGCGTATTTATGGCTACAATTAAATCTATAGAAAAAAAATATCCCGTTCATTTTCCATAGCTTTCAATAACATCTAATAGTAATTAATCAAATAGGATACTGACATAAGTCAGGGGGAAGTAGAACAGTAGAATTGTTGTGGGCCCAATGTTGAGTTCAATATTGAAATTTTAATTAAAATAATAAAAATTTCCCTCCGATTTTTTGGGGGGTCAACCCCCCTGATAGAAACCTTCATATTTGAAACATTAGTTTACTCTAGGAATGCTTAAATTTACATCAGGGTTTTAAAAAATTTAATATAATCAATAATTAGATACCTGGTCCACCAGGTTCTTAGACAAAGCACGATTCTAGGCTAGCCGATTAAGCTTAGAGTTACGAAAATTACGCCTTATCGAAACTGTCGGGCCGCAGATCTACCGACAGGCGGGAAGAAAGTATGAGCGAGAAAATTACTAAGTATATCGGAAAGTTCAGCCCCCCGGAGCTGGGGGTGCAACTTTTAAAAGTCTCATATAGTAAAGGATGAGTGGGCGGGGGGTGGTAGGGGAACGCTTCCATTATTTAATAGGTCAACCTTTACGGCTCTCGGGGATTCTCCGATATAAAAAGCTTTCTTCCCATCCCCGCTTTCTCTTACTACCGCCACAACCCTCTACTACTTCTCCTACTGAATTATTGCCGGTGGAAAATAGCTGACTCGTCGGCCTCTTTCCACCCCCCTCTCGGCGCGCTTTCCACCCCCCAAACCCCCCACGACGAGCACCTACAATTATTCATAGGCCGTCGGCGTTGGGATTGTGCTAAATACGGAGGGGGTTGGACAAAAAAAAAAATATCAGTTCCCTCCTCCCGGTTTCAGCCCCTCGTTTCTTTGTTCGACTCTCAGTATCAACTAATAAGCGTTGGCTTAGAATATTGTAAAATAATATTTATATTGTCAGTGACTGGGTTCCGGTACGGTCGCACAGTGTTGTGGGACGGGTATGAATTTGGAATCGACATAACCGACTCAAAAGAATATCGTAAATTTGGACTTACGGAATATGACTATGGGGTTCCACTAAGAAATCCGGTCGAAAGTCCTTCGAACAATCCCCAACGTTTTGTGGTCTGCGAGGGGTTGGAAAAACCGTAGGTTCGCGGTGTTTCTGTGTCTCCTCTCGCCGGTTCGGTCTTTCGCCGGACCGGGGTTTAGGCCGCTCGCCGTCTTCAGTAGCGCTGTGTCAGTCACTGTCGGCACTTTGGACGTTTTTCAGGGGGCATCATCACTGCACTGTCACTGTGTCGCTTGTACTGTACAACTTTTTTGTACAACAGTACAATGGACTTGGACACACTGCTTGAACACCGCTACTGAAGATGGCGAGCGGCCGAAACCGGTGAAGACCAAACTAGCGAGAGGAGACAGAAACAACATTTGCTCGTTCTGTCACTCTCCTCTATCACCCATCCATTGTCCCCACCAGGACTACTTAAATCATTCTTAGAGTGCAGCCGAAAGTGGCTAATTCTTGTCAAAAAGTGTCATAATCGGGTGGTCTCTTCTACCGAGTAAACCGCGTGAAAAAATTGGGGTTGGTGGGAAGTGGTTTAAATATATATATATATATATATATATATATATATATATATATATATATATATATATATATAGCGTGAGCGAATAGGACCGATATGCGCCTGTGGAAACAGAATTTCGCTCAAAGGCGGACAACCAATTAGGGGGTACCAACCCCCCCAGCTACCGGTTAAGCGACAGTCGCTCCAACCCCCAGGAATGCCCGAGGATATAATAATCCCCGTGCAGGAGCCGGCTCGTAACGAGACTTCCTCGCTGGAGGCCACCAGTCTCTTCCCCATTAGTTCCGGCTATTAGAGAATACCAGCCAGTCAACCCCCAATTGCCAACCTAATGCCCCTGTTATCTCCTCCCGTGCACCGGGGGGGGGGGTAGCTTAACCCGACCCGACGTTTAATTTTACAACCTCTCCGAACACGATATTTCCTTCCGATCATTATTTGGCCCCGTTAAGAAATATCTTCTATACATTCTATTAAAACTCGGTGGGGGCGAGGGGGGGAGGTCGCTCCAATATTCGATTATCTATAGCCGAAAACGGTTTTGTCAATTTTTTGAAGTCGGTTGGATTTAATGCGGGCAATATAAAATGTTATAAACGAAAATTGGCATCGATATAAAATACAAATTGGTCGAATAATTCGCGTATTTCCACGCCGAACTTGGGAAGGGGGGAAAAATAAATTCGGGGAGAAACAACCCCAAGTCGCCCTCGGATTATTCGGGTCGGGCCACCTGTAAATCAACTTAAATCTCGCCCCCCGTCCCTCCAGCATACCCTGGCTGAGCGAGAGAGAGAGAGAGAGAGGAGGGAGAGAGAGAGAGGGATGGGAGAGAGGGAGGAAAGAGCTTGACGTGGCGAGCAACAGGTCGCCTTCCACGGGACCGCTAATCCCGTATCCACTCATATCGTGACCTAAGGCTGTCGTCCTGGAGCCGCAGGACCAATATGACCGACATTCAGGAGCCCAGTTCTGGAATATTCAGAAAATACAATTCCAGGATCGCAGGCTCACTGACGCAGAGAGTGTGTCACTGTATTTACAGTTTTCACGTGGAATACCCGACTGAAAAGAACAGATCTAAATTGCAAATTCGGACTGTTGAGAGACTTCTTTCTTGAAAGGACATCAAAACTGACAATAGTCAACAAACTGACAATATATAAAACCATAATAAAACCGACACGGACATACGGAATATGGGGTTCCGCCAAGAAATCCGACATCGCTCGCATCCAAACATTCCGGTCAAAAGTCCCCCCCCATCGGGTATGTTTCTAACCGAACAATCCATAATGACCTCAACATACCCCGACAGTGGACGAAGTCGCAAAATTACGCTTCCTTAAATTCCATTCCCGCCTCTCTCCGCATCCAAATCCACTCGTGTTCAGTCCCTTTCCTATTTTGGAATAAAAAATAAATATTAATAAAAGAAATAAAAACTGGAATATCAAACCGGGACAAGAGAAGAATCTCGCAGATCTTGAACGCGGCTACTCGAAACTAATAAAACTGTATCCGAGTGTTCGATTTGATAGGTAATAAAGTAGAAAAAACCTGCGTAGAGGAGGTAGCTGGAGGTCCTTACCGGCGGTAAACATCCTGTATCGCACGGGTTTAGGTTCTTAGGAGGCACGAAACACCTCTTGTACGGTTTCGAACGGTCGACTGATATCATCCCCTCCCCCCCCCCCGGGTGCAATATCTGAGACCACCCGGCAACCGGTTTCTCACGGCCGACCTGGCAGAGGAGCAGAGCATCGTTTTACAGCCGGGTATCGATGATCGGGACCCGCTATTAGATCAACGGTTTTAATGTCGGGTCGGTCACCGTGAGAACCGAACGATTAACAACGAGAAAACGAGCACGAAAAGTGCGTGTAAATTCCGATTCTCCGAGTAATAGGTTTGAGTCAGACGGGATAAGCGAAGTAAGTGCAAACAGGATGCACCACAAGCGTCCCAGAAGTGAGTCCAAAGTGAATCACAACACTGATCACTGAAGACGGCGAGTGGCAGAAATTCCCGTGTATCAAACGTGAGGTGTTTCTTGCGTTTTAAAAGGTTTCTATTGTGTATTAATTTTTTTTTGAGGGAAAATTTCCCTCAAAACGTTCGTCCAGAACGTCAATTTTTATTAATAAAATTGACAGACCATTCTAATTGTGAAAATATCTCTCCACGTTATCCACTCCGAGGTGTAGCATTTCCTTGACGTTTTTGTTGGAAAACCGCTGTTTCGACCGGAAAATTTCGAAAAATCTAACCGCAGCCCAAGCGGCGGGGACGACGAACGCGAACAAAAAAGTGTACATATTAAACAGTTCCATCCCGGCGAAACAAAAAAAAACCAAAGGAAAGGCCCCAAAAGAATTTCATTTCGAGATTTAACGGCGGCTGGTTTGAATTACAAAAATTTCCCTTTTTTACACCGGGGGTTAAAAAAAATCCCAACTTTAATTACGGGCTTCTGTCGCAAGCTTTTCGACCCCAATCGTGCGCCAAGTGCTTTTGATTGAACCGCTAAGTGTTCCCGTTCTCCCCCGACTCATTGTAATATGGAGATTTTTCAGCGAATCTAAACGAGAAATTATTTTCAAGACTCTCGGATCCGATTTTCACGCCGAAGCGTTAATTCGGCCAAGTACCGTGATCGTACACTATCTTCTAATCTCAATTAGATTATTGTATTAATCTCAATAATTAATCTCAACGTATTGTTATTTCAAAAGACGCGTTTGACTATTAAAGAAAGACGTTTTCTCCTGCAAATAAAATCATACTTTTTTCGTTACAACATTATATTTCCATCTATTACCATAAATATCCGTCAGAAAAAATACCCTTCCCTTTTCTCTACAGTAATCATTGCACATAAAAACCTATTTTGTTCAAGAATAAATTGAAAAAAAAATAGGTTCAAATGTATCCACGTTGTGTTATTCAATACTTTAGAATAACATCCATATTAAACTAAATTATAAAAAGTTCTGTTAGTAATATATCGAATTGCAGCTTAAATTTAACATACCTTATTCTATCTTGTGCTCTAGTCTGACTCCATTCCTCCGCCCGATCCTGGAAAATAAAGGATACAATTATTGTCGAGTTTAAAATTTATTTTAATTTTGAATATAGTCAATTTTGGGGTAGAAAGAATATTATAATTTTTATGCAAATTACGCTCCAGTCTCCAAGACTTTATGCATACCGCCGAAGGACAAATATAAAAGTGAATTATAATGAATGCATATAAATAAAAGAACTCTTCTTTCCTTGAAACAGAGCCTATTTTTCTTGCTTAAATTACATTTTTAATTCGTTAAAAGAAAATAAAATGAGAAAAATATTTAAGAAACCAACAAAAAATGCGGTACTGGATTTTTTAATTGTTTCGAATTATGCGCATTTCGCGTTTATTTCTTTAATTCATACAGAATATAATACAGAACGCCGACGCCGAACGTCGAATCCATTAAAACCGTTTTCCATTGAAGGCTGCCGAATGAAAAAAAAAAAGAAAAAAGATAAATGTCCTGGAGGGGGGGAAACAGGGATCAATCGGCGCCCAAAACACAGGCCCAGTTTATACAATAATAACTGTGCTAATCCGACAGCCCTTGTTTTTATCCTGTTCTGAGCTGATGGGGGTGGGGTGGGGGTGGCGCTGTTTTTCACCCATTAGGCGAAAATTCACCCCGATGGAAAATATTAACTCTTTTTTTCCTCTTTTAAGCGGGAAACTTTTAACGCCTCCCCGGCGCCACCGACGCCCCCTTTAATGCGTATTTGATGTGGAACCGGAATTTCGGTTGTTTTTTTTCCGGTTACTGAAGATGGCGAACAGCCGAAAAACCTGTCTAGGAAAAGTCCGAACCGGCGAGAGGGACAGTAAATTGCCAAATCTACAATGTCTTATTAAATAACGGTGTATCAAACGTGAGGTTTTCCTGCGGTTTAAAAGGTTTATATAATATATACAATTTAATAGGGAGAAATCCAAAGTAAGAGGTAAGTTCAACAGGTAACAAAAGCGTCTTTCTTTAGAATAAAATATTAAACTTTTGTCAGTTAAATTAGTGAAGCAGTGGCTTAATGTATAATTTAGATTCAATGATCGAGGACTTGAATAGGAAGTCAGCTAATTACGGACTCATTTTTAACATTAATTATTCAACTTTTTCAACGACATTTATTTATACAGTACGCCTGTTATGTTTTAATTAAATAGAAATCTAATTTTCTAAAATAGGAATTTTCCCCTATTGTGTCGAATCCCCGAGAAAATTCCAAAATATTTCCATTTTCCGGGCCCCCGTCGAACCTTCGCTTTTCCCTCTACTTATGAAAGTTTAAATTATATTCGAAAAATACGATATTCGGCAAATTTTTTTTTTTCTACTGCCGGAAAACTGCATTTACGTTGGAAGTTGGCTGGCGGGCGGTCGGGTCGGTCCGCTTCCGTTGGATATTAGAAAAATATCCTGGGAGCGTTTCGTGTTATTGTTGGATTGCGGGCAGGAAAAGTGATTTCCCGGGGCAAAAAAGGGGAAATATGAAGTGATTTCCTCCGATGGGAAAGCCCCCCCCGGGCCCCCCGCAGCAGAATGGCTTGCTATCACAACCAGCCCCAAGAGACATGGCGAGTTCAAGTTTCTTTTCTTCTTTAAATTCCTCTAAACCTAAACTATTTTTATTATCCTTTTTTTTAAAAAAATTACGAAAGACTACAGAGCTCGTTTTTCTTTCGGAATTGCAGAAGTTCAATGCACTTTTCTGAGTGCACATTTTACTTTCAGACGACCTTCTAGAGGGGTTTTTACCTCCTGAACGTTTCCCACGCCCACACCGCAGTGTACATGACGATATTCATTGGCAATAATCTTCCGTACAGGGGGAACTACTAGTAGGTCAGTGGCGGGCCAATAAATTGGAACTACCCCTTATTTCCGGGCGATGAAGACGAGGAAAGATCCTAGGCGTATAACAGGTGTTGGAGAGGGCTGCTGGGGGCTGGCAGTGAGGGGTTGCTAGGAGACTGGGGCTGCGCGGAGCTGGCTGGGTGTCGGTAGGCAGTGGCTGTGCCGACACTTGGGGGCGATTTGAGGGTGCAGGGTGAGACAGGGGTTAAGGGGTGGAGCCACCCTCATCCAATATGAATAACCCCCATACTCCCGCCTCCACACCTGCTAGTTAGGTAACGCCTCTCACCTGCCTACACGCCCCACACCCCACACAACAACACCCAATTATGTTTATTAATATAAAGAATATATCCAATATATAAGGATATTAAAATGTCCTTGTAATAAATAATGTACAAATTTAGTATTCAGTTCAACTTTTTAATTGTACTGTAGTACTGGTACTGTAGTAGTACCAGATTTTGAGGATAACATAAAATAATTTTTTAGTATCGAGACGATGAAATGATCAATTTTCTTATTAACGATGAATCCGCGCGGCCCCTCCCACTATTCATCGGTATTTTATTAGTCCTGCGAATTACCATAGTGCGGAGGGAATGAATTGGGCGCAATGGCGACTGTGGTAATAATAGGGGATGACTAAGCCCGTTCACCCCGACCCCATCCAATGGAGTCCGCAGGGCTGGCGTATAGTATACGTCGATGAAGCGATGAATGCCCCGGGCTAAATAAAGCTCGTTATCCGTTTATCGATTAACCTGTCCGCCCCCCCCCACAGGAATAATCGAAGAAAAATACCCCAATAAAGAAAGTGGGAACGTTAATAATCCGCTTTTAGAGTCGGATACGACACACGCACTTGTGTCACACTCGCCCAGGACCGAAATCCATCCGTCTGATTAAATTACGAAATATTTCAAAAACCATTTTAATAATTTGTTGAAACGATTCATCCCGTTTCAATCTTGAGAATCTAGACTAAGAGACTTAATGTAATGATTCCATTTATTCCCATTTACGAACCCGTTTTATGAGATTCCCTTCGATTTGTTGATTCGAACTGGGGGAAAAAAAAAAAACATTTTATCGTAATTATAATTGTGCGAACAATGTTTCGAAACATGTTCAGATGTACTGTACAAAAACATTTCAGATTGAACATCTGTTAATCTCTCGCTTATTGATATTCACGTCTTATAGTTGAATATCTGAAAAGGGACAAGTAGCGGGAATCGGTTTCATTCTGACGCTATTCGCCCAGGTATATATTGTGAAAAATATTATGAATATAGAGTCCAAATACTGAAAAGGAATAACGATTTATCAAAATATTTATGGTGGAACTGTTCGAAATAAAATATAAAACAGAAGGGAGGTTATAAACGGCGTCGTGGAAGCTCGTAATCGAACCGAACAATATCTCTTTATTTTCGTTCCTAATATATAAAATAAAAAAATATGACTTATCGCGACATTAATACTAATTGACTACCGGCGGCTGAGTGACGTACGCGATAGGGCGGGCCCGCCCTCCCAACCAGGCCCTATAAGGGCCGCGTATAACGACCCTCCTGTAATTGCCGCCGAACTAGCGGCCCTCGGTCAACTTTTACCAGATTCCCGTATATCATAGCCCGGTTCTGATCGGACAAACCGCCCCCTGATGGCGTGTCTCAAATATACCCCCAAATGGAGCGGTATCACGAGCCGTTAGCTTCATTTTGACCCCCGCCACATTTACAATAAACCGATCCTAATAAATATACAGCGCGCCTCATTCCTATATTAACTATAAATTATCTCGGGACCCAGTGACGTAAAGGGGATGAACTCTGTCCCAAATGAATCACACACGCCGAACCGGAAACTCCGATATACAGAGGGGTCAGAAAAAATGTATCCACCCTTTAACAGTCCATAACTTGCAAACTAATTGACGGAGTTGTTGTCTCATTTTGTGGTGAAAGTTCGGCTTAAAGTCCAACTTAAAGATATCACTGTAGGTGTTCGAAATGGTCACCATTAACGTCCCAAGCACAAACGAAGCCGCCTTCGAGAATCCATCGTCAATTAGTTTGCAAGTTATGGACCGTTAAACGGTGGATACATTTTTTTTATGCTCCTCCGTATTTAAGGCATATATTTATTTTAGTATCAAAGATATCGCCTCTCGCGTTTGGTCTATTGGAAAACCTGTATTGAAATACAGTTAGTTACAGAAAACAATTAATTTATTCCGTCAATAAACGCTGTACAATAATTATATTAGTTTAACATGCCTGTTCTGTGGTCTGCGAGGGGTTGGAATACCGAAGGTTTGTTGTGTTTCTCCTCTCGCCGGTTTTGGTCTTTTGCCAGACCGGTTTCGGCCGCTCGCCATCTTCAGTAGCGCTGTGTCATTAGTCACTGTTGGCACTTTGTGCTGTACGGTGACAGTTCAAGTGACAGTGAGGATGCCGAAGTGGCTGACACAGCGCTACTGAAGATGGCGAGCGGCCGAAACCGGTCTGGCGAAAGACCAAACCGGCGAGAGTAGATAGAAACACCACAAACCTACGAAATAATTATATATTGAATATTTTATTACCGTTGTAAATTTAAAATCCTATTAACCTTATAATCCATATCGTACACAGAGGGGGGATTTACCCGAACCCCCCTTTTCGGTTATGACGGCAGTATTTTATAAGCGCTTTCAGGACTTATGCTTCATTTGACTCGATTTCCCCCAGCCGCGGAATATACTTAAAGCCTCGGCGGTACGAACTTTAACGCTTTTCCGTCGGAGGGAAAGTTTTCGACGTCGCGGGGGGTTGCGGGGGGGGCCATTCGTGGCCAATGATACAGAAAGCGGAGTCTACTTATTGAAAATCGGGAGGCCGAAACTGTAATTGGCTGTAAACTGTGGAGGTTTCAGGTTGGGCGGTTGGGGTTCGGGAGAGGGAGGAGATAGGCGGAGAACTTGTAGGCCCTTTTGTTGAGGGCCGAGGTCTCCCGCCCTCCACGATGAGACATAAATATTAAATTGGAGGGCGTGAGAGGTGCGGTGAGTGATGGGGCCTGGCTGCTGCCATCGCTAGCATTGTCATGTTGATTGAGAGAGCCCCCTCCCCTACTCAATCCACACCCCCTAACGGGGTTGGCTAACTCACTGCCCGAGAACTTAGACCGACGGATAATTAGATTCACCCACAGTGAGCGGACGCGTCCCTAATCGAAACGTCGAACGTTATTAAACTGGGCCACGTTTCCTATTGGAACATAGCCCTAATAGAGCGGCAACTAACACCAAAACTATTTCAATATATAGACAGAATATACTCATTCATACGTACTTAAAGAAATCAGTCTCATTCGTTGGAAAGGGATCAGAAGAAAGATGTGAATTTAAAATTTATGAAGAGAGCGATTTAAGAGCATTGATCCCCACAATTCGTTAACCTCAGAGTCCACGTCGGTTTCAAAAGTAATCAACAATTTGATAAGATGTATTCAGGTCTTGAGGAGTTCCTCAAGGGAGGGGAATCGAAAATTTGCCGCAAAAGTGGCCGGAGGGTTGTTGATAATTGGTGAATATATAGTCAAAATGTCGATTACTTTTGGGTACCCCTAATGTGGGCTATAGAACACGTTTTGAAGTCCTTTTTCTCGGTAAATTTGCGATTTAAATCGTTAAACGGTTTAATACAGTAGATTCCGTGTGTTTCTGTCCCATCTCGCTGGTTTGGTCTTTCGCTAGACCGGTGTCTAGCGTTTTTTTTAGACCAGAGACCACAAAACGGGTATTCTAAACGGTTTAATGTTACTGGAAACGCGTGATTACATTTCGACACGATCAGCTCGAAATATTACAAAACCAATATAATACACTGCAGTCAGTGTTCGGTAATTTACGCCGGCTGTTTGCCGATTGAACTTTGCCCACATCGTTAAGACGTTTAATTATGTGCCGCGGGGGTCGGGACTTTGTGGTGTCCCGGTAGGCCGGAATCGGTCACCCTCTCCAACCCCCTTCATCCCCTATTATCATAAAGGCAGACTCAATTTACACCCTGTTTGTATTCTCCGCCCCCGACACTCTGTTTTCACAGTACAGCCACCTTTCTTCTCAGGGCCTCCTCCACTTTACAGGAATCGACGCCTTTTATCGGGGCGTCTCGGCGGGAGGACGTATCCTGCGGGACGGAATTCAGTTTGTAAAAAAATGTCGCTTTATCCTTCATTCGAATTAAAAGAAAATAGGGTCGTACCACTTGAATACCAATAGACTCAGTATAATGTAATAATGTATCGCAACATTATTGGGTAAATATAATCGGAAGGATGGCGCGTCAATTTCGTGCAACAGTTTACTGGCCCTATTAATGCAGAAAGCATTTGATATATTGAAGAGAAAAAAAAAATTCTTAATATACCGCCTCGATATTACTTTATCTTCCGGAGTAAAATAAGACCTTTTCCCCTCGTTAAGTGGCAATAAGTAAATGTCCTTATTGGATCGGCCCCGTGCCCTTGTCTTAAATATTGAAATGCCTCCGGGTTGGCGTGACCGCCCCGCTCGTTACACTATCAAAATATTTAAATTTTAAATATAAAAGAAGGGGGAGCGCCGCGGAAGAAAATGCGAAAATTAATTCCTAAAAGAGAGTTCGTTATTTTCTTTTCCCGTGACCCGGCATACGGAACGGTCCAACTGATTTAAACAGAGTGTTAGTTTAACATACCCGTTTTGTTGGTTTCGTCTTTTGCTAGACCGGATTTGAGACTTCGTTGACTGACAGTACAGGTGACAGTGACCGACAGAGCGCTACTGAAGACGGCGAGCGGCCGAAACCCCGGTCTAGCAGAAGACCGAACCGGCGAGATGAGACGGAAACACAACAAGCCTACGGTAATGACTAAGTATCTGTTTGAAGTTGATAGGACCAGAAACTGGTAAAACCACTAGAGCCACTTAAAAGGGCATAAAACACCGTAATGGTGTCGGAAAAAGACCCAAAACACCGAAAATACTGCCACAGCGACAGCTCACTGACTTAATACGATTAATTTATACGCATTTTCTATTTTTTTTATCGAGTAAAATTACTGTTCGGTGTTGTCTTGTAAATTGGTGTGTTTATATCGAATGAAAGTTGGGAATAATAGACGCTGGAGACGGCTTAGTTCGTGTTCTACAGTTGGAAACTTTCGGCGAATTCTCGCTCCGTCTTTTCCCGGCCCGAGCGTCTCGTTAGTTCGAACGGCCCGTCCACTTTTCCGTGGACTTTCCGTCCACTTTTCCGCCACTTTCCCGACCGACTTCTCACACTCCACCGAGTATCGTCTACGGGCGCTTGGCGATTTTCGAAATTTCAAAACTTTCATTCCGAGTTGGGGAAATTAAAAAAAAGAAAGAAAGAAAGCGATAAAAACCATCGAGGAATTTTATAAAGATGGTCTCAGCTAAAGGAAATAGAGAAGACAGATGTGAAAGTACAATTTAAATAGGACGGCGCAGAAATACTAAACTCATAACTGCCACGCGGGTCTAGTCTACACTGAACGCCGTATCCCATTATTGGATATTATCGCATACAGAAATGTTCAAAAAGCCAAAAATATAAAATATTAATTTCACGGAAGAGTTATTCTATGTTTTTAATTTACCCGTTATTTTAATTCGATTTTAAATGAGTTTAATATTTATGCAAAAGAATCATTCCTAATGTACACAAACTGTTCCGATCATGGTCTATTAATTCGTATTGTTAAATATATAATAATTGTATTGTGTAAATTCAAATTAAATTTTCCCTATTGATATAACATTAGTTTCCTTTCGTAAAGGTATCGGCCCACACCTGTAGGTTTGATCAAACTGAGATGCAGTAAACTCCATTTTTTCCCTATATATACAATGGCATACAATTATTAGAAGATCGATAATCAATGTCCTTAACTGTCTTAAGGACTGCCAGTTTCATGTAAAACTAATTTTAAACTTCTAATTGCCACTATATTCTCACTGAATAGTGTTCGTAGACCGGTTGGAGAAGACTAATAGTGACGCCGGGGACGATGATTCATTTCACCAATCTGGTTTGCAGGGCAAATAGACTGCCGGTTTTGAAATGAAATGCACAATAAATGATGCGTTCACAATCCATCTGAGTGAAACGTCGCCTATTTGTCTGTCGGTGATTCACGCCGTCAACATTCCCCGTAGTCGGATTTACGAGTCGTTAGTTCGTGGGGAAGTATAGCAATCATTGTTGCAACCGATGTAACAACAGATGTTGGGGAGAAATGAAATGACTTTTCCGAAATGAGATTGTTTATAGGCGAAAAATCGCCCCGAATTTGGGGTTTTTAGGCCCGAAATCGGCACAAAAATGCGGTTTTTACCCCCTAAAATTTGGGTTCGTAGGCGTAAAATGGGGCCGAAAATGGGGGTTTTAGGCGCAAAATTGGCCCCAAAAATAGGGTTATTAGGCCAAAATCGGAGGTTCCGAAATGAGATTGTACAGTTGGGGTTGGACGAGGAAATAAATTTGTCATTAAATAACAATTAAGAATTGAGAATTAAATCAAATATTAATAATTTTTTTTTTATTATGAGCTAAGTGAACTTTCGTCAGTTCTGGTTTGTTGCGGTCCGGGACCCGGGAGAGTTTCCCCGTTTGTTTGTTTCGGTGTTTCGATAAGGCGGATCCGTTCGAATACAGTGATTCAGTTAGGCTGAAGAATTGGATAAGAGAATAGAATGGAATAGAATGGAACTGGCTGGAAGGGCAGAGACGTTGATTCAAGTGAGGGGGCCAGAATTGATAGTTGAGGTAACGCAATTAAACGTCTAAACTGGGGCTCAAGTTCCTCCTACTTTAGTCCACCCACCCCCCCTCAAAGCCCGAGACTTACTTAAGCTTTCTCCCTTTAATTTAAGACAATTTCCCAAGTGCGCATTTCTGTTGTTGTCCGAATTGACCGAGATACAATTTCAAAAGGAAGATAAAGCCCAATTGACGGCAGTTTCGCTCTACCTCCTTCTGCCGAATTAAATTATACAAATTTATATTATACAGAGGGGTCCAAAAAATCTATCCACTGTTTCCAAAGTCCATAACCTGCGAACTAATTGACGGAGCTGTCTCATTTTCGGTAGTGTTATAGTTGTGATATATCTTTAAGTTGGACTTTAAGCTACACTTTCACCAGAAATTAGACAGCTCCGTGTCAATTAGTTTGCAAGTTATGGACTGTTAAACAGTGGATACATTTTTTTGGACCGCTCCGTATATAAACTTGAAATTTTCTTGTTATGAAATTTTGAACGAGTCCCGGACGAATTTCAGATTATGTTGATTAGGGGGGGGGGGCGGTTGTCGCAACGTCTAATACTACACCGCCTTCTTGTTGTAAATCATTTGAATTTAAAATTGAGGAGGGCCCATTAGGCGGTCGGGGGTTGAGTGGTGTTCGCCGGCCGTCTACTTTATAGATTGAACCGAGTTCTGCCCGCATCCAAATACAGAGAGAGAGAGAGAGAGAGAGAGAGAGAGAGAGAGAGAGAGAGAGAGAGAGAGAGAGAGAGAGAGAGAGAGAGAGAGAGAGAGAGAGAGAGAGAGAGAGAGAGAGAGAGAGAGAGACGTGGATGAATAATTCAGAGTGGTTGAACAACCATATCGATATTGCGGCCCCCGAATTTGAGAAAATTTTCCGGCAACATTTTCAACAATATTTAACAAATTTCATTCACCCATCGCCCCAGTATTAATATATTGGGTTGACAACTTAAGTAATTGCGGAATTCACCCCAAGACAAGTGGCGTTGTACAGTTGTGATTTGAGAGGATTTCCCTCTTTTTTTTCTTTCTTTTTTTTTGTATTTCTAAGCCCGAAAAAGTCACTGAATTCCTACCCCCGAAAAGAGAAATTTGAGGTCAGAATTCAGATTCTACTCCTTCTTTAGAATTACTGCCCTTTTGTGACGCACTTAGGTCGACTGAACTGTACAAAAATGTATAAGAAGTAAAGAGCAACCAACTACACCAAGAGAGCAACAATTTTCCTGCCATTTTTGGATTTCTTCAATAAAACATCATAGTTTTATTGGATTGACAACTAAGTAATTGCGGAAAAGTGGCCGAGAGTTGTCGATAATATCGGCGAATATATAGTAGAGTAATGATTAAAATTTACGGCAGACAACCACCGAAATACAAGACGGCGCTACTGAGGATGGCGAACAGCCGAAACCCGTCCAGCGAACGGCCAAACCAGCGAGAGTTGGCAGGAGAACACGAAATCTACAATCTGATGATTAATCTTTTATATCACTAATTATTCCGGAGTTGAGATTGATAGAATGTGTCTATAAGGACATTATAGCAGGAACAAGGATATCCGTCGCACACTACTTTATAGACTGGATAGATAATTTTAACTTAATTAATATTATCATTTCGTTCGGAAAATATACCACGTATAATCTGACTTTCTCCGTACGATTTTTCAGTAGTCCGAAATCGGAAAAGCGCGGCTCGTAATTTTCGTTTTCTTCTTTTTTTCGATCCGGATTTTTTTCTCTTTGCGCCGATGTGTCCGTCCGTATATTTCCCAACGTGTTTTCCCCGGGTCTATACCCCGGAGTTTTCCATTTCGCTCGTAAGGAACCGACGGGATATACGTTTTTGGGGTGGGGGTGGGTGAATTATCCGATAGCCTCCTGCAGGTAAATCATTTGAATTTTAAATCGAAAAAAAAACCCTTCCAAGTTCCCATTAGTCGGGGGCGGGGATCGGATACCCATCCACTTCGTGCGAGTATATATAGATCGCCAACCGTATCCGAACGGATGAATAATTCACCGCGGGTGAAAAATAACCCCCGTTACCATGGAATTTCCGAGAGTTTAACATTAATAAGGCGATAATAAATTCAATTTTCTCCTCGCATTCTTGATTGCCCAACGCGCGACTAAAACACAATTGCTGCGATGAATAAATAGACTTACAAATACAACCTGAATTACAGGGTTCACCTGCTGAAAATTGGAGCAATTGATACTCAAAATTCGAGGAATTTAATTAGAATTAGAAATTTAATTAAATTAGATCCTCCTTTAAGATTAGATAGTATTTATTTCTATATATTCTTCAAAGATAAAGTTGATTTAAATTATTCTAGAAAACCGCAAAATTTTGATCTTGCAGGACATAAATGAAAATATGAATTTTTCGAAGGGCCAAACCTTCACCGTTATTACTTTATATTATTTAATATTTCTGTATCTGCAAATGTATCTACAGCCGAAGAGGTGTCAACGTTGCAGTAAGGTGTGAAATAATTATCGGAGACTTAGTAATGACCACTCTACTAAAATAGTGGTCTATAAATAGTGGCTAAATGGCACTGTTCTACAGTCGTGGGGGTAAATGCAAAATTATTTGTTTCATATGGCATTATTAGAGTCTAAAAACTATTATATAAGCTATAACAGGCCCACTATGACCCACTTTTCAAACGACCATAAACCGGCAGATAGAACAACTTTTTCAAACCTTTTTAAGCCTAAACACCGGCCAATGAGTGCTCTAACATCGTGTCCTTCGCGCGCTTCTTTCCTATTAATTGATCTATTAAATAAAGCCATTTATTGTCTTCGAACCGTTTCTTATTCGCCACCACGAAAAACCCAAGTTTCATATATATGAAAAAATCCTGAGTATCTAACGAGATATTATTTCCGTATTAGTATAATCTTTACTGGTATTGTCGCTGGATTCCGTTAAAACGGTATAATGTTGTGGGATTTTTTCTCCGCGTTTGGAAACCACCCGAGGGAAGGGTTTTTGCCCCCCCTCGGTTGTTGTCCTCTTGCGACGTTTCGTAACTAAAAATCATGATCAATGTACTATAATATTTAAGTATATATACGTAGTAAGGCCTATTGGGCGGTATGCATGTAGGAATCACCATTTCTATATCGTTTTATCGAGATATCATTTGTATTTAAAGAAATAAAACTTGTTTGTAATTTGTTACTTTTCCTACCGAAGGGTGGATCAACTCGAGGTGATGATTATCGTTGATCATTAATTAATTGTCTCGGAAAAATGTAACGCCGCGGCCGCGACCTTATTATCCGAACGATGATAACGGAGTGGCGATAGAAAATTGTGAGCCGCCCTTCTTACAATAACAATAATAATTGGAGTGGTTCCTCGAATTTCGAAGCAATTACGGTAATATAATTGGTATAATTCAGACGGCGGTTGGTACCGCCCACGGTCCACGGTACCGATTACCACAGAAACCGAATTTACGTCCAGTTCCCGGTTTCAATTGATTGCGAGACGAGCTCAAATAACTCCTGCCCCGCCCCCGAAACTAAGAATAATCAATTGCGTTGACTCCGAACTACTCGTCAATTCGAGTAGGAATACTGCTAATTTAGGAAAGCGAGATATTTTCTAAATACTACAGGAAAATATCCGAACGGAAAACTATCAATTTGAATCGAAAAAAATTCAGATCCTATCAGTTCCAAATTTCAATTGATTATTGAAGGTTCCTTAGTTTTTTGATAACATAAATGAATTATGTATATATTTAAATATGTTATTTATTTGAAGAGAAACGGGACAGAAGTCTGCTTGCGTAATAGGAAGGAAACTTAAGTAATTTTCAATCCTCTTGCGATTTTTCGCCTCAGATTTAGCCCTTAAGGGAGTACTGAGAGGCAATCAGTTTTTGTCAGTACAACAGAAAAACAGTAGTATTCTGAAACTTTTGTCGTTTTGATTTCAGCGACGAATGACTTTTATTTCTGCGCGAGATCGATCGAATATTGTAAAGATTGGCCTCGTACAATGAGCCCCGCTATATATTTAATAGGGGTTAAAACTGTCGCCTCCCTTAAATATTTAACCGGGAAAGCTTATTTTTCAGTCGACTATTTCAGCAACAGGGGACGGTGGGGCTGTGATAAAAAAAATCGACGGTCCCAGGCGTCGAAATATGTCGAAATAGACCGGATTTGTTCAATAGGTATCGTAGATTTTATAACTTTATTAACAGCGTTAGTTTCCCTGTTGAAAAAAAATATATATTTCGGTACAACGGCGAGATGGAATTAAATGGCTTTTAAACAACGAACAATAGAATGAACAAAGCCGTATTTCCTTTAGCAAATAAATCCGATCTCTCTTTCCCGCTTTTCCCGAAGGGAGAATATTAACCGAGCGGCCGGCTGCAGGTGTAATATTGGCGAGGGGTGAATAAATTCCGGGAAGGGGGATAATTTTGGTTTTTTAGATTTTTCCGATACAGAGCGCGGTTCTTGTAAACAGCCCAAGGTCTCGTACCGGGGGGTGTTGGGGGTGGGGAAATACCTTATTAACCCCATTTTTATACGGTCTCCTCTACTCGCGGCCAAACACTTCTCGGTGCGCCATTTAATCCATATTTTACCTCCCGGCATAAAGATCGGTCGATTCTTCGAATCCTGCGGGAACTGGGAGGAAGGGGGCTCAAGTCGCGATCAAATTGGGCGTAAAAATGAAATAGCCCGGCTAAGGGTTTTTTCCTTATAGTTATATTTTCTTAGTCCGAGTGAAAATATAATTTTTTTTCAATAACGAAAAAGAATGGAAGGAACCAAATTTTTCGTCCCAGAAACATTCTATACTGTGTCAGAATGCTAACGCCGTCGAAGAAACAATATCGACAATACAGTTTGGAACAAAAATTAAGCCTCCGTCTCTTCTGACTCCGGCCAATATGATGTAATAGAAAATTTGTTACCAAAAAAAAAAAAAATCAGAAATTAGAATTATCGAACTCCAATAAATATATAGTGTACAGACAGGATGTGTTCATTCCTGGCGCGTTAATATTAGGAATATTTTATAATACCGCCTGTTAATATTTTAAACTGCAGTAAAAAAAAAAATTACTGAAATCGCGACGCCCGGTAACATCCCCGCGGCTGACTCGAGCGATATATATACGTATTTTTTTTTGTATTTTTAATGGTGCCCGGTGGCAATTAGCGGAGCGCTAAAGTTTAATTAGCGCCAAAGTGATTGATGGCCACCCCCGTGGGCCGGCCCATTGTTAGCGCCCGATTTTTCCACCCCTTCACCGACAGAACAGCGCTGGGAAATATGCGGATTTTATGCCTTGTTATTAGATCCGGCGGTCGAGCTTTCAGGTTGGGAAACTTCTGAGAGTGTAGAGCCAAAAAAAAAATTATCTCCGGAATTAATTAACCGACTCCGAAATGCACCCAATTACACAACGCCAACTTCACGTCGACAAGTGTTTTAGACAAACTGCGTGGAAATGGCATATACTGGAGAAAACCGGTTAAGAGCTTACACTATAGCCGAAAAATTGACACTATACTATATCGATTCCGATCTGACCGTCCTCAATGCTCGCCGGGTACAATGTTTCCAGACGGCACTCTTCACCACGTCCTCCTCAACGTGCCCATTCACGCCCAGTCCAATTCCTCCGTTATACTAACTACTAACATCCATCAGATCTTCCCTGTCCAGAATAACAAGTCGGCAAAAGTGTCACATCAATGGGGGATCTCTTCGTCGTGCGAACAATGTCGGGACAATACTTAGATACATTGAATTGTATTACTTTTAAAAAAAAATTCGGCCTAAATACAGCCCGGTGGAGTTCATAAAATGTATAGTTGAATAGGATTGTGACCGCCTTCTCGAAGCTGAATTCGCTTTTTTCCCGAATTGTAAACGTGAACGTATTTGATTATATAAGCTGAAGAAAAACGTGTGTTACTCTCTGTGGATCAGATTTATTGGTCTGCCCATATATATATATATATATATATATATATATATATATATATATATATATATATATGGAAAGAAAATCTCGAGCTCATCGAGTTGACTCCAGGTATCATCCCGTTTTAAATGGGACGAAAGCTTTCGTTATTTCCTGGAGCCGGGGTACAGAAGAGGAAGCGGAAATAATTCAACCTCTTTTCCATTGTACGGTTCGTGAAATGAGGACGCCGAGAAGTCGAGACGCCTTCCATAATAGATGGGGCGGTTGTCCGCGTCGGAGAGTTGGGAAATCTGAGATCGAAGTCTTACCGGGCTTACCGTCTCCGGTTGAAATTGGGAGTGAAAGTTGAATATTGTTCAAGTTGCGGAATTAAAGCGTAATTTTTTTAACATAACGGGTTGGTTCTCGCCGGTCTCGTCTTTCGCTAGACCGGGGTTTCGGCCGCTCGCCATCTTCAGTAGCGCTGTGTGTTAGTCACTGTCGGCACTCTGGATGTTTTTCGGGGGTTGGGGGCCGTCCTATCCGATGATAGACAGTACAAGTGACGCAGTGCAGCGAGGATGCCCGAGAAACACCCAAGTGCGCTACTGAAGATGGCGAGCGGCAAAGCGTAATTTGTTTCGGAGAAAATGGGACACTTTCGGTTTTGGCAATGCGATGCCACCACATCATACAGCCGGTTGGTGCATACGCAGTCTGCCGGTAACTAAATTAATTGATAATTGTAGAAAACAATTACAATACACGTTTTGTCTCAACTGCCACATATTTGTTCAATACCGCTTGTATATCCAGACCAGAAATATTTGTACTGTAAATCGTCCTGCGCTGTGTATAATTGGCACGCGGTACTGAATAAACGAGGTTTTCCTTTTTTTCTTTTTTCTAAAGCCCTCCTCAACACCTCTTAAGAGTCGATCGGATAAAAGGAGGATTCGCGTGAAACGGATCCGATGAGAGAGAGAGAGAGAGAAGAGAGAGAAGAACGGATCTCGGTCGGACTTTCTCTTAATTGAAAATGGGTTCAATTATCAATTGGCGTTTTGAGGGCGTTCTGGTTGGGGGGAGCATCTCCGGGCACTTTTAATAAAGGCCGGACGAGGATAAAAAAGAGGGGGGGGTGAAAAAAAAGAGGAGGGGAATGAATAAAACATTTAAAGAAAAAAAAAGTTGGGAAGTGCGGCTTGGGACAAATTGCGGGGGCGGCGGGGGGGGGGGGGGGCGGCAGACGTGACAAAGTACCGGCGTAGGTCAGTCGGCCCTTAACTTTTTAATTCGCCGAATTTAAACTCGGGACTCGTACGCGCGTCCGCCCTTCGTGGTATTCTCCGTTGAATACCTCGGAATCGACGACGGTAATTGTTGTAGGAAGTGGAATGAGCGCAGTGCGAGATCCTCAATATAGATATCCTTTTTGAGTCAATATCATAGTTGAACATTAATTGGTCTTTCGCCGGACGGGTTTCGGCCGATCTGTCGGATGCTTTCGGGGGCATCCTGTTAACAGAGTGCCGGAACTTATTTCAAGCAGCTACCGAAGACGGGGGACGGCCAGATACCGGTCTGGCGAAAGGCCGAACCGCCCGAGAGGATAGAGAAGGACTAGTTTTCAGTTATATTTCAGTTTCGTCCTTTGGAGTTAACAACGCGGCTGGCCGGCCAGGTAGTACGTCGGCGTGGGACGTACGCAGTTTAACCCCCGCCGAAATTCGATGAAAATTCAATATTTCAAAAGCCGAGAGCAATTTCCGCCCCAGAAACGGTTTATGGCGGCTCAATTCCACTGGCCAACTTCGGCAATACCGTCCAATAAACTTTATCTCATTTAGGAATGCCCAACGACGACTATGGAGAGATCTAATTGTCATCTAATAGGGGGACAAAAGCACGAATTTGATGGAAATTACAAATTTGTCTAAGGAGAAATCGATTCAATTTAACTAGGCACTAAAATTGGGGGGACAATGCTTCGTTCGGTCTGATTTTATTTTTTTTCAAACATAATAAAATTATAATTACCGATTTTTCCACTGCCATTTCTTATATATATTCTAAATTGAACAACAGGTATGAAAATATTCCAATAATTGATATATTACTAATTAAAGGGTAGATGTTTCAACAAGTTGGGGACACAAAACAGTTGATACGGACTTGGAAATTAGTGTCGATTATTTCGAAAACATTTTGAATCAAGCCGTCTCTTTTTATCTATTCGAGTCGTGACAGAGAGAGGTACAATTATTTTTAAAGGTCCGACACCCTCCCCTTGAGCGGTCATCCCTTTTCGAATGGGGTGGGAAAGAGTTGTTTGAGCTCTGTCCTCTGGGGATACGCGTCCTCTGTTTGCTCTCGGCAGATTTAATCGGCCGGCCGAGTGTTTCATCGGAGGAATTAAAGCCGGCCAAATAAACAGAGGACTTTGACCGGCGGACAAAGTATTAACCCCAGTGGTATTTATCCGGGAAAGGAAAGTAATTAAGCCCTCCCGCTAGGGCCTTGCCCGAGTACTTTAACGCCGCCAGTCTAACATCGATTGTTTTCGTATCCGAACTGTTAACAGTTGTACACAACTTGGCCCTAAAGCCGCCACATTAAGTAGGGGAAAAAATTTCGGACTTGGGGAAACTTCGTCCCAACTGTATTTAAAGCATTCCTAGCTTTGCGCCAACTTTCTCCACCGCCTAATCGATGTATTTTTCTACACCGACTGGCGGTATAATTAACACAAAGAAGTGGGCGATTAACAATTTTCAGGAATGAATTTTAGCTAACAGTAAAAAATTAAAAAAAAAAAACATGAATGTTATTCTTACAAAATTCCGCGTCAGACGTTAGAGTACATTTATTACGTCCTAATTACTAATAAATAGGCCGGATTGAGGATTACGAGGTTTTTTTAATATTCGGCCTATCTCCGATGTTCCCACTAATACAACCGTAGTAATATATGGGTTAAAATTATTTCGTGTCGATTTAATTTATATATTGGACAATACAAATAGTCTTCGTTTCGTACACGGTGCGTACTGGAATAGGAAAAAATGAATTCAGGGCGGAATATCCATTAAATGGACTGCATTGACTGTATCCCTATCTCCGCGTGGGAGACAATGGCCGGGGCCGCCAGGATGGAAAGGGCCGCCAGGATTGAAGGGCCGCCAGCGAATCTCATTTCCACCAGCGCCAAACCCGGAACACTTAATAGGGATTTTAACGGATAATTTTCGCCCCTTCAACCCCCACGCCCTGGAATGAGATTCCAGAACAATGGCTCCATTCTTTTCTTCTCCCGAACTCCCGAAAAAGGGGTAGGGGGGGGGCTGGAAATATGTTTCCCCTTAACGACACGGCCCGTCATTAATCCCGAAAGATACGCCCGAGAAAATATCCCAGATAAATATATAACTTCTTCGCCGGGACGCAGTAAGACCCTACAATGGAATACCCAGCCTATACAAGAACCTGAAGCTATGGATACACAATAGAAAAATATATATTATTGTGACAGTTTATCGAATGGCTGAGAAGACAAAATTTGAGAACTGGAAAAATTCATCACGTGATCTTGCCGGAAAACCGGAAACCTCAACAACTTCAATGGAGATACAATATCTGTACAGAAAATAGAATATTTGAGACTTTGGTGACAGTGATAGGTGCAGTGAGTATGCCCGAAAAACATCCAAAGTGTCGACAGTGACCGACACAGCGCTACTGAAGACGGCGGGCGGCCGAAACCCGTCTAGCAAAAGACCGAACCGGCGAGAGGAGACGGAAACACAACAAGCCTACGGTGACTAAGTATCCGTTTGAAGTTGATAGGACCAGAAACTAGTAAAACCACTAGAGCCACTTAAAAGGGCATAAAATACCGTAATTGTGTCGGAAAAAAGACCCAAAACACCGAAAATACTGCCACAGCGACAGCTCACTGACGATTCTTCATACGGAACCAAAATGGCTGAATTTGTCACTATCGGAAATACGATTAATTTATACGCATTTTTCTATTTTTTTTATCGAGTAAAATTACTGTTCGGTGTTGCCTTGTAAATTGGTGTGTTTATATCGAATGAAAAATTTCACTGGAAAAATTCATCACGTGATCTTGCCGGAAAACCGGTCGTTAAGTGTAAGCATCTTACACTCACCTACTACGTTGGTCTACAGGTAAAGATATTAGTTACGAACGATGTTTGGAACGTCTGTTATCGTATAGTCCGGACGAAGCGCTAATTTTCCGTATTATTGAAATAAAATTGTATCCTATTCTCGGTGCCTCCAGCGGAATTCTGTTGGGGACACGTAGAATCTAAAAACTATACTCTTTCACCTACACAGGAATAACATCCCGGCGGTGGGGCACGCCGCAGGAGCTGAGCTGGGACGGAATACATAAAAGGGCGCTGTATTAAAATTAGATTTTCCTCTATTTTCGTCCATTTTACGGCAGTGGGAGGGGGAGGAGGACGTACCGGGAGTTGGCCCGCCTAGAGATTTAAGCCGAGAATTGTCACGGACCGCCCATAAATTCCAAGCCCCTCAGCTTCCGACGATTCCTCCGGGGGGGGGCGAAATTTGCCGAATTAGTCATTCAGAAAGCGATATACTCTATATATATATATATATATATATATATATATATATATATATATATAGGGAGGATTTATTGGGTGGGCTTCAGAGCCGGTTATAGAAACAAAAACAAGAGGGCTCACCTCTCAACAAGGCGATAAATCAGGAGGTACCCGTACTCAGCGTCACTCCACCCCCACCCCCATCCTGGTACCTCCCTTCCCCACCATCAACCCCAATTCCATTCGGTACACTCCTCCCCTTCACTCGGGCCCCCCTACCGAGTGTTATTTCCCCTACAAATGTCTATAATATCGTCGTAGGTTTCGTGTCCTTCTGTCCCCGCCCCCTCTCCCCGCCGGCCTTTAGCTAGACCGGTTTCGGCCGCTCGCCACCTTCAGTTCGCGGTAGTTCCGGCACATTATCGCACTGTCGCAGGTGCATTATAATACCGTAGATTTACCGGTCTGGTCTTTTGCCGGAGGGGTTACGGCCGCTCGCCGTCTTCAGTACCGGCGTGAGTCAATCTGGCATCCAGTCTGTACCGTGTGCCAAAGTGTGACTCGCACTGCTACTTTAGGGGTATTCCGACCCGTTGCAGAACATAAAATTCGCGCTATAACAGGGGTTAAAAAAGCAATTTAGTATTCTTATATATATTAACTTTATATAATCCCCGTACCCGACTGAAAAGAACAGATCTAAATCGCAAATTTGGACTGTTGAGAGACCTCTTTTGAAAAGTCAACAAACTGACAATATATAAAGCTATACTAAAACCGACACATGCGGAATTGAAACTATGCGAAAGTCCTTCGTACCATCCTTAATGCTCCCCGGTATGTTTCTAACCGAACAATCCATAATGACCTCAACATACCACAAAATCACGCTTCCTTTCCCAAATTCCATTCCCGCCTCTCTCCACATCCAAATCCACTCGTTCAATCCCTTTTTCCTCTTTTACCCGTCCATTATCTACCCCCTTAAACGCCACCGGCCCAGGGACTTTCTGTAGGCCGGATACGGGTCAAAAAGTACCATCACTGGATGGCGTCTTTATCGAGTGAAACTAATCGAACAAACCGCAATTGTACCCATAACTGGCATATAGTTGATTGTACAATAAATAAAGTTAAAAAAAAATTAAACTTTATATAGAAACACGATATCAATGCCTTTCAGTGTTCCGCATATACAAGGAGTCATATTGATCTAATAAATTACAGAAACACAACTAAATAATTGGCTATATCGCTTATGTTCATTAATTTCTACGAGGGGTACAGACGGACAAGTCGATAATATCTAATTAGGAAACAAAACTGTAATTGCAGTTTCTAGTAAGAAACTATTGAAAATGCCATCGATATCGCGCATCGGTAATTAGCGTTCAACGGAGGAAACTGTTGGAAATGAGAGATTTTAAATTCGCGCCGGCCTATTAGCCGTCAGGGGGGTAAATTAGGGGTGGCGGAAACGCTGAGTGGAGACGGGCCCCCCCGCCGAGGAGATCAATGGGGGCGGGGTGCCCGGGGACAATTAGAAGGAAGCTGGAAGACAAAGGGATCGGGTTCCCTCCCGGGGAGAGAGAGAGGAGGAAGCTAATGCATTTAGCATTCGGCATCCAGTCAATCCGGTACACGGCCGAACAAAGACCGCCATGTTCTTAGCCGTTGGAATCAATCGGACGGACTCAATTGAGCATTTCCTCAATAGGCAACAGTCTGTGTGTCTGTGTGTGTGTGTCAACCGGAGAGTTATCCTCAGTACAGAATACACAAAGTTTGAAAGCCATTACAGCAGAATATGTCGTTATGACGTCCGCCATGAATTTAGTGTACTGAAGAATAAAAAATTCGGAGACACATTCAGACCACTATCCAGTCCTTCTGTTAAAGCGTACGGAATATATTCATTGTATGAATTTAGCACGGACCTAACCGGTCAGAAATAGTGCACTCCCAAATGGCTCCTACCGTTCAGTTTCATTCATCAATGGACACACAGAGAAAAGGATTTTAAAACGGGAACCATACCGTATCAGTTTTTAATGTAATATGCTATAATAACGAACAGTATTAACAGACAAATAATTAAATTCTCCGTACAATTAAAAACGAAATAAACTTACGGTGTGTTGACAGGAGTGGGGCAGTGTTTTCAGGAATTCTCTCAACGACACGATCCTGAAATTTTATCCTGGAAAAAAAAACGAGAAGAACATTAAAAATTGTTATATACGCAGTATACATTTATATAGAATACAATGAAATGCGTTTACGGTTAATTCTATTACCGTCGGAAAAATAAAAAAAAACACCTGAAACTTTCTCCTTGTTATTAGAGAGACGCATTTGATATTGTTTCCTATAATTCTGTTCTGTTTAATTGAACAGTAGTACATAATCCTAATATTGATAATACTACAGGTTCAACTCTTTGCGTCAACATGGAATTGCTGTGATTGTATGAAAGGCTGAAATGAAAATGAAAAAACGTCTAATTTGAATACTTTGTCCAGTGGTGTGATAGTGAAATCATCCCTATAATGTCGAGGGAACACCCTCAAGGAGACGAAGCCGTCTATAGGCGGATACCTCCCCCCGACTTATATTGCCAATATAAAATCCCCGAAGGATTCCCGACTCGGATTTATTCGAGGGGTGCGTTACATTCGATCGATATCGACAATATGAGCCCTTAGTACTACATCTGGTCCACATCCGGTACAACTAAGTCCCTCGGGGCCTGATATAAAAATATTCAGTTATCTAAATCGCCTAGTACATTTTAATATATTCGTGTTATAATTTGAATATACAAAAATTAAGTATTGACCCATACTGAAATGTTGCCATCAGGAATGAACTACCCCCCGATTCCATTTATTCCAAATATTCTTTTTTTTATTGCACAATCGACACTATGTTGTAGATTTAAGTATTGTCCTCAAACGACGAACAACATCACCGACCGGTGACAATTTCATGAATTATCCACTGAAGAAGAGTGCGATCGGAAACATATCGGGGGATGTTTCGAAGGACTTTCGATACAGCTTTATCAGTTAGTTGTCTACAGTAAGTCTTGAAGTCGTTTACAGTAGAGGTCTGGACAAAACTACTATTTTCAGACCGGGTACGAGGATTACACGGTATGCTACAATCGGCCGTACTAACGCCCGTTAATTAATTACTATGTGAAATCGTAGGGCGTTATTCAGATGGCTGTCTGTAAATATTGTCGCTGCGGTGGGAAAACAAAGGGCGCAGGTGTCTGTTGTCTGTTGTGTGAATAACGGACGGTAAAAACGCGGCGTTTTGCCCGGTCTATCCCCTAGACCGGTTTTTGTGGCTGATCGCGCTTGTCCACCCCCTCTCGACCAGGAGGGTTTGTGGCTGGCGGTCGTGTAAAAGGCTTAAAGTGAAACCGGTGAAACATTGATTATAAGAACTCCACCCCCACCCCCCCCCCCCACGGGGGCCCTGACAGTACACCTGGGGGAGTGATAGCACCCCCTCAACCTATCACCCCCTGTCCTCAACCAAACTCGCCACTTTAAATGTACACTCTCAATGGGCAACAAATCTTATAAACTACTTCCAAGTGTTTTCTGTTGAAATTTTAAAAAAGTGTAATGATCGCGCCAACAAGTATATTTGCGATAAATTTTTTTAAATTCTTTTATTTTATACTACTACTATAACATTTCTGAACATTACATTTATTAGTAGCATTAAAATAATTAAGTGATACACTTCAATGTTTCACTAATATTGACACGGTTTTATTGTCTTTTATAGCAATCTTAGTGTCCATTAATGTATCGTATATTATAGTGATGTTTATTGCACATTTATGTTCATTTCTTTCGTGACACCGAATATCGAAATCCGCGCGGTGTATTTTCTCGTGAAGTCTACAGAACTGTATCGGAAATTTAATTGAACACGAAATCGTTTAACTGAGGGTAATATTATTATATATTTTAGGGGAACACAAGGGAAGGTCTAGGAGTCTATTTGAGCGATGTTTTCAAGCCTCCACAAGACAGAGTGGAGACACCGAAATACCGCTATAGATGTACAAAGGGCCTCTCTCTCTCGTAGATTAACTGCTTTCCCTTTGGCATTTACTGGGGGATTGACAGATGCTGTCGGTGGCAGAGACAACTATGAGGGGTTGGTGTAGGCGGTCTTTAAAACTTTAATGAAGCACTGCACAGGTAGAGAGAGAGTATTCTCTATTAAAAGTTTCACTCTGGGCCCCCCTAACTAATTAGGGCGGCCCCCAAGCTCCAAATCCTCGGCGGCGGTCTAGACTGATTAAGGGCTCAAAAAAAATTGCCAACCAGCGGATATAATATGTATAATATGCTCGGAAGAGAATCGGGCCAGTGAATTTCCTAATTAAAAATCGCTATATATTTATACCATCCAATTTACAGTTATGACGCAGAGTTTTTTTTTGCTAGACCGGTTTCGGTAGCAGTTTGCGCCACTCTGGCGAGACAAGGCCTTAGACGAAATCTACGTAATTCCGACCCAATCGTACAATCGGACTGTAGAAAATTCGTTTTCGGCTGCAGAATATCCTTTTTTTTCTCCCCCATCGCGCCTCCCTCAGTGGCGTACGGTTGTCGGGAGACGATTGCCAGTGTTGTGAACGTTAAAGGGGAGACTCCTGGAGGAGGAGATGTCGAGGCCTCCGGGGACAAACTGTTTGCTTCGGGGGGGGGGCGGGGGCCGCCCAAGTTAAACAGGAGGACATCAAAGACCTCCACTTCAACAACAACTCGGCAACTCTACCCACCACCTGGCTCCACCAAATCCTTACCCTAGAGAAGACGTCACACACAGTATTTTCCATAAATCGACAGTTCCTCCGAAGCTATGTTATTTTAAAATTTTTTTTTCCCCACTTAGTGCCTATGACGAGTGTACAATGTCTGTGTTGAAATTGAGTCGTATATATAAAAACCGTGGATCGTCACCGTTCGACAAACTTCGTTCGGTCGACACTGTGGCCACAACGAAGCCCCCTTTGAACGTGGAAGAAAAACCAAAAACAGGGCGATTTAATATGTAAAGCAAAATAAGCCGCTTCGTACGAATTATCGGAGAGATGCATAGAAGTTGTGTAATTTGTATAGATACCGGCTGGTACGGGAAAACTATTTCGTTTGCCAAAATAAGGAGAAGGACCGATTATGGTGCTGAAGACACCATGGTGGTTTTTACAGCCAGAAATCGGCGCTAAAAACAGTTTTTACAGCCCGAAATCAGCGCTAAAAACCGTTTTTACAGCCCAAAATCGGCCCTAAATCCGTTTATAGAGCCCAATATCAGCGCTAAAACCGTTTTTACAGCCCGAAATCAGCGCTAAAAACCGTTTTACAGCCCAAAATCGGCCCTAAATCCGTTTATAAAGCCCAATATCAGCGCTAAAACCGTTTTTACAGCCCGAAATCAGCGCTAAAACTTTTACAGCCGAAATCAGCGCTAAATCCGTTTTTACAGCCGAAATCAGCGCTAAAACCGTTTTTACAGCCCGAAATCAGCGCTAAAAACCGTTTTTACAGCCCAAAATCGGCCCTAAATCCGTTTATAAAACCCAATAACAGCGCTAAAAACCGTTTTTATAGCCAGAAATAAGCGCTAAAAACTTTTTACAGCCGGAAATCAGCGCTAAAAATCGTTTTTTACAGCCCGAAATCAGCGCTAAAAACCGTTCTTACAGCCCAAAATCGGCCCTAAATACCGTTTTTACAGCCGGAAATCGGCCCTAAATCCGTTTTTACAGCCCGAAACCAGCGCTAAAAACCGTTTTTACAGCCCGAAATCGGCCCTAAATCCGGTATTGGTAGTGTAAAAACGCATTTTAGCGCCAATTTTGGGTGCAAAAATAGGTTTTAACACCGATTTTTGGGGTGCAAAAAGGGTTTTTAGAGCCGTTTTCTGTGAGCGAGAACGGTTTTTAACTCTCCCTGTGACCACACTTAACGGCCTTGGGACAAATCATGGATAATTTTTGAAAATGATAGCCCCCCGAGCCCTGTTTAGAGCAGCGTTTTACCTTTAACGCTTTTTACATACCGTTTTTTCGACACACTTTTTCCAACCGATCGGATGAAATTTTACCTAATACTGAATATAGGGAATCGAGGGCCTATAATCACCTCGCACGGGGCTGATTTATAGGGGATACATTTCCACGAAAACGGTTCTTAAATGTAACCCAATATTGGGGAATGTAAGGGTCTGTGTGTGTGTGTCTATGTAAGTAATACATACCTTGTTTGACACCGAATCCTGTTGTGCCCCACCGAGGGGCCCGATCTTTATTCGCCCGATACCTCGGATAATACCGTTCAATATTTATCTTCCTAACGTTTTAAGCCGATACTTTAATACCTGATAGCACATAAATAAAGGCGTTGTCGTTTTGGGGCGGTGATTGTTAGAAATAAATAACTGCAAGGCCGTTAATTCAATACAGACCTCCCGGTTGGGAGTAAGAAACCATTGTACGCCATATTTATGTCATCTAGTTCGATTTTTAATTCTAATAATTATTCAAATTTCAATGAAATGCCATTGACTTCATAAACCCTGGGTTGGTTATTGTAGATCATCCCCGGTTAGTCGGTTATACCTCGAAAATATGTGGTGATGGAATTAAAACCAAATGATGGACTAAAAAAAAAAACTTGGAATACAAAACGAGAAGACCTTTTTCAAGTGACGTCCACTTAACGCCTCTGGGCTGGGTTTTATTCTGGCGAAAGGAAAAAAAACCGCCCCCGGCCCCCCCCCCCACCCGGAGAGTAGACAAGAAAAACCTCTCTTTTCCGCCCCCCCCCCGCTTTTATTTTATATACTTCTAAAAGGATTTTGAGCATTCGTCGAATAAGCGAACTTTGATTTTATTTCAAGTGTTCTGCACAACTCGGGCGGACCTGGGGTGTTTTAAAGTCCCAAAGTGGCCCTTCGTAGACTCGGTTTGGCCCAAGTCTCTCCCTCTCTCTCTCTGGCTGCGCAAACCAACTTCCAATCATTGTTTACATTCTTAAGCAATAACTGTTTGCTTTAAAACGTACTTTGGGAAACGATAAAACGTCGTGGAAAAGCGTTTTCCGCCGCTACTATCGGCGAAATCCGTTTTCAAGTACCCGGCTACTAGCTATAGTACACGAAGTCCGAGTGGTTTAATCTCTTTCAAGACGGTTAATGCATTTCTGCAGTCGACATCAATTTGTTGAATCTGCAGTTTTTGCCTCCTTATACGTATTATTCGTTACATTTTTCAATTGTCAGTTCGACAAACGTTTATTTTTCTTTTTGTGTTCGATGGCACATATTTACAACACCCAATTTGACTGTCTTAAGGTCGTATTCAATTTGGAGTTATAAAGTATATCGTCCGAGAACCGTCGTAGGCCTCTGTAAGTGAAACTGTTTCTCGCCCGAAAGCGTTCCCGAATGTAATTTTCTATTTTCCGAACGCTTTGAATACGAAATCCGTGGACCGAAATTGGGTCGAAGGGCGCCGGATAGGTGTAGGTAGGTGGGCGATGAAAAAAAAAAGAAAAGAAAAACAACGGAAAACACACAAAAAAAAAAAGGGAAAAGCCTGGAAATTGTTTTTCCGGTACGCGGCGGCGCTTTATCGACGGATACGGGACCTAAATTTAATTCCCGAACGGGGCCTTTTTCGGGGTCCACCAATTTCGTTCAGCGCCTCTATTATTAATTGTACAAAACTTATACGGGCAGTTAGAAAAAAAAATTTTCGTTATCGGACATTTTCTCTTAATAGAATCAGACCCGAAGTTATAGACTCGTTTCGCTTTACAACAGACAATTGGCCGGTTCCTCCCTTAAGCGAGGAAAACAGAGAAAAAAGGAAAATACCAATAGTCCTACACGTGGGCAGTGAGGATGCCCGAAAAACGTCCAAAGTGCCAACGCCGCTACTGAAGATGGCGAGCGGCCGAAACCGAAAGACCGAACCGGCGAGAGGAGACAGAAACACCGCGAACCTACAATGAACCCATTTCTCAGTAAACAGCCAGATGAAAAAATAAAAAGCCGAAGGAATTATTTCTGCAGGGTTTTGACTGAAATATTCGCCATATTTCGATTCTCCCTGTTGGAGGTGAAATAAGGAGTTTTCGACATCCACTATCGGTTTCATCAACGGCCACGTGCTGTCCGGATAATTTTTTTCTTAACCCGACAAAACTCTACAATAGAGAACCTTTTTTTTTAGCTAGGCGCCCCATTAACTTCCCGCCCTTATGCGGGCCTCCAGCCGGCTGGAAGTTGCATTTACTGGAGTCTCCGAGCATAAATACACGGGACACCGGTCGTATTAAAGTTCGTGGAACGAGAATAAAACAAGAGGGTGAAAATGAGACCGGGGAAATCGGATCGATCGAATGTTAATGTGACCCGGGGCAGTTCAAAAGGCAGTTTACGTAACATTTCTTTTATTGCACAACGAACAATTACATGTTGTTGTACGTGTAATTGATTTAAGTATTCTCTAATTGATGAAAAATAATGGGCGAGTAACGGAGCAAAGGGATGAGCAGAAAGACTGGAATAAAATACATAACACAGGGGGGTCGAATTGGTAGGTACATTCCACTGCCAATTGGTAACTTTTAATAATTCTCAACAATTCTAAAAACCTAAATAAAGTTTAATATACCTGTTTTATGGTCTGCGAGGGGTTGGAGAATACCGTAGGTTCGTGGTGTTTCCGTCCCCTTTCGCCGGTTCGGTCTTTCGCTGGACCGCTGTTTCGGCCGCTCGCCATCTTCAGTAGCGCTGTGTCAGTCACTGTCGGCACTTCGGATTTTACCACTGCCCACTGTCACTGTGTCACTTGTACTGTGCCGACAGTGGCTAACAGCGCCGCTACTGAAGATGGCGAGCGGCCGAAACACAACGAACCGAGTAAAGTTTTCTGTCGTCTATCGAGGTAGAGGACAAGAATTTTTTTCGGCTCCAAATTTTCAGGCAGAAAAATCGATGAAGTACGTTCGAAATAAAGACAACGAATATACAACAAAGAATTCCACTGTCAAATAAAATTGTAGGGGGATGAGACGATGTTTTAAAAATTATATTTTATATTATGAGAATATTGTGCCGCATTTCTCCTTGAACTCGGGGTTGAAATGGTTCGCACGATAGAAGGAAATACCAGAGGGGCGCAACACGAATCGCATGACGCGAAATAACACATATTAAGGCGGGGGACCCACACGCGCGCGCCCTCAAACCGAGATTTAATCGGCGGCCCCATTTAAAAAGTCATTACGCGGCCCCCGTGAAGGGTTGAGCTTTGAATACAGGAGGCCGACGGCTAATTTTCCCGTACCTAAAACCGAGTAATACTGAGGCCGCCGCCGCCGCCACTCTCCCTCATTTTGGCCTTTCGCCAAATCACACTCAGTCCAATTATTGCCTAGGCACCGAGTAATGGAACGTCTCCCGAGTCATTGCCCTAAATTAAATCCCCCCCGTCCCCTGTTATACGATATGCGTATCGCGGGGGCGAATTAATTATCGGGGCCAATTTACGTATAAAAATTTTTACTCGGTCAGTTTTACCGAGATATTTTTTCTTAAAAATCACCCGGAACCGTTCGCCAGACCGGTTTCGGCCGCTCGTCGTCTTCAGTAGTCACTTCGCTATATGGGAGTTATTCCAACCCCCAAGGTCCTTCCCAGTAATTGGGGAATTCACCGACAAGTACATATTTTTAAGTAAGTCAACATCTTTCTACAGATAAGATTTTTTGATACGTTGTTTCCGAAACATTCGGTACAAAATTATATTGCAGAGAAGCCGACTCCATCTTATACTTGCATTCGAAACCATCTACGGCTTATCTGCGCGAAGACGTACTTAAAATGGTGTACAACGCCACTTGTTGGCGAATTCCCAATTACTTAAAAAAATCAGTTTCCGGCCGGAAATACTATTGATTTTTTTTGTATTAATTTTAGCCATTGCTCCAGAAAATGAGGTTTAATAATTACTACTTCTTTGTGCTATATTGTTCAGCGAGTTTAAGACGTCCTAGCAGAGGATACGCCGAGCAAAGTCTTGGCCGCCACCGAAAGCCGGCAATTAGGAACTCGTTCAAGCCGAGAGTTCGGACTTAAGTGGGCCGGGTCACGCTAAGCCCGCTAAGCCAGCTAAGCACTTTTTCACCCCATAGAAGAAGGAAGTCCAGCCGACACAAAATTACAACAATGTACAACGTAAAAATCGAGAATTTGTCATTGTCAATGGACACGACGAGTCCATGGATGAGAAATATGAAATTGTTGGGATATTTAAATGCCCCGACAACAGGGTCTCTACTGACGGTCGGAGTAGACCTAGACAGACCGTTATTCATGTTATTCAGTCTACCTTCTGGTGTCTACCAGATTGGATGTACCTCAGTTGACTCTCTACCGCTCGCTCTTGTATATTGGCCGGCCGGCCGATAAATCCCGGCTTTACTTTGTCCTTTCAACTCAGTTGGAAAGAAAGGGCCACAGTGCGATAAATTATGTAACGGCGATACTTCGAGAAAAACAAAGCTGTCGCCCGATCAATTTCACTGATTGAACCTGGCACTGAGTCGAAATTTCTCGTCCCGTCGAAATAGACTGAAATATAACGCGCTCTGGGTCTTTTTCTAGATCGGTTTCGGCCGCTCGCCGTCTTCACTAGCAAAAGATCAGACTACTGTATATTTTAGTAATAAATTTTGGAATATATCCTTTGTACTGGTTCAGACAGAAATTTAATAGATTTTGTCGAATCTTGCCCAAGCCCCTGTAACAGGAGTTGTATGGATAGAAAATTATTATTTTATATTTTATTGGCGGCGGCGGGCGAATTTTTCGGTCTATTAAATGGGCGGGGTGCCGGCCCTTGGTGAAATGTCCATTTTTGGCCCCAGAAATCTTATTATTCCGAAAATCCGGTACCAAAACGGCGGGTGATTTGTTGGGCGAACGGCCGTATTTAGGGCGGGCACGGTGACGGGGTGGGGTGGGGAGGTTTAGGGTTATAAGGGAGGGGCGAGGGGCCGAATTGGGGAGGATTCATCCTCATTGTCCGAATCGAGGGGGAGAATCTCCCTGTCCATGCTGCGTTCCACACTCGGTTGAAAGTTTCAACTCTTAAAAACACATTGACGAAACAGACCGGTCCAATGACGGCCTTAATTTAATCCTTAGGTGGATAATTATTATCTGAATTTCTCTCTCCCGGTTTCAGTACGAAAAAAAACCGCGGATTGTAAATTTTTATCGCTTAGATAAATAGTGACGTAGATAATAAGTGACATTGATGGCCCGTATTACCGGAAATCTGCTGATAATTTGACGATTTATTAAACGCGATTTCTACCCTCGTATTATCCAAATTCGTTTATATCCTATACGACACTATAATTACTTAATGTTAAGTACAAGAAAAGTCGATATTCTCGGGTGGACACAGGCATGATTCACCGCCGACTCAATACCCTAATTGATACCGAAATTCTGCTGCATATTCTTCCCACTGCTCCGTGAGTGCATTTCCAAAATAAATATAGATTAGTTTAGACGGGTTTTGGAGGCTCTCACAGTGAGAAAGAGGAGGGCGGCCGCCCCCCTCACCCTCACCCCCACCGACACTGTTATGCTAAGCTCGGGGCCGACCCTCGCCGCTACAACCCCAACAACCACCCTTGTACTTTATACATTCTGGTGTAAATCTAAAGTGGAAATCGATAACTGAGCTGCCCCACCCTGTACGTCTTGTTTCTAGAGAGTCAATATCCTGCCACTATCCTAGAACCATTCTATAGAAGTAGCGTATAGGCTGGCCGCTGCACCTTATCGAATTCCGGCAATATACTCTTTATTCAACACTATTCCTTCCCATAACCCAGTAGAATAAAGGACAATAAACTTTAAAATACCGAAGTAAAAACATGAATCAAATTAATGTCTCCAGGAAAAAAGTCACTTACTTTTATGTAGTTAATTATTTTAAATTTTATTATATATACGGCTGTGCAGTGGTTTACTCTTGGCTATTTATTGGTTCACTTCCCCTAGAATTTTTGTGACTAAAAACGACAGTTTTCACACGATCTAAACAAATCTGATACTAAACCCGAAAATCGTGACTGTGAACATATTGAAAAATTTTTCATGTAAACATTAAATTTCCAGTGGAAATCTGCATTTTATGTCTTTGACCGCTAGAGAATCGTACTGGGGCGACAATTTTGTTTTTATACCGGAATGAAATACGTTTAGATCACGATCACTTTTGAATGGACACTGTCAAGTGGGAGTGTTGAGGGTAGGTCGGAGGTATGGCGCGTATCGAAGGGGTGGGTTTTCTTTCATTTCCCGCGGGGGGGGCTGGTTGAGAAGTGGAGATTGTCGGGGGTCAGTTGTTGTGAAAGTTGGACATGAGCCCTCCATTAGGCCGATTGGACCCTTTCCCCGAGTGGGAACGGATTTAATTATCGAGCCTACAAGTGGATATCGGAAGGCCGTTACGGCTTGTACACTGAGAGGAGCCTGCCGGTTGTACCGTAAGTGACTTCGTGGTAAAGTGCCTTTACAGGCGCAAAACCTCGGTTTAAAGATTTGCCCGCTGAACGGACGAGGAGACCACAATATTAATGGCAATGACTATTAATCGATTCTTGTATATTAAACGGAGTTTAATCAGATTCGGGGCTAATTTAAAGTGAACGAATTGCCTGCTTGAATCTGGAAATATTATCTAAAATGACTTTCAAAAAAAAAATTTCCCCCATTTTGGGACCCCCAAAAACAACGTAAAGATGCAGTCAAAAACGGCGGCTCATTCATAAGGTTTCTACTGTATATACAGAGGGGTCCGAAAAAATGTATCCACCGTTTCAAAAGTCCATAACTTGCAAACTAATTGACGGTATTTTCTCATTTTCGGTAGTGTTATAGTTTCCGGTTCCGGTAATCGCCATACAAGCGTTGTTTCGTATTTGTCAGATGACAAAATGCCGGATAGTCAGTGTTCTGTTGTTGTCAGTTGTATACCTTGTGTTATTCGAGTAAATGTGGCCGGCGCAAGGCTTAGAATTGGGGATGAAAGGAAGTCAGTTTTGAAGCGGTATTCATCGTACATTCATTTGCAAAATATCCAACTGGACACGTTGTGCAGTCAGTAATTGGTCAGTATTGGTGCGGCATCGTTTGTCTGTGTGGATGTTAATGGTGACCATTTCAGTGAACACCTACAGTGATATCTTTAAGTTGGACTTTAAGCTACAGTTTCACCAAAAATGAGACACAACTCCGTCAATTAGTTTTCAAGTTATCGACTGTTAAACGGCGGATACATTTTTTTGGACCACTCTGTATATATAAACGCTAATATTCGGGCATAAGTTGTGTCATAAAACAAGATTAATGTACTTGGCCGAACATCGTCTAATTTTAACGACAATGGTATACGTATTTGATGCCTATCCAACAAACTGGTACTAAGTTCCCAGGGGGAGTCATCTGCATTTACACCGCTGTAAATTACATAAAACAACACCGGAAACAACATAAATTACAGGCCGAATTCGGCTCCAGGCTCGTGGACGATCAAAGTCCCAACCGGCCGAAGCATTAAAATCGAATAGTCGAAGTGGATTGTTTGCGTGCAGAATCTGAAATTGCACTTATGCATATTCATCCATTACACTAATGGAGTCTCTCAGCCCTGCGTGGTAATTTTGCGGGTTCAACACAAGTGGTGGGGGCGGCGGGGGGGTGGAGGGGCGGCGTCGAGGGGCGGTCGGTGAAGATCTTTGGAATTAAATCGACGAAGCGGAACAAAAGGAATTTTCAGACCGATCGCCAAGAAAGATAATAAGATAAGAATCGGAATTTATTAATCCCGCCGCTGTTCTTTCTAATAAACGGATATAATTAAACGAAATGAAATAATTAATTTCATCAAGAGCTTATCGTTTCGCGCTAATTTGAATTTTACGTCGTGAATCGAGATATATAAAAGGCAAAACTTTCAAGTGAACACTCCTGCGCAGTATTTAAAATTTTCAAATATGCGCGAACATTTTCTTTTCTCCAAATTGGTCATCTCAAAAGCGTTAGAAGAATATCCCAATTTGAAAAAAAAAACATTTTTCAGTGCCTCAGAGTAGTAATTTGCAGATTACGTGCTAAAGGGGTATAAGAAGCAAAATTCTGAATTCTTGTTAGATTATTCGTATGAAAAATAGAGAAATAATTATGAGTTCCACGGAAATCCGTAGATTTCGCGTTCGGACGCCCCACAAGCATCCAACGTGCCGACAGTGGCTGACACTTCTACTGAAGATGGCGAACGGCCGAAACCAAACCGGCGAGAGTAGATGAAAAAATACGAAATCTACAGGTATTCCAACCCCCCCCCTCGGTATTGCGAAGAATCCTTTTTCAACCCCCAAGACACTGACCGTCAACGGTTGACGTATTCGACGGCCTCCTGCAGAATTCAAGATCGGCGGCGGACGGAAGAGTATTATTTATTTTTTTTTTCTCTCCTGGGTTCGGGAACCAATCGTCCGAACGTAACCGTAAAACGGGACCAGCCCATAAAACGGTAACGGCGGTAAGAGCTGGTCTTATATTCCGCCGGCGGTAACTCCGCCAAGTGATCCCTTTCGTAAGGGATTCATTTCGAAACGACAATAAACCGATACTGTCGCCCTCCCGATCGTAAAATAAAACATTCGGTACCGGTATACAATTTAATTAGCGCTCCAGGATTATTATGAAATATGTATTATTTGATATTTCCGATTAAATATCCCGTACGGTAAATTTAATTAGAAGACAAAATGTTGAAAATATGAATTATTTTTGAATACCTGTTTTTTGTGGTCTGCTTGGGGTTGTGGAATACCGTACCGTAGGTTCGCGGTGTTGCTGTCTCCTCTCGCTGAGGTTTGGTCTTTTGCTAGACCGCTGTTTCGGCCGTTCGCCATCTTCAGTAGAAGTGTCAGCCTTTCGGGCACTTTCACTTGTACTGTGGCGGTTGTCTGTCGTATATATATATATATATATATATATATATATATATAAGTGTCTTGTTATTGTGTTGACAGTACAGTCAGGATACCGCCGACAGTGACTGACACAGCGCTACTGAAGATGGCGAGCGGCCGAAACACACTAGCAAACTTGGAATACAGTTTTCGCGTTCTTCTGTCTTCTCTCTCTCTCCGGTTTTTGCTAGACCGGTTTCAAGTAGCAGTGTCAGTCAGTCAAGTAGTAAGTGACAGTGCAAACACGATGCCCCAATTTATATTAACAATTATGTTTTCCGTAAATCTCGCATTCTTCACTCGTCTCCTCTCCCCGTCTTTTCGCGGACCGGTTTCGGTCGAAATCAATGTTGTTAGGACAGAAATTTGTGACATTTCTCCTGGAAAGGAGTCATTTTTCGGCCCCGTCTAGCGCCAACAACTCTCTAACGACGACAACGCGTCCCGGATTCCAGCCGTTTTTATCTGGCGTCGGTTCTGATCCCGAGGGGTTGTGGTGGCCCCCGGGGTACATTATACAGATTGGCCGGCCACCCTCTTCCTCCGCCACCGGCCGGACAGACTCTCCAGGGGGCGAACCAGCCCGATGAACCGCCGACTGGAGTGCCGCCTCCACTTCTGGGAAAACGCTAACTGGTTATGGTCACCAGGTGAAATTTACGGCAGACACTTAAAGGTATGTCCCTTCAAAAGGCCGCCCTACAACCAGACATTCATCTAAACCGCTATTTATTTGACGACGAAATTTCATAATAATTTTCACGACACTACAAAATATACCTAACTGGGCGTAGATTTCGGACTCTTAGTGGGAGAATTTGTCAGTTTTTTTTGGCCCAGTTTCAAAGTTTTCCTGTACATAAACGACTCATAGACAAACAGCACCTAGACATGAAAAACGCAATAGGAATTAGAAAATTGATGGTAGACACTTAAAGGTCTATACGGGCGCCCTACAACCAGACATTCATCTAAACCTCTATTTATTTGACCCGAAATTTCATAATAATTTTCACGACAAAATACCTAACTGGGCGTAGATGTCGGACTCTTACCGGGAGAATTTGTCAGTTTTTTTTGGCCTATGAATGAGTCGAAATCATGCGCCAAAAAATACAGAAACCTGTTTTCCTGTACATAAACGCCACATATACAAACAGCACCTAGATTGGCTAGGCATGAAAAACGCAATGGGAATTAGAAAATTTATGTTAGACACTTAAAGGGATACCTAACTGGGCGTAGATTTCGGACTCTTAGTGGGAGAATTTGTCAGTTTTTTTTGGCCCAGTTTCAAAGTTTTCCTGTAGATAAACGACTCATAGACAAACAGCGCCTAGACTGGCTAGACATGAAAACGCAGTGGGAATTTGAAAATTCCAGTTTTAAATTCCAGGCGAAATTTAAAGAAGAGAAACAAGGAAAGTATGAGGTAAAACCGAGTCTGAGTGACGGCGGTTAAATAATAAATAAAAACGTGGCGGAAACTAATTGAAATATTTAACGGGGCAGTGGAGAGTTCGTTTAAAACTTGTAAAGTCCAAATTAATAGCATTTAAAAAGGAAAAAAAAACCCCGTTGACTATGAAGGGTGGTGGGCCGGGGGTGTCAACTGCACAAGTCACTAATCGGTTTCTTCTGGCATTTAACTAAAGCCCCCAGTCAGCCTCAATTAATTGCTTCAATCCCCAATTAAATAATTCCGAGACATTATCATTTCTCCACCATTTTTTTCTATCCGAACCTCGTCACGGCCCCTTCAACGCTCATCCGGTCGGCTAGATTTAATTTCCGTCGGTAATTTCACAGGCTGCCCCCTCAATTTTGTGGTCAGAGCTGATTGATTTTCCGACAACTTCGTTTAGATTTAAAAAGTTTCCTAAACGTACATCGTTTTCGACTCTGCATATTCGGCGTGCGAATCTCCATATTTCCAGTACAACAGTCAGCCTCCATTTCCAACCCGGCTAATTGAATTGGACTATTCTATTCATCATGTTGGATAAGTGAGTTTAATTAAAACGAAATAATATTTAGTTCTATCCTGGCAATATTTATATATATATACAATGACAATTTTGCGTCTAAAAATGCCATTTTTGGGCCAACAAATTGCGTTTTAAAATGGGGTTTAAGCCATTCGATTGGCAAAAAATAAGCCGAACAAATACTGACTTTTAAAATGGCCGAAAATGGGGCCAACAAATTTAGAAGCGCATAATCGCATAATCAGTCGAAAAATGCCTTTTTTAGGCGCAAAAATAAGGTTTTAAGCGCGAAAAAGGCCAAAAAATGTTGGATAAATGGGTTTAATTAAAACCAAATAAAATTTAGTTCTATCCTGGCAATATTTATATATATACACAATGACAATTTTGTGTTTAAAATGCCATTTCTGGTCCGAAAAACCACATTTTCTGGCCAATTTTGCTTCTAAAAGTGTCATTTTCGGGCCAATTTTGCTTCTAAAAATACAATTTCTGGGCCTAAAAACCGCATTTACGGGTCAATTTTGCGTCTAAAAATGCCATTTTTGGGCCAACAAATGCTGCTTTTAGGCCGAAAATGGGGTTTAGAAGCGCAAAATCAATCAAAATATGCCTTTTTTAGGCGCAAAAATGTGGTTTTTAGACGCAAAATCGGCCCAAAAATGTTGGATAAGTGAGTTTAATTAAAACGAAATAAAATTTAGTTCTATCCTGGCAATATATATATATATAAATATACAGGCTGGAAGTGGGGCTTACCTTGTTTATGCCGGCGGTTTGGCGATGAAGCAGTGAGCCAATTTATTCACTCCCTCGGGGACCGATATAATTCACTTTCTTCTTCCAGACCGCTCCTCCTCCCTTCCTGCACAATTGTTTCAATTTATTTAATGACTTTTCATCGTATTTTTCCCCGCTGTCTCTCGGACGACGAAAATGCGGCCAGATTTCGGGCCGAGTCTTCGGCGGAGCAGAAAAAAATAAATAAATGCGATTGCATTTGAAATTCAGACCGCGGAAAGAATAGGAGGCTTATGAAAAGTCCGCCTCCTTCGCAACAGCGCCGGTAGGTCGCATTTTTGGGCCAATTATGCGTGTAAAAACGACATTTTTGGGCCTAAAAACACCATTTTTGGGCCAATTATGCTTCTAAAAATGCCATTTCTGGACCTAAAAACCGCATTCTCGGACCAATTTTCGAGTCCATTTTGTGTCTAAAAATGCCATTCTAGGGCCTAAAAACCGCATTTTTCGTCTAAAACTGCCATTATTAGGTGTATAAACAGCATTTCTGGGTCAATTTTGCGTCTAAAAATGCTATTTTTTGTCCTAAAAACCGCATTTTCGGGCCAATTTTACGTCTAAAAACAGCATTTTTGAGTCTAAAATAACATTTTCGGGCCTAAAAACCACATTTTTTGGCCAATTTTACGCCTGAAAACCCCATTTTTGGTTTCATTTTGCGCCTAAATATGGCATTTCTGGGCCGATTTTAAGCATAATAAAGGCATTTTTTGACCGATGCGCTTCTAAACCCCATTTTGGGCCATAAAGCAGCATTTCTTGGCCCAAAAATGTCATTTTACTAGACCCAAAATCTCATTTTTAAACGCAAAATTGGCCGTAAAGTTTCTAACCACATTATTGGCATTTTAGGAAAATTGACCCAAAAATGCATTTTTAGATAAAATTAGCATTGCAAATTGGCAAAAATTTTTAGGCCCATAAAAGGCATTTTAGACCCAAAATTGACTCAAAAACTCATTTTAGACGAAAAATTGGCCAAAAATGCGGTTTATAGACGCAAAATTGGCCCTAAAATGCTGTTAATAGCCCCATGAATGCGTATATTTAGGCCCAAAAAAGGCATTTTTAGACGCAAAATAGGCCCAAAAATTCGGGTTTTACACCTAATTTTGGCAGTTTTAGACGGAAAATAGGCCCAAAAATGCGGTTTTAGGCCCAAAAATGGCGCATTTTTAGACACAAAATGGACTCGAAAATGCTGTTTTTAGACCAAAAAATGGCATTTTTAGACGCAAAATTGGCCCAAAAATGCGGTTTATAGACGTAAAATTGGCCCATAAATGCGGTATTTAGTCCCCCAAAAATGGCATTTTTAGACGCAAAATTGGCCCAAATATGCGGTTTTTACCCTTATTAATGGCAGTTTTAGACGCAAAATAGGCCCAAAAATGTGTTTTTTAGATTTAAATTGGCCCATAAATGTGGTTTTTTAGGTCCAAAATGGCATTTTTAACGCAAAATGGCCTAAAATGCGTTTTTACACCTAATAATGCGAGTTTTAGACGTAAAAATAGGCCCAAAATGCGGTTTTAGACATAAATTGACCCATAAATGCGGGTTTTAGCCCACAAAATGGCATTTTTAGACGCAAAATTGCCCCAAAAATGCGGTTTATATAGACGTAAAATTGGCCCAAAATTGTTCTTAGGCCCAAAAAATGGCATTTTTAAATTCAAAAATGCGGTGATTCAGGTGCAAATGGCATTGGCATGCAAAATTGGCCCAGAAATGCAGTTTTAGGGCCAATGGCATTTTAGACTCAAAATTGGCCCAAAATGCTGTTTTAGGACAAAATTGGCAGTTTTAGACGCAAAATTGGCCCAAAATTCCGGTTTATAGACGTAAAATTGGCCCATAAATGCTGTTCTTAGGCCCAAAATGGCATTTTTAGACAAAAATGCGGTATTCAGGCTAAAAAATGGCATTGTCAGGTGCAAAATTGGCCCATAAATGCAGTTTTTAGGCCAAAAAATGGCATTTTTAGACGCAAAACTGGCCCAGAAATGCGGTTTTTACACCTAATAAAGCAAGTTTTAGACGCAAAATTGGCCCATAAATGGCATTTTTAGACGCAAAATTGGCCCAAAAATGCGGTTTTAGGCAAAAAAATGGCATTTTTAGACGCAAAATTGGCCCAAAAATGCAGTTTTTAGGCAAAAAAAATGGCCCATAAATGCTGATCTTAGGCCCAAGAATGGAATTTTAGACCCAAAATTGGCCCAAAAATGCGGTATTCAGGCTAAAAAATGGCATTGTCAGGTGCAAAATTGGCCCAGAAATGCAGTTTTTAGGCCAAAAAATGGCATTTTTAGACGCAAAATAGGCCCAAAAATGCGGTTTATACACCTAATAATGGCAGTTTTAGACGAAAAATAGGCTCAAAAATGCGGTTTTTAGGCCCTAGAATGGCATTTTTAGACACAAAATGGACTCGAAAATGCTGTTTTTAGACCCAAAAATGGCATTTTTAGACGCAAAACTGGCCCAAAAATGCGGTTTATAGACGTAAAAATGGCATTTTTAGACGCAAAATTAGACCCAAAATGGCATTTTTAGACGCAAAACTGGCCCAAAAAATGCGGTTTATAGACGTAAAAATGGCATTTTTAGACGCAAAATTAGCCCAAAAATGGCATTTTTAGACGCAAAATCGGCCCAAAAATGCCGTTTATAATAATAATGGCAGTTTTAGATGCAAAATTGGCCCAAAATGCGGTTTTTACAACTAATAATATGGGCAAATTCTGACGACATTTTAGACGAAAATTAACCTCAAAAATGCGGTTTTAGGCCTCTAGATTAGGCAAAATGTAACATTTTAGACACAAAAATGAAATTTGACGAATTTTTGAAAAATGAAAATTTTCGATTTTTTAGCTCTCTCCAAAATCATTTGTACACTTGTGGTGGGAATATGGGCAAATTCTGACGACAAAAAATCGAAAATTTTCGATTTTTAGCTCTTTTAGGGCAAGTGTAACTCACTTTTGTACACTTGTGGTGGGAATATGGGCAAATTCTGACGACATTTTGAAAAACGAAAATTTTCGATTTTTAGCTCTCTTTAGGGGCAAGTGTAACTCACTTTTGTACACTTGTGGTGGGAATATGGGCAAATTTGACGACATTTTGAAAAATCGAAAATTTTCGATTTTTAGCTCTTTTAGGGGCAAGTGTAACTCACTTTTGTACACTTGTGGTGGGAATATGGGCAAATTCTGACGACATTTTGAAAAATCGAAAATTTTCGATTTTTTAGCTCTCCTTTTAGGGGCAAGTGTAACTCACTTTTGTACACTTGTGGTGGGAATATGGGCAAATTCTGACGACATTTTTGAAAAATCGAAAATTTTCGATTTTTTAGCTCTCCTTTTAGGGGCAAGTGTAACTCACTTTTGTACACTTGTGGTGGGAATATGGGCAAATTCTGACGACATTTTTGAAAAATCGAAAATTTTCGATTTTTTAGCTCTCCTTTTAGGGGCAAGTGTAACTCACTTTTGTACACTTGTGGTGGGAATATGGGCAAATTCTGACATTTTTGAAAAATCGAAAATTTTCGATTTTTTAGCTCTCCTTTTAGGGGCAAGTGTAACTCACTTTTGTACACTTGTGGTTGGAATATGGGCAAATTCTGACGACATTTTTGAAAAATCGAAAATTTTCGATTTTTTAGCTCTCCTTTTAGGGGCAAGTGTAACTCACTTTTGTACACTTGTGGTGTGAATATGGGCAAATTCTGACGACATTTTTGAAAAATCGAAAATTTTCGATTTTTTAGCTCTCCTTTTAGGGGCAAGTGTAACTCACTTTTGTACACTTGTGGTGGGAATATGGGCAAATTCTGACGACATTTTTGAAAAAACGAAAATTTTCGATTTTTTAGCTCTCCTTTTAGGGGCAAGTGTAACTCACTTTTGTACACTTGTGGTGGGAATATGGGCAAATTCTGACGACATTTTTGAAAAATCGAAAATTTTCGATTTTTTAGCTCTCCTTTTAGGGGCAAGTGTAACTCACTTTTGTACACTTGTGGTGGGAATATGGGCAAATTCTGACGACATTTTTGAAAAATCGAAAATTTTCGATTTTTAGCTCTCCTTAGGGGCAAGTGTAACTCACTTTTGTACACTTGTGGTGGGAATATGGGCAAATTCTGACGACATTTTGAAAAATCGAAAATTTTCGATTTTTTAGCTCTCCTTTTAGGGGCAAGTGTAACTCACTTTTGTACACTTGTGGTGGGAATATGGGCAAATTCTGACGACATTTTTGAAAAATCGAAAATTTTCGATTTTTTAGCTCTCCTTTTAGGGGCAAGTGTAACTCACTTTTGTACACTTGTGGTGGGAATATGGGCAAATTCTGACGACATTTTTGAAAAATCGAAAATTTTCGATTTTTAGCTCTCCTTTTAGGGGCAAGTGTAACTCACTTTTGTACACTTGTGGTGTGAATATGGGCAAATTCTGACGACATTTTTGAAAAACGAAAATTTTCGATTTTTTAGCTCTCCTTTTAGGGGCAAGTGTAACTCACTTTTGTACACTTGTGGTGGAATATGGGCAAATTCTGACGACATTTTGAAAAATCGAAAATTTTCGATTTTTAGCTCTCTTTTAGGGGCAAGTGTAACTCACTTTTGTACACTTGTGGTGGGAATATGGGCAAATTCTGACGACATTTTGAAAAATCGAAAATTTTCGATTTTTAGCTCTCTTTAGGGGCAAGTGTAACTCACTTTTGTACACTTGTGGTGGGAATATGGGCAAATTCTGACGACATTTTTGAAAAATCGAAAATTTTCGATTTTTTAGCTCTCCTTTTAGGGGCAAGTGTAACTCACTTTTGTACACTTGTGGTGGGAATATGGGCAAATTCTGACGACATTTTTGAAAAATCGAAAATTTTCGATTTTTTAGCTCTCCTTTTAGGGGCAAGTGTAACTCACTTTTGTACACTTGTGGTGGGAATATGGGCAAATTCTGACGACATTTTTGAAAAATCGAAAATTTTCGATTTTTAGCTCTCCTTTTAGGGGCAAGTGTAACTCACTTTTGTACACTTGTGGTGGGAATATGGGCAAATTCTGACGACATTTTTGAAAAATCGAAAATTTTCGATTTTTTAGCTCTCCTTTTAGGGGCAAGTGTAACTCACTTTTGTACACTTGTGGTGGGAATATGGGCAAATTCTGACGACATTTTTGAAAAATCGAAAATTTTCGATTTTTTAGCTCTCCTTTTAGGGGCAAGTGTAACTCACTTTTGTACACTTGTGGTGGAATATGGGCAAATTCTGACGACATTTTTGAAAAATCGAAAATTTTCGATTTTTTAGCTCTCCTTTTAGGGGCAAGTGTAACTCACTTTTGTACACTTGTGGTGGGAATATGGGCAAATTCTGACGACATTTTTGAAAAATCGAAAATTTTCGATTTTTAGCTCTCCTTTAGGGGCAAGTGTAACTCACTTTTGTACACTTGTGGTGGGAATATGGGCAAATTCTGACGACATTTTGAAAAATCGAAAATTTTCGATTTTTAGCTCTCCTTTAGGGGCAAGTGTAACTCACTTTTGTACACTTGTGGTGGGAATATGGGCAAATTCTGACGACATTTTTGAAAAATCGAAAATTTTCGATTTTTTAGCTCTCCTTTTAGGGGCAAGTGTAACTCACTTTTGTACACTTGTGGTGGGAATATGGGCAAATTCTGACGACATTTTTGAAAAATCGAAAATTTTCGATTTTTTAGCTCTCCTTTTAGGGGCAAGTGTAACTCACTTTTGTACACTTGTGGTGGGAATATGGGCAAATTCTGACGACATTTTTGAAAAATCGAAAATTTTCGATTTTTTAGCTCTCCTTTTAGGGGCAAGTGTAACTCACTTTTGTACACTTGTGGTGGGAATATGGGCAAATTCTGACGACATTTTGAAAAATCGAAAATTTTCGATTTTTAGCTCTCCTTTAGGGGCAAGTGTAACTCACTTTTGTACACTTGTGGTGGGAATATGGGCAAATTCTGACGACATTTTTGAAAAATCGAAAATTTTCGATTTTTTAGCTCTCCTTTTAGGGGCAAGTGTAACTCACTTTTGTACACTTGTGGTGGGAATATGGGCAAATTCTGACGACATTTTTGAAAAATCGAAAATTTTCGATTTTTTAGCTCTCCTTTTAGGGTGCAAGTGTAACTCACTTTTGTACACTTGTGGTGGGAATATGGGCAAATTCTGACGACATTTTTGAAAAATCGAAAATTTTCGATTTTTGAGCTCTCCTTTTAGGGGCAAGTGTAACTCACTTTTGTACACTTGTGGTGGGAATATGGGCAAATTCTGACGACATTTTTGAAAAATCGAAAATTTTCGATTTTTTAGCTCTCCTTTTAGGGGCAAGTGTAACTCACTTTTGTACACTTGTGGTGGGAATATGGGCAAATTCTGACGACTTTTTTGAAAAATCGAAAATTTTCGATTTTTTAGCTCTCCTTTTAGGGGCAAGTGTAACTCACTTTTGTACACTTGTGGTGGGAATATGGGCAAATTCTGACGACATTTTTGAAAAATCGAAAATTTTCGATTTTTTAGCTCTCCTTTAGGGGCAAATTCTGTGTAACTCACTTTTGTACACTTGTGGTGGGAATATGGGCAAATTCTGACGACATTTTTGAAAAATCGAAAATTTTCGATTTTTAGCTCTCCTTTTAGGGGCAAGTGTAACTCACTTTTGTACACTTGTGGTGGGAATATGGGCAAATTCTGACGACATTTTGAAAAATCGAAAATTTTCGATTTTTAGCTCTCCTTTAGGGGCAAGTGTAACTCACTTTTGTACACTTGTGGTGGGAATATGGGCAAATTCTGACGACATTTTGAAAAATCGAAAATTTTCGATTTTTTAGCTCCCTTTAGGGGCAAGTGTAACTCACTTTTGTACACTTGTGGTGGGAATATGGGCAAATTCTGACGACATTTTTGAAAAATCGAAAATTTTCGATTTTTTAGCTCTCCTTTTAGGGGCAAGTGTAACTCACTTTTGTACACTTGTGGTGGGAATATGGGCAAATTCTGACGACATTTTTGAAAAATCGAAAATTTTCGATTTTTTAGCTCTCCTTTTAGGGGCAAGTGTAACTCACTTTTGTACACTTGTGGTGGGAATATGGGCAAATTCTGACGACATTTTTGAAAAATCGAAAATTTTCGATTTTTAGCTCTCCTTTTAGGGGCAAGTGTAACTCACTTTTGTACACTTGTGGTGGGAATATGGGCAAATTCTGACGACATTTTTGAAAAATCGAAAATTTTCGATTTTTTAGCTCTCCTTTTAGGGGCAAGTGTAACTCACTTTTTTGTACACTTGTGGTGGGAATATGGGCAAATTCTGACGACATTTTTGAAATTACGAAAATTTTCGATTTTTCAGCTCTCCTTTTAGGGGCAAGTGTAACTCACTTTTGTACACTTGTGAGCCGAAAAAAATTGGCATTCTTGGTCCAATTTGTCGTCTAAAAATGGCATTTTGGGCCAATTTTCAGGTCTAAAAATGCTATTTATTGCCAATTTTGCATCTAGAAAACCCATTTTTGGCCCAATTTTGCGTCTATAAATGCCATTTTTGGGCCAATTTAGCGTCTACAAATCCATTATCGGGTCAATTTTGCGTTTAAAAATGCCATTTTTGGGCCAATTTATGTCTACAAATGCCATTTCTTTGCCAATTTTGAGTCTAAAAATACCATTTTTAGGCACATTTTTCGTCTAAAAACCTCATTTTTGGGCCAATTTTGCGTCTAAAAATGCCATTTTTAGGCCAATTTTGCGTCTAAAAATGCCATTTTTAGGCCAACTTTGCGTCTAAATATGCCATTTTTGGGCTAAATCTGCATATAAATATGCCATTTTTAGGCTTAAAAACCTCATTTTTGTGCTAATTTTGAGTTAGACTCAAAACTCCATTTTTGGGTTTCTTTTGCATCCAAAAATCCATTATCGGGTCAATTTTGCGTTTAAAAATGCCATTTTTGGGTCAATTTTGCGTCTAAAAATGCCATTCTTGGGCCAATTTCACGCCAAAAAGTGCCATTTATGGGCTAATTTTGCGTCTGGAAATACCATTTTTATACCAATTTTGCGTCTAAAAATTCCATTTGTGGGGTAATTTTGGCGCAAATATTGGGTTTTATGCGCAAAATTGGCCCAGAAAACATTATCACTAGATGAGGGTATTTTTGGAACCATTTTTCGCTTAAAAACCGCATTTTTCGGCAAATTTTTCGTCCAAAAATGCCGTTTGTTGGCCTAAAAACAGCAAATGTATGCCATCTTTGGGCCTAGAAACCCCTTTTTGGGTCAATTTTTCGTCTAAAAATGCCATTTTTGAGCCTAAACTCCGCATTTTTGGGCCTGCTAACCGAATTTTTTGGCCAATTTGCGTCCAAAGACCGCATTTTTGGACCGATTTTTCTCCTTAAAACGGCATTTTTGGGCAAATTTTACGCCTGAAAACCCAATTTTCGGGTCTAAAAACCGCATTTTAGAGCCGATTGTTTGCCTCAATACGGGATTTTTGGGTCGATTCGGACCAACGATGGGACTTAACCGGTTAAATCGAATAAATTCTATTAGTATTTCTCATTTTCTCCTTTTCGGGTCGCTATGTTGTTGCCCCCTGCTTTAAAAGAATGGGCAAAAGGCGTTGTTGTCGTCGAAGTTTTAAACGGACTTTGAACGAGTGGAATTGCACTTTGGACGAAGGGTGAGCGCTCGCCCTTCGTCCAATCCCGGTTAAATGAACCGAGCGGTCTGCATTCAACGGGGGTGACACAGTCATTAACCGCACCCCACGCCTAGAGGGGCTGGAAAGCCTCCCTACGTCGACGAATTTTCAAATAACGAAAATCACCCCCAAATCTTTCCAAAACTAGACCAACTATTTGACCAAATTTATCAGTTCTTTCCGCCGGAGTCGTTATTTAAATATATTATGTTATTAGGGGCATGTTAAGAGGGGTTCTGTAGTAACAGTCGAATCCCGGAAGGTCCCGTATTGTGTCCCTTGGGGCTTTTGAGTTATACCGAACAGAAGTCAATAGCTGTAATATCCCTGCAATAATACACACCTTGGGTTGAGTTATTCTAGGCCTAAAACTCGGCCGCTTTGATCCAGCAGGGCCTTCGCAATATCCTGTCGTATCCCGGGGGATTATATCGTAAAAGCGGGTTCTGTGGCGTGATTCGAGCGCAATAAATTCGGCGCCGAACTAATCGCATCATTCGTTCATAAAATAAACACAATTTTACTAACAGTTAATTGGCCATGCTGCGCGCTATCCGGATGTATAAACGAGGTCCATTTGGCGGACTCGTAAAAATTTAAATTATCCAACAATAAATACCGCTGTTCGTGAATTTTTTCCGCCCCGAACTTCACACAAAAATCCGTCCCACAATATAAGAACACTTGGGTGAACAGACATTCGTTTATTTCACTCATAAAAACTATTAACCCATTGGGTACCGAATTTTTTTTTTTTTAATGAAAAATTTTCGCATAAAATTTAATGCGCTATTAATTCAAATAGCGCCTCCGAATATGTTTTAAAACCGGTTTGTCAGATATTAGGCCACTATACATTTCGAACAATAATCACAATTACGAGTATTTCGACACGGTGTAGTATTTATAATGGGCAATTACTGAAAGTGATAATGACGACAGAGTAAAATAATTCGGGTTGAATGAAATAAATGTCGTATCAGAATTCTTCCATTTGGGGGCCTGCGCTACTTTTAATGGGTCGACACTTTATCAGTCAGTTTATATACCTATTATCAGTTCATTTCTTTCCGTTATTGTCGATTGTACGAAAATGAAAATAGAAAATCACTGTTTTCCAATATACCTGGTCGGGGAGGTCCTGCATGAGGCGGATTAGAACAACAACCGGGGTTGGGAATTCGGTTGGGAATGAAGCCGCTAGATGTGGGACACGGATAGGGGTGAAAAGGCGAACCGTTCCGAAAGTATAAATCTCGGAGAAAGGAATCTTCCCGTGGGCGAAATAGACCGAAGAGATGGGACGAAGGGGGGGCATCCATCATTTACACATCACCGGGTTATCGTAAACGGTATATATAAGTTGGGAAGGCGAATTGAATTACGGTTGGGGGAATTTTGTCCGCTGCTAAATGTCTACTTTCCTTGGAGAGAGAGACAGAGAGAGAGAGCCCCAGATCCCTTGAAATATGAACGCACCTGACACCTGACGCACCTGACGCACCCGGCAGAAATGTGCTCCTCCCCCCCCTACCCCCTTCGCTACGCGACAGATACAGGTTGCCAATAGATAAACCGGGACGTCGCTTTTACATTAAAAAAATAAATAAATAAATGTCACCAATATTACAGGTTAGAGGATGCCAAGTCAAAGACTCAAGGGGTGGGACCTGTTTTTGTCTCGACAAAGAAACCACCCCCGATGATGGCGCCTTTTGACACGATTCAACCACCGTCCGAGGGTGATCTCTGGGCCGGTGGCGTTTAGTGGATGGGTAATGGGAGGAAAGGGACTTAACGAGTGGACTGGGATGAGGAGAAAGGTGAGTGCATAATTCGCGAGCAAATATTCCTCCTTCGGTCGAAAGTTGAAAAAAAAAGTTGATCCAAAATAATATCCCCGAAGAGTTTGGAATAACTGTTTATTGGTCCGCGAAGGGTTGGAATACAGTATATTTTTATTTGTGTTTTGTCGCCTCTCGATGACCTTTTGCCGGACCGGGGTTTCGGCCGCTCGCCGTCTTCAGTAGCGCTGTGTTAGTCATCCCCACTGCACTGTCACTGTCACTTGTACTGTGGCGGTTGTCTGTATATATATATATATATATATATATATATATATATATACGCGTCTTGTTATTGTGTTGACAGTACAAGAGTGACTAACGCCGCTACTGAAGATGGCGAGCGGCCGAGCAACCGGTCTAGCAAAGGTGAAACCAGCGAGAGGCGAAAAAAAAACACTACGGTATCCACAGAAATGATGAAAGAAATATTTTACTCCGCCATACAGACCCCACTGTTCCCGCTTAATTAAAAACGAATTTCTATTTAACCCTCTAAACACTTATGAATCAATAATATTCTGAACAAACATTCATCAACAATGAACCCTTTATAAGGCCGTCATTGAATGATTAGCGTTCGTTGGCGTATTATTTCATACAGAATGTAACCAATTTTCCGAAAAAACAACGCTTCAAAAATATATTATTTAAGATCACGTGACCCATTGAAATCTACTGATGTTTCCTTCACGATTTATTCTGTTGAAACCGCTGATAGCCGCTAGAGAGTTGCGATGGGAAATTAATATTTTCACTGGTAAAAATTCATCCAACAAACACTGTCAACGAGGTAAGCCAGAGAGGAATGTTGTTGTGAACACGAGGTATGGATTAAAAGCCGACTTCGGGGGTAACGATTACGACTATCTGATGAACCCGGGGGCGGGTGTAAATTGGGGCCGATATTGTTCGCCCTTGGAGGGTCGCGAAGGGCGGTTATCGGACTATAGGAAAAGTCCGGGGGGTGAGGGGCATCGCATTGTTCACGGTTTGTTCAATGAAGAACAATGACCGAGACGGCCCTGCAGCTGCTTCTCCTCCTGTAACGCGCCCTTTTTCCTTTTTAACCCTCCCCGGCATATACGTTTACAATTTCGCCAACCCCCGGCCGGTAATAGAGATGAATCGGTGTTTTTGTTGATTTTTTTCTCCCTCTCTCTCCCTCTCTCTCTCCTTTTATTAGGCCGGTACGTTGACCGAAAATTTATGGACCGTGGGCTTCGGGTCAGCGCCTCTTTTATTGGACGCCATTAGGGGTTTATTATTCGAGGCAATATATAAACTACGTCATTTCGTCCCGATAAAATGGACCGCAATAAACGAAACAGGAATTTAGGTAAACGCCTTATAATTTGAACTATTATTCGAGTTATTCGAGTGTCACATATATGTGACACGGCTTTTATTTTACCACAGCTCAACGTCACAGATATGTGACGGATATTTTTGCACAATTTAACAAAGTCATATTTGAAAATGTCGAATATTGAACAAAATTGTTAAGTTCTAAGACTGTAAAATGTACGAAGTCTGTACTCGGTCTGCTCTCGCGTTAGACTATTTAGAGTCTTGAAAAGATTGATAATTGATGTTTTACAATTTATCGTACAGTATAAAATGAACGTGACACGTGACATATTTGTGTCGGTTTAAAAGAATACTCATTTCACTTTTTTGTGACTGTTCTAAATACACACACACGCGTAAAATCTATTCCAATTGATTTCATAAAATAGCGAAAAAAATTTTTGGTTACGGTGGACGTTCCTTCAATAAGACCCCGGTAATTGGCCCTGTACGAAATTACAATACATTGTAATTATTTTTGAGATCTTTAAGTAAGTGCGATTTAAAATTTTCTGACCGGTTCGTGTCATTAGGCTGAGATAAAACGTAGTGTGGGACCCTACGGAATCGGAACGCACACCGATTATACCATTTTTAATACCATACCTTAACATAGTACTAATACCATACCGTAGGCTTTCAGATTCGGAAAAACCTAAATTCTAGTTTGTTGTTGGATATAGGACAAAGTCTTAGAAGAGATATCGGTCTATGTTGGGGCATGTGAACCAATTCATCAGTGTGTCATGCAGGGGGTTGGTTGGAGGGCGGACTTCGCTCAACACAGCCCTTAAACCTTTGCCAATTGTCGGCCGAACGAATATCGTTCCAATTGTCGGCCGACCATCGTTTTATACATATTATTGTATAGAACAATTTGAAATTTATCCGCTGAAAGTAGGAAAAATTTTCCGAACGAACCACCGTTGTCGCTACAACAATTTGGCCAGAACAAATCCGAATAACGCGGGAATTCCTTCCGGGCGTTGGGAATTCAATTAAATTTCCAGTTTATTTCCGCCCAGCGTTTAATTCGAAAATCGGTTATTATGAATGATATGAGCGTCGTATCGCGTAGATAATCGCTGTCGGATCGCTGGGCCGGAATTTAATTCCAGTCCCTGTTTACAACATAACCGGAGCATTGGGCCCTTCATTGAAACTGCCACTGGGCCAGCGGACGAATTAACGGGCACATTTTTGTTATATTGAAAAATTAGGGAAAAAAAATGAAAATAAACTGAAAATTACATACCCGAAATTTTACTTTCCACTCCCTGCTTCTACTAGTTAATATTAAAGGCTTATTATCGGTAGTACTGGCGAAAGGTAAATGCCCAAAGAGAGGATATATATATATATATATATATATATATATATATATATATATATATATATATATATATATATTATAATTAGATTGAGATTGCGTTATTCGTATTTTTACGCACGTTTACATCTTCAAACCTATTATATAGATAATTCTGAAATGTTTATTACATGTGCCTACCAAAAAATGCACGACATAAGGGTGCGTGTGCACCCTTACAGAATACGCAATTATTTAGTTGCCAACCCAATATACGTTAAACGAAATATTCATATCCCACGAAAAAAACCGCGTCAGATGGACATAGAATTTTATTATCGGCTTCGTGAGATCATATTCTTATATGAGTTGTTTCTAGATCAAGCTGTTTCTGTACAGAATGAGCGAAAATATTTCTTCCGGATAAATGGAGAATTATCGTTATTTATTCCGGACTGTAACTGTAATGTAAGTTACGGCGCGGACACTTTACCCGAAAGTAATCACATCGGTTTCGATTCTGTCTCGACAACCGGCCGGAATATAAAGGGTAAATTCAAATTTCAGAATAGAATAGAATCGATGTCATTTTCCCGACTGTATCTAAACCGGATTGTCTAGAAAAGGGATCTTTCTATTTATTGCTCCAAGTCACGCCCAGATAGAACTGTCGCCATTTATTGCCGTCGGAAGTTTTATTATTCGCAGGTCCAATATTCATAATGTCGGTAAAATGAAATTATTTAAAATCATTCGCGAATCGTTACATGCCCTGTATCAAAATTATTACCGCGCCACATTCAAAAAATTTAATAAAAAAAAATTAAACGCGACTGAAAAATCGTGGCCGCGACAAAGGCAGCGTCAAAGGCCTTTCGTGGTTTCAAGTGTATAAAACGTGAGACATATTTGACAAATTCCCCCGGGACCACATGTAAGGCGGGGGGCGTCCCAACCCTGGAAGTGGGGGACTCTTCGAATACCGGGGACCAGGAATGTGTAAATACAGGGGACAACCCCGTACGGGGCCCCGGACGGATGCTGAAACGGAGGCGGAACATCCACTGCGACATATAAACGAGGCCGAGAATTCAACCCCGCCCCGCCTCCCCCACTCACACACAAAGAAATTTCATTCAAAGGCTTCGGTACAAAGCTCGGCGATCTTCGAATGCCCCCCGCCCCCTCGGTTTACATAACCAAATATGCAGTGCCGAATCGCGAAAGCGGACGCAGAAACTAGTATTTCTTTTTAAAGAAGGGCAAATTTAAACAACAAAACCGGGGGATAATTTATTGTTGGAAGCGTTGTTTGATTCGAAATAACTCCGAAGTCGGATCGAAAGCGCCGTTTCGAATTCGCCAACGAAGCGTCCCCGACAGACGATACTCTCTTCCAAAGAATTTTTATATTGCTTTCGGATTAATAAATATATTAATAAATTAATAAATTTCGTCATAACGAGCCACTTACAGCAAACGATAAAAAAGAGATTCCGATTTTGGGGGGTCACAGGGCGGACCACCTTCCTAATTTCGTAATTCCCATTGATGGGTATCATTTGATGACATCGGTGTTATTATCAATTTGTTATCGTTACTGGGGACACTTGTAAGAAAGACGGGAATGAAATTTTGGGGTAATCTTTTCAGGGGAGGGCTTTTATACGACTCGGTCCACTTTTGGTCGGAGAGATGTACCATCGAGGACACGGATGATGTCCCCGGGGCGGGGGTTGGGGGTGGGGGGATGGGAAGTAGGGGGCGCTAACCTGTAGAGCCCCGGGTATGTTTGGGGCGGAAGGGGGGGGGGCCCACCAAAAGTCCCAGCCGCCGCACACACACGCCGGATAATTCTATTTGGTCCGTCTGGCTAATATGATTTTCCGCCATTAGGGTGGCTTCTGCCACCGGTTTCCACCCCCCACCCCTCAACCCCACCCCATCACAACTTGAAAGGGTTCACTCTACTCTCCGATAGGCCCCAAAATAAAAAATATATATATATATTTCCCCCCGCAACTTTCCGGTCCGAAAATTGGATTTAGAAATTATGAAAGGGAGAGATTTTTTCTGGCTCCAACAAATAATTCTTAGACATATCTAGCAAGTCGAGGATAATACTAAGGAGAATAAACGACGAAACTGACAGTTCTAGGGGGAAGAAGAAAGTGATTAGAGCTGGTAATGCCCGGGGCGACACACAGACAGATAGAAGGGCTATCTGTCCGCCCATTCACCTTTAATGGGGTGAACCTTCCCCCGCCCCCCTTTTCCCACCTTTTCTCTCCCTTCACTTGCTCCGCTCCGACTCGAAGATCTGCGTTTAAAGAAATGACCCCCCGCCCCCGCCCCCCACAGTTACGGGCCCCAAAACGCGGACAACAAAGCCCTGAATGGCCTGGAGCAAAAATATTACAACGTTATATGATAAGGCGACGAAAATCGCGGGTGAATTCTCGATTTAAATTAAAATTTTTAAGGCAGGGGTGGGGGTAAATCATATTCCAAACCGGCTGGACGTATTCCGAAAACTAAATAGAAAACGTTTTTGTTTCCGTTACATAAATTCTTGGCGTATTACATGTCGGTTCATATAGGCGCATTACACGGGGGTTGATCAAAAGGCGTAAATCAAGACGCGGATAGATTCAAATTCGTATTCAAGTACTGCAATATGGCAGAGAGGAGCTGGCTGGCGTGCACGAAACGTGAATAATTGAACGGCGTTCCGAATTTATAACTTTGTTTGTTTTATAACCGTATCAGGTTGAAAAATGGATCTCTGTTTGCCCACGGGAGAGAGAGAGAGAGAGAGAGAGAGAGAGGAAGAGATATTGGTAAGTATTACGGAAGGGTGGGATAGGGGGGTGGCATTGCACCGTCTTGCGTGCGTCACATGCACCCTTTAAACGAGGATTAGGATCGGAAAAATCGGGTCGTTAACGTATCGGGAAATGGTGGAACGACCGGCGACCCTCAATAATAAGGGCGATATCTCACGAATATTAACGCAAGCTGGCGTCTCCTCTCGCCGGTTCGACCTTTCGCCAGACCGGTTTCGGCCGTCCGCCGTCTTCAGTAGCGGCGTCGGTCACTTTTGGCACTTTGGATTTTTTTTCAGGCGGCATCCTCACACCACTGTCACTGTGTCACTTGTACTGCGTCTGTCGAAAGTGTCGTGCCGAAAGTGACCGACACCGCTACTGAAGACGGCGAGCGGCCGAAACCGGTCTAGCGAAAGACCAAACCGGCGAGACGGAAACACGCGAAATCTACGGTAATTCCAACCCCTGGCAGACCACAAAACAGGTATGTTAAACTTATTATTTCTCTTCCGCCCCGCATTTAGCTACATTGGAATAAATGAAGCAATGAATTCCGACCGGTTCATCATCAATATTAACCGAGAAAACGCGTTATTACCGACTATTTCTTCAATTATAACAATGCTAATCTACAATAAACAGCGGCCGGCCGGTTCGAAAACAATACGAATAAATAAAAGGGAGGAAATAAAAGGGGCAATCGAAATTCGGACAGGAAGTGGAGGAGCAGGATGAGGATGAGGATGAGGATGGGGATGAGGCGCCGGCATCCGGGTCAGCTTTGTTTCGGCGACCTCCAGTTCCAAACTCAGACAAAACACCCACATTTCCCCCGTTATTTTTTTTTTTATCCAGAACGCCCTTTTCCATTTTTAGCGGCGCAGCACAATGCGAACGGTTAACGCGTCGACATCGCTTTAAAAATAACAACCATTCCTGCATTCCTTTCTCACTCCTGGAATAATAATAATAATGAACGGCGGAACAGAAATTACGGCCACTTAATTTTCGCCGACAGCCACTCTGTATTTAGAAATTTACAAAAAAGGTTTAACGTACCCGTTTTGTGCGATCCGCGAATTACCGTAGATTTTGTTGCGTTTCTGTCTCAAGGACAAACTGACAGTGAAAAGTGCCGACGGTGACTGACTGACAGACACGGCGCTACTGAAGACGGCGGACGGCCGAAACCGGTCCGTGGCGAAAGAGCGAACCGGCGAGAGGAGACGGTAACGCGACAAGTATTGCAGAAAATCTGCTATTCTGCAGACAGTAAATCGGAAACTATACGCGAATGTGATGAGTCCTACAAGGGCATCCAACGTTGCGCGATAAGAAGCCGAGGGCGTAAGGCACTGTCGTCACTTAAACGCAACGTATGGGCACTTGAACTGGTACAGTCGCAGGTTCCAGTTGACTGTAGCGCATAATATCACTTTGGGCGGCCCTTCTAGGCCCAAACCGCGGGTCGCCAAATTTAAAGAACTCTATATGAAAATAAAAAAAATATAGTCTTGCCAAAAATTTTGGTTATCAATCGATTTGAAAAAAAAGAAAGGCCTACTCGTGTGAATCCGGCTTTTCAAAATTTAGTTGCCATCAAAAGAAAATATCGATCTCGATCGTATCCAGGGGATGACTTTACGGATTTCATCAAAATAAATGTATTTTTTATTAAATAAATATTTGTACTCTAATACAGAAATGAAACTATTGTTTCGCGGAATTAAGTGCCAGAAATAATTTCATTTTAACTGCGTTGACGATTAAAAATGTCTACTCGGGGGCGAGATAAATATTTAAAAAAAAATGGGGTCGCAAATGAAAACAATTTGCTCACCACTGTTCTAGCCCCTTGAAAAATAGAAACTTTGTTAAAAGCGTAATTATTATAATTGATTTTTTTTTTTTAAATTTCCCTTTTCAACGCTCAGTGACGCCCGTTTTCCACGAAATATGTATGGGAAACCGAAGGAAAGTTTCGTGAAGGGCTGATTAGGGCGAGAACAATGCCGGCCGGAAAACTGTTTTCACCTGAGAGTCAGACATTTCCCTATTGTTGTTGTATCGCAGGCTAACTTTTTGTTTTCGGTTTTCGGTTTTGTTGCTTTTAAATTTCTCGAACAAAAGTTAACAATTAACGAATGGAAAGGGCGCCGGAAGCCCACTCGACCTTCAACTTTTGCCGATTCGAGCGACGGGGACACAAAAAAAAAAATAAATAAATAATATCGAATTCGGATCCCGAGAGTATTTATACGGCGATTAAAAACACGGACAGAAAAGCGTACAATAGAAATCGTACAAATATTGCACTTTATTTCTACACTTGTCTGTTTTCGGGCGGCATTTATGTCGGCCCCAGAATTATAAGTTCGGTGAAAAATCGATTTTTTCCTGTATTCTGTCAGCTATACTTTCTGTAGTGAAAGTCCCGTTGTTAGTGTACTTCGTCTGTTGAAATGATACAACGGAATAGGGAATAAACCATTTTCTCACGACTTCTGGGAACGTTTGAAAAGTATATAAATATATACAGACGGAATAAATAATGAATTTTAATTAAAGTTTGAAAAGAGTTTCGAATATAATTAGGTCGGCAGAAACAAATCCAATATATATATATACATACGCGCTGTAATATTCACCTGTATTTCCAGAGTCACAAAATAATTTTAATTCGGAAAATTTCACGCCTAATGTATTTTGAGCATAAAAACGCAACAGTTGATGAAAGGCTGGCAAAGAAATTGAAGAAAAGAATATTAAAAAAATGTCCCCTATTTAGTAATTACTTTTTAATATCCCACGGGTTGGATCTCGGGATATTAAACTCTACCCGAATATCGGGATTGTGACTGTTACCTTTTTTTTTGCCCGAATTATGCATTAGGCTGTCTGGATGGATGCGGGATGGATGGAATCTGTAACTAACGGGGGGGGGGGGACGTGACAGGCCGTTAAAACGTTTAATTAATTGAAGATAAAGTCGTACACGTCGGGCAAATTTGTATAGTCCAAAAACGAGACTAATTTAATACTAATTTAGTTTGTATTTGCAATGTTTTAAACGTCTAATCTGGCGACAGAGTGTGATGGTCGGCCCTAATTAGGGCCGGTGAACGCACCTCTCCCACCTGTTCCATTCCGTTCACCCTCCCAACTGTTCCCTAATCGGACCGCCCTTTACATTTTCCATAGGAATGGAACGCGCTCCCTTCAGATTTAGAGGAAATAGAGAGAGAGAGAGAGAGAGAGAGAGAGAGAGAGAGAGAGAGAGAGAGAGAGAGAGAGAGAGAGAGAGAGACAGCTTTCCATTATTCGCACTTTTAGCCGTCTAAAAGTCCGCCCTTATTACAAGAAATAGGGAGGCTGATGCCAAAATAAATTACCAACTGAATTACATTATTTTTAACCCATAATTATGTAAAATCGAAAGTGATTATTGTCCGATATACCCGTTTTGTGGTCGGCGAGGGGTTGGAATGAATAGACCGTGGGTTCGTTGTGTTTCGGCCGCTCGCCGTCTTCAGTAGCGCCGTGTCAGTCGCACTGTCGGCACTTTGGACGTTTTCAGGCGGCATCCCCCAACTGTCACTGTCACTGTCACTAGTACAGCGCCGACAGTGACTGACACGGCGCTACTGAAGACGGCGAGCGGCCGAAACACAACGAACCTAGGGTAATTACTGTTCTACCCAACAGCTGCAATACAGACACTATTATCTAAAGACCGTTATCGTTTTCGAAGCCAGATTTTATAGACATAAAATCTAGATTTCAGCCCCGTCCAATATTCGGTCGATATTGATGTTTCCAATTACTAGATGTATACGCATATATATATATATATATATAGATATATATGGATATGTATTCCATAGATTACTAGACAATAGATAAATATTAAGCTTAAACGACAAATTATTATTGTACAACACTGTACTTGAACCGATCCTGGGCGTACGGAGTCGAACTGTGGCGTTCGGCCGAACCGACAAATATCCACAAAATCCGGATAAAAAAAAAAAATAAATAAATAAAAAATGGGGGGAACCAATGGTTTTTCTTCTCCAATTCTTGTCCATTGTAGTTAGTGCTTGTATCAATGTTGCTTATTTACAGTTGCAACACTAAATAATGTTCGGTCTCGAAAACCATCTTCGATAACACGGCAATTATTTGGGATAAAATTCAGTCTACCGTATAGAATTTCGATTGGACTTATAGTTAAATAAATGTACGCCGAGTGGCGAGAATTGTGGGGGAAATAACCGAACGTTTACGGGGCGCCGATTTTCCGATCGTTCTCCGGGTAAATGGACGGAGAGGTAAGGGAGCCGTGAAAGGCGAATATGGAAATAAATCCAGGGGCTCCCCGCACCCTTAGACAAAACCAAAAACATTTCGTTTTGCCGAATTCGCACGATCCTCGCGCCGAAACGCCTACTCGAGGAACACAAGAATTACCGAAACCAGAAATCAACCGTAAAGTTGGTACCATCGTCCAACTACTGTCGGCCGTAGCTTCAATTGCTCTTGGGGACTCGGTTCACCGAAGTGGATTAAAACGAAATCCAATTTACCTCTACCAATTAATCACTTACCGTTTCCTATAAAGGGAGTTGGTAAACAAATTACGGATCAGTTGTGTGACGACAGTGAGTCTTTGTGCTTCCAGGCGGTTGGAAAACTTTCATAACGTAAACGGAGTTATCAATTTCGATTACTCGAACCTGGAGTAATTTTATTGTTTCGAATATCGGTTTTTGCGCTGTACGCGCCTGTTCGAGTTCGCGTCAAACTTCGCCAACTTCGCCTATTGTTTTAATTATTTACACAAATCGGTATTTCGAATCGGTATTGAACATGAGTTTTTCGGGAGTTTTATAATTTTGAAATTTATACCCCGCCTCAGCTGTCGCAGAAAGTGATGGCGGCCGTTCGGTCGTATTTTTCGGACTGTTCCCGAAATCGTAATAAAACCGAAACGGGATACATTTTTCCGGTACAAATGAACTGAATCCGGTTTGATTACCGCGAGGTTTCCGGTTGTTGTTGTTGTTGTTGTTGTGAAGATACCGCGCCATTAGCACGCTTTATCGGATGGCGACCGCCGTCTGTTCGGCACGGTGACAATCCCCCGACGATGAAGGGATTAAGTTGGGGAAATTGAGCCGGAGGCGTCGCCCAAGCACAAGCACAGGCACAGGCACAGGCACAAGCACGGGCATAAGCACAGACGCCTAGATAAGTTGGGGGGGGGCCCAACTCACACGATAAGCGGCTTAACCGACAACTACACCTGGTCCGCACCCTAAACAGACGGCTTATTATCCAATTGAGGATTTTAAATTCCTCATTCCTTCCTCGTTTCCTTTTTTTTCCTAATAATCGAATAAGAATCAATTCCACCTAACAGAAGACGCCTACGTCAAGTTCGAGCGATTATTGTTAAAGGTGTAAACGGCTTAAAAAATGACCCCATACATTAACTGCATTCCTGACAGACAATCCAGTTCCCTATTTTAAGACACTTTCTTAGAGACACCGAAAATAGAAGTATTTTCTAATTTTCACGTATAGAAGTGTCATCGTCTGTGACTCGTGCCTTGAATACGGCTAGCGGCCCGAAACCGGTCTATTGTCTCACTCTTGAGCTCTTCCAATTGTAATCGGAAAATCCAGAGAAAATCCTGTATGCGCCTAACGAACACTCGTCCATCGATGTACAGAGGGTGTCCAAAAAAAAAATCTATCCACTGTTTTGCAAGTCCATAACTCGCATAAGTCTCATTTTCGGTAGTGTTATAGTGTTGTAGTTGGGGCATACAAGCGTTGTATTGCGTTGTTTCGTTCTGTCAGATGTCAGTGTTCTGTTGTTGTCAGTTGTACCTTTTGTTGCTCGAGTAAACGTGGCCGGCGCAAGGCTTAGAATTGGGGATGAAAGGAATAGTCAGTTTTGAACTGGTTTTTTTAAGTAGGAAAACATTAATGAGGTTCAACGCCAATGGAGAATCCATCGTACATATTCATGTGCAAATATCCGACTGGACATGTTGCAGTCAATAGTTGGTGCTGCAGGATGTTAATGGTGACCATTTCGAACACCTACAGTGTCTGATATCTTTAAGTTGGACTTTAAGCTACACTTTCACCAAAAATGAGACAACTACGTCAGTTAGTTTGCAAGTTATGGACTGTTAAACGGTGGATACATTTTTTTTTTGGACCCCACTGTATAATATTTTGAATGGAACAGAATTATCCCGAACGCATGATGAATGATGAATAGGGAAGATGATCTTCAGTCATAACTCCGATTGTATTGTGATTACAGACGGTTATTTGTCAAATTACAAGGTGGGGGAAAAAACGGGAACGAAATTATAGACCGAATCAACGGCAAAGAAATCGTTCCCAATAGAAATATCCGTTTCGTACGGCAAACAGATTTCCACCAAAATTGACTCAAGTACAATTACAAAAAGCCTATAATTTTTGTCCTCCCGCTCATATCTATCACTAGACCCTAAAAAAGGGGCGAAAAGTTGGCTTTAGAGAGAAATCGTGGCGGGGCTTATCACGCTCGCTCCGAACACACAATTCTTTTCACTCGCGGACTTTGTACTTTACGAGATGTTTTCACCCGATAGTATTTGCGTGGTGGGGGGGTGGTAGGGGGTGTCGTATCGGTGCGAAATGTACAATAGAAATACCCAGTAAGTAAAATATGAAATACGATTCCCCCGACAAAATTTAAAGTCCCGTGACTCTTCTGGCGCGCCGAATACGTTTTAAATCCTTCTTTTTCCGGTACGAAATTCAGAAGGAAATTTGCCCCCACCATTCAGGGATTGGAATACGGGTCCAAGGGGTTGTTCCAGGCGACGAGCTAAGAGCGTATCCCGCCCGTAAAGCGGGACAGGGAAACTCGACTGGAAGCGGGAACACAATTGAAATGGAAGTCACAAGTGATTGGGGTCAACCGTAGTTTGCTGGTTTTTGCCCAAACCTGTATATATATATATATATATATATATATATATATATATATATATATATATCTGTTCGGGGCCAAAGTCGAACTTCGGAGATAGGGCGGGAAGGACAATAAGCGGCAAGGGTTTTTGCCCGAGGACGAACCCGAGTAAGTCCACTTCTGGACGACGTCAAGTTCCCGCGGGGCGTAAATATTTCCAGTGTTTTGCATCGGACAAACGGCTCCGCGCGAGGTACACGAAATTCCGAAAAAAATTACCCATTTACCAGGATCCGAAGAAAATTACAGGAAATCTACTTACGAGCGATTATAACAAGAATTAAGGTTCATAAGGTTCATAAAATAAATTGGCCTAATTCTAAAACGAAGCGCTAAATAAATTATTATATGTGGACAATTTAATGTGTCCAACATCGGCCTGTTATCATTTTCAAGGTAATTTTTCCTGCCGATGAATTAAAATTGTAAATATTTCAATTCGTTAGTCGAATTTACCGCGGATCGATAACTATACATTATATATATATTGTACGAAATAAAAAGTGTACTCAAAATAGAATTCCCTTTACTTGGTTGTTAACTGGAAAAAGGTCGGGGAAAAACGAAAATTCACCGGTGGTTTTCGGCGCCAGAAAGTTACCCTCTGAGTCACTGTACGCAGTGAAAAATAAATGGTTTTTTTTTTCTATTTTTCTTTACTGAGAACAAAAAAATCCATAAAGTGAACGACATAAAAAAATGGTTCTCCAGCAGTTTTTTTTTTTGGCTTCTTCATTTATCGTTATCAAGTTATTATTTAATAGAATTGAGCGATCGAATTCCATCACGTTAATGAGGATTTTTCCTTTCACGATTTATGACCGCAGAAAGGTCCTTTCCGAATTAGGAGGCCGCCCAACGATATTATTTTACCTGTGTGTGTGTGTCTCTGAACCCGGTTACCATTTTTTATGGCTGAGTCACGCGCGATCAATATCCGTTTTATGTACTCGATTTTTATCCTCACGTCAATTCAGTTCAACCGCCCGATCGGAAACTATTGTACTATTCAACTTTTAAAATATACGAATATAAAATAAATCTGACAGATTTCTATAGCGGAAATTGTTTAGAAAATAATAAAAATCTAAATCATGAAATAGGGCGAACACTGAAATGCGGAGATGCGCGGGTAACCGATAGAAAGTCACTGAAGGAGGCGAGCGGCCGAAAACCCGAAGAGAGAATTTCTTACCGTTTCGTGTGAAAAATTACAATCGGAAATTATTTCAGTATAATTCGATACAGCGCGTTTCGCTGAATTGAAGAGCGAGCGTTCAAAATGAAAAGCAATGAAAATTGGCCAAATTGGCCTCCGAATCCGATTTCACTTTTGCGACAATAAACTCCCCGGTGTTAAATGACGAGGGGTTGTTATTTCTTGGCGGGAAATTATGGAAAATATTTCCGAAAGGCGTACGCGAATGTCCGTAGACTTGACGTTTGAAATTCCGACTGCGGACGACACGGCCCAATCGAAAAGTATATATTTTTTATCGGGAGTTGCGACTGGAGCCGTTGAAAGTTCTCCTCGGAACTGGTTGAAAGTTGAATTGTTCGCCCGGTTTTCGGTTTTTAATTTTTATAATAACCGGCTGAAAGCGCGGCTTCGGTTCGAAAAGTTGTCCCGCGCCTTGAACGCTGAAGACCTAACGAATATATAACATATTTTGTGTCGAATAGAGGCGCCCAACCTCTTCAAATATCACCCCCCAAATCCTCTGAAAGTTCAAATTCTATCGCTTTGTCCATTGACTTTTGACAATAAGGCGGCACCGAAGGCTCGAGATTTACGTTGGAGAAATTTCACCGAAGCATAAATTGAAAATAAATCATCTTAATAAACCTTCCGTTGCGACATTTAATGACAATGGGATACGGTAAAATATTATCTTTGCGCTGTATAAGGTCATTATAAGCTCGCACTTTGTGACATTTCACACGGTAAAGCGTTGAAATTTTCCACTTAGGCGTCATGCAATCGGTTTATTTCTTTTTCCGGAATAATTGGACTGTACATCTAGAAATGTCAAGGCACCGATTAAACAATTATAAAATGGGTATAATATTTCCGCGAATGTATATAGAAGGACTTCCTTCGTATGCTTCTAGGGTAGTTTCCATAAGTAGATACCCTATAAGATATTTTACACTTTCATAAATTTTGCCCGTTCCTTACGTTATTATTTAAAATGTGACGGACTTAACGAACTTTTCAATTAATTGAGTATATTATTCAGTATTTTTTTTTGTCTGAAGAGTTGAATTCGGAGGGGAAAATTGTTGGAGAAGTAAGTAATGTGTCGAGAACACTCGGGGAAAGAGTGATGGGTCGTTGACGGAGGTCTTCCATCCCCCCCAAAGCGGCCACCTTTCGGACCTGAGCTTAGGTAAGCAGAATCTCGCCCCCCCCCATCCCCCGACGACGACTGATTTATTTATTCGTCGAAAAAGAAAAAACATTCCAAAACGGGAGCCAACATGACCAGCATGTAGAGAGAACTGTTCAGGTTCCAGGAACAACATCCCCGAGGTCACTTCAACCCAAGGACGAACGGAAAATCACACTGCGTCGTTCCCCCCCACGAGAGTATCGTCCTTATTACAATGGAATACGTTTTTTTTTATATATATAAATATACGACAAAGGTTCCCGTTTACCGAGCTCGGCTCGTCAAATATTCAGTCGGGGAGAAAAACGCGACGGGGAAAAATTGTCGAGAAAATTTCTGACCTAAAGTCAAAAAATGGCTAAGCAATATGGTCGGGCAATTCATTGAACACAGCGCGGAGAACATATTTATAAATTTCAATACTAATATAAATAGACGGATTATAGGAGAAAGTCAAGATTCGCTGTCTCGAAAACACTGAACGTGAATGACAATGTTTGACTTCAGTTATTATTTCGATATGTATTTATTGCAGCGATAAATTCCGACGTACACTAAGTAAGAAATAAGGTTGGAACAGTCACGAAGGTCCGAATGCACGTCGCAGTTCCAAGAGGCCGGAGTGGTCTGGATGGTCTACGCGGGAAGCTCATTTATGAGCGGGCTCATGAAAAAATATGATAATTGTCCCTTTAATGTCCCCGAAACAACACCGGGCGGGGGGTGGTTGGTGGGGGGGTGGCAGCATTAACGAATTAAATTATGAATAATGCTTGGTAATTATGAATAATTGTAGAGTGGGGGAGCCCCAGAAATGGGGGTGAAGGGGTGGGGGAGGAAAAATCACGAAAACGGAGGGTTTTTTGTCGTCCCACATATGAATAAACAATCCTGCCTCTGTGCCTGTGTGTGTGTGTGTGTGTGTGTGAGATATGGAAGAAGGATTATTTTTTTGAAAAACCCAAAAACCGTCGCTCGAAGGACGAAACTGGAGGTCCCCTGCCTTAGGATGACGTCTCAGACCGGGATTAATTTAACGTTCGTCATTCACTGATTGAGCAGCTTCAGTAGCAGTCATCGTCTTGACCAATAAGTCTAATATACAAATAGATTGCCCCCGCCTTCCTCTCGTAATAATAGAAGATATTTAGTGAACTGCTGTCAGAATCAAGGCTGACATATTAACCCGTCTATATATTCTACGATCCACCATTTTTCACACTGACCGATGCTACTGTTAATAAAAGCCGAAAGATATTACTTGTCAATATTGACACTGATACGACCGAACGACGGACATACAAGTGTGAAATCGGAAACGATGCACTGTCGCAACAGCCGGCAAATTTCAGGGACTTAGCATCTGTCAGTGGGGCATTACCGGCGAAGCCTCCGAAGTTCGTCCAAAGTACCGCACTCCACTTATTCAATACACGGGCGCTGAATTATCGAAAGATTTTCTTTCCACGACTTCAATATCCGGTTTAAATAGTGGGGCTATTATTCATTTTTTTTTTAAATTTCCAACGTAAACTACCCCCAAGTAATGGGGTCAGCCGAAAGTAGTAGTGGTAGTCCAGCGTTTAATGCGCCATAAACAATTATCGAAATAGATATTTCGGACATGATTTCTATTTTTCGGAGAATTATAAACGGTTATTTCATAAGGGCTGGCGCTTAGAACAGTGACGAAAGACAACAAGTCCAACAATTATTTTAATTAGGATAAAAACTGTTTGAATATTGGGGCGATTGAAGGGAAAACTATCGAACTACTGAATTCCATGGGTTAATTGACTGATAGTATGTAAATATATATATACCTGGAAATGTTCCAAATAGTGGCATACTGTCACTTAGAGGGTGAGAGTGATTGTTTATTTCTGTCTAATGGAATATTGTATCCCGTTCAAACTGTACTTAGTTAGTGTCGAATAGTGTCGGGCTTGTCGGAGGGGGACGCTGGAAGAGTTTTCTCTCACCTGGGAGAACCTGGCGTCGTCGTCGTCGTCGGAAGCGTCGATTTGTATGCGGTATGCTGAGGGCTTCCGGTCGGACGTCCTCACTCGGTCACGGCTGAAACACTACTGAGCGGGACACCACCCCTACCCCCGGGGGCGGTAGACGCCACCCCCCCCACCCCAACCACCCCATCCCCCTCTTCCCGCCACCGCCCCCAACCCCATTTAATATTAAAAATAGAAAACCGGTTGTGTGTTCCGGGGCTGGCGGCCCACATCACCTGGTCGCGATTTACCCACTGCCACGCCAAGATACAAGATACAAATAATTTATATTTCTTTAAATACAAACGATATACAGCTTCGACTAGCACTGTTTCACTTTCACTTTGGATGTTGGGGGGGCGGACCCTCCTCTTTAGGGGTATTTGGGGGTAGCTGGGAGGAAGATGCCAGGTTCGGTTTGTCTCTGCGCCCAGTCGTCATTTTGTCTATTATTTAGTCGAGTTTAGTCGTCTTCCGGAAGCGCCCAACAATCAAAAATAATAATATAGCGCGATGTAAAATTTCAGATTGCCAATTAAACCTTAAGTAAGTAAGTAAGTGAGTAAAACTTGCAACGGTTTCTCAAAAGAGGCCGTCATCGGCCCCGACTCGCGTTTCAGCTTTCGACGCAGGGCCTGTACTTCGTCTGAAGATCGCAGGAATTTAAAGTAATCGTTAGTTTAATTTGGTGGTCCGCGAGGGGTTTTCGAATATACAACATCCCCCGAAAACACAACGACAAGACACGTATATATATATATATATATATATATATATATATATATATATATACAGACAACCGCCAGAGTACAAGTGACAGTGACAGTGCAGCGCAGATGCCCGAAAAAACACGTCCAAAATGCCAAAAGAAAGTGACCAACACCGCTACTGAAGATTGGCGAGCGGACGAAACCGATCCGGCAGAAGACGAAACCAGCGAGTGGAGAGAGAGAGAAACTCACGAAAATCTACGGTACACAATAATTGATTTCTGGAGTTTCGTTTTTTCCGGCCCACAACAACTCACGTGGATTTACCCCCCACTTCTTATTCTTCTTATTATTCACAAATTATTCCCATTTTTTCGCCACGCAGTCTCAATTAGTCTCCGGGACGCAGAGGAAATTTCAACCTCTATTTCGTAGAAATCATTTTTTTTATTCCCTTCTAATATTTTTTTTTAATCTAATTTAATCAAACTTCCAATAGTGAATATAGCAACATCTTGCGCTGTTAACTACCCGCAGACATATATCTGCATATATAGCAGGTTCCGTTTCCAGTTTATTGTTTTATCGATATCTTAATAGACAAATTATTTAAATCGCACAATTGAGATTGAATCTTTGTATCGAATACATTTCTATAGTTTATATTTTATTGATTATATTTTTATAGCCGGGCAGTCTAGCGAAAGACCGCATAAAACAAACGGAATATGAAACGAAAGTGTACATAAAAAATAGTGAATTCCAAATGAGCATAATAGCGTTTTTTTTTGGTATATTCTTTCCCAGTTAGATAGATACTGGACAAGAAATAGATAGATGAAATGGTTTAGAATAGATAAATAATGGGTATACGATATGCTTATTAGTAAACTAGTAATTTCGTTCATTCGTACGTAATTTCGGTATAGCTGAAATAAATTTTTAATTATACCTATTCCAAGACCATGCGTCGCGACTTCGTTAATGTCTGACTTCGTTAAATCTCGCCCCTCATTAAATACGATAATGGACAAGTACGAAATACTGGGATATGAAAAGAAAATACGAAGAGCAATATGTAAGGAATTTTTTTTTTTTTTATAGAAATTGTTTAATTACGCGAAAATTGCGATGTCAGCGGGCGGACGATCCGAATTTTCGGTTTTTCCGCGCCAGAAAACTGTACGCGTCAAGGTGAAATGAATCATAGGGCGAGAGATAATAAATTTATGAAAAAAAACCGCTAAGGACTGCGGGGCGCCCATTCGGGGGCCCCATAAAAGGGCGCACCCCCATGGATATAAGGGCGGCACAAATTTTAAATCAATATGGGACCTTACAGAACAGACCAAAGAAGAACCCACTTATAAATATATTCGACGCCCTGAATAAAATCTCTACCAATTTAAATTGAAACGTCTGCCTCGTAAATATTTCAAGGCGTTCAAAAATTCGAACGTTTAAAGTTCAAGTTTCGCAGAGAAATAATACCGTATAAATGAGAATGTCGATCACAGTTTGCCTACACTCAAAAAATTGTCTGTAAAAAATTACATTTTCTCGTTTTCGGCCGCTCGCCATCTTCAGTAGCGGTGTCGGTCACTGTCGGCACTTTCACTCCTACTGTCTTAACTGTAAGACAGACAGTTTTGTTGCGCTAACAAACGGCGCTGTACCAGTGGTGACAGTGCTACTGAAGACGGCGAGCGGCGAGAAACCGGTCTGGCGAAAGGGAAAAAGACCGGCGGAGACAGAAACAAGGCCAATCCGCGGAATTATAATTACAGCTATTAACGACAAAAAAACTGTCTGTAAAACCAGTATAGAAAAATAGAAATGGACTGGATAGTAAGCACCGGGCCATTTTGAGAATACAGGAAAGTGAATGGAAAAAATTAAATTGGCCAAACTTTTTGAGCTTTATGGAAATTAGAAAAGCGGATAAAGCCCCCCCCCCTCCCCCATATTCCTTTACCGGATGCCATTTAAGTAAGTAAGAAAGTAAAACTTGCTACTGGGACTCATTTCAGAAAACTGTTTACACACTGCAAGTAATAGGGGGCCGGGTAGTACTTAGTTGGTTACTTAGTTTATGGCAGCGGAAATTGATATTCATCGAAAAATGAAAGGGGAAAACTCGCTGAAAAACGGCGCCGGAAAATGAATCCCGGAGAAAGAAAACCGTCGCCTGAAATTTAGCGCGATGTAGAATTTCAGATTTCAATTGTAGACAAAATGTTTACAGTATAATCCTTTTAAATTTGGGAAATTTCGGTAGTAAACGAAATCGTAAACGAATTTTCCACCACTGTTGAAACTGGCAAAAACCCGAAGATCCGAATTTCTCTTTCAAGGTGGGACGGATTTGGAAGAAAAAAAACGGTTTAGAAAATATGAAACCGGCAATTTCAGGCCTCCGTTCCAATTTCAAATTAAAGCCATATACTTTTGATACGGTTTCAAGCTTTCGACAGCGTTTGAGCTTTGTCTATTTCGTTTTAAGATCGCAGAAATACAGTAATCGTTAGTTTACCGTATGAAATAACCGTTTTTTTTTTGGTGGTCCGCGAGGGGTTGAAAATAATATACAACATCCCCGAAAACACAACGACAAGACACGTATATATATATATATATATATATATATATATATATATATATATATATACAGACAACCGCCAGAGTACAAGTGACAGTGCAGTGAGGGTGGCCGAAAAAACACGTCCAAAATGCCAAAAAGAAGTGACTGACACCGCTACTGAAGACGGCCGAAACCGGTCTAGCAGAAGACGAAACCAGCGAGAGGTGAGAGAAACACACGAAATCTACGGTTCACAATCATTGATTTATTTCAAGATCGGACAGTTCAATGGGAAATGAATTTTATCTATTTCTGTGTACTTTATAATAATTGGCTTACGGACCTTTGAAGAAGTTGAGGGGTAGTTTGTCACCCCACGAATGAAATCGATCGATTTTATCTCCTCTCGATATTCTCTTCGAGGGTATCAATAACTAAAAAAAAAACCCCCCCTAGCGGATATATCGTCTTCATCTCGGCCTCCCCTTCAACCCCGTCCATTCATCCGTCCGTCCATTCATTCATCCATTCATGACACTCGACCCCCGAGTCACCTTTATTACAGCCCTCTGTCATCCGCATTTCTCGTCGCCCAGTAAAGCCGTCCAAAATATCAAATAAATTATGAATGAAGAAACAAGCGGAATGGTCAGCTTACGGTTGTCGTAGAAAGCGCGAATTTACGCGGTTTTACATAATTTTTTCCCCTAAAGGACAGTCTGATGAGTGCGGAAGGCGTATATTACAAACCGCCTATCGGTATTTGGCGGATTATCAGAGCGCGTCGCGATATTCCAGAATTGTTATCGGTTTTTGATCGTCGCCTCGGTTTGGGAGAAAGAGAGAGAGAGAGAGAGAGAGAGAGAGAGAGAGACTCTGCGGGGAGAAAGAGTTATCGAGTCCTGGTCTCTCCTCCCTCTCCCTCTCTCTCTCTCCCAGGGGAGGCAAATGAGCACTTGATTCAAGTGCAGTCGGCGAAGCGCGCCCGCACAAACACTCAGACACAGAGAGAGAGAGAGAGAGAGAGAGAGAGAGAGAGAGAGGGAGGGAGGGAGGGAGAGGGAGGCCGGCAATAACAATCACTTCGGTCTAAATCACTTCGAGCCCTCTCCAGAATAATGGCCGGGATTCAGTTTTCTTTCTCTTTTCATATTTTCATATTTCGCCCTCGAACCCCGGCCACCACAGGCCTCCGCAACATCCCACAGGCGCCCGAGATATTTTTCTAATACTCGAAAAATCGAAATATCAACTGTCCGTCGGCCCTAGGACAAGGATAAACCAACTTCCTGCGGACCGTTTTCACAGATTTCACAATCTGGAAACAATTCGGTCCCAATGGCGTAACCCGTTTCGTTTTACGGTAGAATTTTCACTAAATCATTTCCCAAAACGGAGCGATAATATATTAACGCGCGTTAATGACCCGTCGTAAAAATAACTCTACAAAATACTTCTGTAAATCGAGATTTAAAAAAGTAAATAAATTCGCGGTGTATTTCGAGCACAAATACGAAAATAGATAATTGATAATAAATATAAAAAGGGGAATTAATAATAATATCTGAGGCCAAAGACAATTTCTACTTAAAAGCTTTCTGCTTAAAATAATAATTATCAACATATGAAAAAGCAATTAGATCGTGCTAAAAATATCTGAGAAACATTAATATGGTATTACATTAGTAATAAAGAATAAAACATTAGTATAACTGTCGGGTGCTTTTATATTAGTTCGAATAAGATTCAATGGAAATTATTAAATTATAACATAATTTAAATTTGTAAAACAATAATGTAAAATATCTGTTGCCTGCAGAGTTTCATGTCAAACACCAATTGACAAATATATACAAGTTAAAAAAGATCTAAAAAGAAGGATTTTAGGTAGAGATATTTCCGCGTATTGGTAATGAAAGCGTTGATACTGGCGCTAGTAGTTCGATAGATCACCACCAGGGGGCAGCACAGGACGGGAAGCGTCGATACTAGCGCTAGTAGTTCCGGAAATCGCCACCAGGGGGCAGTACTGCACGGCAAGTGCCGACACTAGCGCTAGTAGTTCCAGAAACTACCACCAGGGGGCAGCACAGGACGGCAAGTGTCGACACTAGCGCTAGTAGTTCCGAAAATCGCCACCAGGGGGCAGCACAGGACGGCAAGTGTCGATACTAGCGCTAGTAGTTCCGAAAATCGCCACCAGGGGGCAGCACAGGACGGCAAGTGTCGATACTAGCGCTAGTAGTTCCGAAAATCGCCACCAGGGGGCAGCACAGGACGGCAAGTGTCGATACTAGCGCTAGTAGTTCCGAAAATCGCCACCAGGGGGCAGCACAGGACGGCAAGTGTCGATACTAGCGCTAGTAGTTCCGAAAATCGCCACCAGGGGGCAGCACAGGACGGCAAGTGTCGATACTAGCGCTAGTAGTTCCGAAAATCGCCACCAGGGGGCAGCACAGGACGGGAAGTTACTAAATTTCAACCGAGCGACCTCCTTGCATCTCATGTTCTCCTGATACAAATCCTGATACTTTTCCTGACCCAAAAATTGAAAAATATCAATTATTAAATTTCATTAAATACAATACATTAAACAGGAAGTTTTTACCCCAAATTTGCATTAAAAAGCGGTTCTAAACCGTAAAAAGTACATTAGAAAGCTATTTTTAAACGGTAAAAAGTACCTTAGAAAGCTGTTCCAAACCGAAAAAAGTACATTATAAACGCAGTTTTACCCCCAATTCTGCATTAAAAGGCTGCTCTAGACCGTAAAAAGTACATTAAGAGGACAGTTTTACCTCAAATCAGCATTAAACTGCGGTTCTAAACCGTAAAAAAGACATTAAAAGGCAGTTTTCCCCCGAAATTCGGGAGATACAAGCCATAATAAAATCATCAATTTCGGATCAACAGGAATACTTTTATAATCGTTAATACACAATACAAGATTTTTCCTGTGATATATTTGGAAGTCAGAACCTAATAATACATAGCTATAAAATCTCATCACGTTACAAGATATCGACTGCCTATTAAATGAAGCTGTACATTTACGGCTGATCGATCAAATCCCGATAAACCCAATTATGAAACGAACTTAATTCAGTACGAGCCACAAAGATACATAGATAATTCCGCTACTGTCATTACAATCCGGGGCGGCTCGATTATAAATGAAAATGTGCAAATAGCAATTACCGTGGTTTGTGGGGGATGGGGTGTTGCTTGTTGGGGTGGTGGGGTGGCTCTCCAAGATCTTGGGCTGGTTAAGTTAAGCCTAAAGCGATCCCGGATCATAATCTAAGCGCTCTCACACCTCTTAAAACTTTCTGTGGGCCTCCTACTGGGGGGGGGCCAAGTAAGTTCTGAACTTAACACGCTTTCTCGGTGGTGCGCCAAAATTAGTGTCAAGAGGGACATCGGAGGGTCCGCTGTTCAAGCCGAGCCCTATTATATTGCAGCCCTCTTGTACACAAATGATCTACAAAACTGAAGACTATTAAACAAGAATATATATTACTATAGACCAGTATGAAGTACAGAAAAACAGTATGATATATAAGAACACGTCCCCCTCCCTCCCTCCCTTCAGATACTATCCAGGCCCTGAAGATCCAATTTTGGTTTAATCCCAGAAACACACGAAATCTACGACAATTCCAACCCCTCGAATACCACACAACAGATATATTAAAACAATAATTGATGAATGTATTAGTACCAATTTGTAGGAATAAATGTGAATTATGTTAATTTTATTCAGAATATTTATTCTGGCTTTAATTATTGCATTCCAGCTAGGATAGCCTACGTCAGTTCATTTTTAACAATTATTATTTGAAATTATTATTTTAACTACTATTGATAATAAAAACGAAGGCATTTGAAATAAATATCAAAGCGTGTGTTACTCTAGACGATTACGGGATAACAGAAGGAATTTTCTGAAAAAACTGACTTATCCAATGTCATTCTCTTTACTAGAATTTAAATTAATTATTCCATTATGTATATAATGTAAATATATTTTATATATATATATATATATATATATATATATATATATATATATATATACACACACATTTTTTGTGCCTGATTTAAAGCATTTACCTGTTAATGATTTTCACTAGTTGAGTGTTAATTTTATACCCTCCATATAAATGCACTATTGTTTTTAAATTGTTGTTGATCTAATTGTGTTGCACCGGTAAAACAGTTTAAACACTAAAATTTTAAATCGCATATAGCAGTGTTTAATTTCCAATTTGTAACGGGTTAATAATTAAGAAATTTCCAAAGAGTATAGAGAAATATAAAAATTTATTTATTTCAAATTGGTTAAGGTAGGTTATTTCCAAAAGCATATTTATAAATAAAAAGGAAAAATAAGTTTTTACAACTAAACAAGCATTTGGAAATAAGATTAGTCAAATGAACGCTTAGAATAAGATTTCCTGATGCTGAATAATTTTAATTCAAGTATTTCCCAATAAAATTATTAAATGATTGATTCCCACTGTTGATTAAATGCACTTTATCTTCTCAACTTGTTCTATCACATATTCGTTGTACCAAATTTTATTTATACAATTATATTTATATATATTATATAGTTATATAATTTCTCATAAAATAAGTTTATAAGTACACTCATGAAAGAGAGACATGAGTATGTAGATCACAGAATATTTCAAATAAAATTCTAATCTCATGAAAATTTATGTCTCAAATTGATATTTCGCATTGATATTTAATTTAATACAACATGTTGAACATGAAAAAAAACAGAGAAAAAAACGAAATTTAAATTCTGTTCTCTGCTGTCTGTGGACCGCGTTTCAACGTTCGGCCGCTAGATGGCGGCACTGTACAAGGCCAAATTGTATTGTGAATTAAGACAATATTTGTAATTAAAATACAGTCAATACCTTGAAAATGGTTCAAGGTGGCAAAAATAATTTTTCCTCTTTTCATTCTATCAATGAGAAAAAGAATGACACACTTAAAGACCCTTAATAATTTGGCGGTATTTATTAAAACCATGAATAAATATTGTCCTCCATTTCCCCTGTCATAATTTCTATAACTGTAGTGATATTGTTAGAAAAAAATTCAAAATAAATTTTGCAAAATATACAACGTAATCAGAGAGTGGAGGTAGAAGATTGGAAGAATAAAAATAATTATAAAGTCGAATATTCCTTGTCGGTGAAAAAAATTAAGCGCTAAATGATAAAATAATATTTAAAAATAATCTCGTAATATTATATTGCTATTGATAGTACTGAAATTAAAATTATCCTGATAGATGACCCATAAAATACTTTAAGAAATTAAAATCAGGCTGTATCTCACAGCTGACATGATTTCAGGTTTATTTGTACTGGTTTATATATGCCGTACACATTTTAATGCAAAAAATATATTATATTAATTTATATTACGTTTTGGATAACTACTTGGTTCCCCCCCCCCGCCCCCCACTAATATTATTCACCCGTCGGTTGTTTCAATATATTTTATGTCATTACTTTAAATTAATATTTCTTATAACCTTCATATTTATTTCAAGATTAATGCCATTTTATTTTGTAATGTATATCTCGGTATTAATTTCATCGAAATATAAATTTTTTTATCTGAGCTCTATAATTATCGTGCAGCTATTAAACTAATTATTCTTTTTGGTTATAAGAAAAATATCCATATACGGATATATTCTAAATACAATACAATTAATACAGATACATTTTAAATGAACAGAGAAAAATATCTATTCGAGATGCTAACACTGATCGAGAGAGTGCAGTGGGTGAGTTTTAGGGTTGGGCTCACACTATTTTAAGACAGAATAGTAATAGCATTGCTCCCATTCAGTGGAATTCAAACTTTCCATTAATAACAACTCGATCTTTTATATCTATTCCCATCTAAAATTTACCCAAAATCTCGACAATTTTCTCAAACTCTAATATCGTTTGAACTTGGGTTCTAGTAAGTTGCATTGAATTTATAGTTGAGTGTGAATTAGGAGTGGATTTCATGTTCTTTGAATATTTCATGTAACTAATTGAATTTGAACATTGGACCAAAACTAACACAGTGAAACCTACGTTGGAAATAACATTCGAAAACATGCGCAATCCGGCAATAAATTACAATTAAATGTTTCGATAGACATTTTATAAAAACGTTTGAAATGTGTCTAACGTAAATTGTCTTTTACTCGGAAGGGATTTATATTTTGCGGTATACGTGTTCTATTTTTAAGGGAGTATTATAATAAGTGATAATTGTGATCAAATTTTGTTAACAAAATGCATAAAAGCATAAACGCATGCCGGCTGCCAAAAGCAGTATATCTGCCGCAGTATTCTCTGAACCCACCCAAAGTGTTCTTCATCAAAATAACACCATTTGTAAATGGAGAGAAAAGATTACAATCGGGCTAAAAAAAATTGGAATACTGACAAAAAGTTCACCCATTTTGCAGCGGTGATAATTTATTAGTCTTTTTAATAGTAAAATACTGCAAAATTTCAGTTCCAACATCGGGTCATTTGCGAGTGCCTCAAGTGAAAGGTGCGATGTTCTAATTTTAATACCATCGACCATATTTCAAACAAGATGTCAGTCAGAGCATATTTTTATCCACTTCTAAATTTGAGATAGAATATTTTCAAACGAAAAATTATCGCGCGTTTCTTTCATTTATAACAATTTATTTTTTTTTCTCCAAACATTCAGTTAACCGCAATGAAAATCTGCCGATGAGATGATATTGCAGATACGCTTATTTTAAGCATTCCTGGCTAGGGGCCAAAAAGCAAGCACAGTTTAGAGCCAATCGATTCCACAAGTCTTTCTATCAATGTTGCGATTTGTCAGAGTGCGACGGTGTTCAGTGCGTCAACTAAATTCAACAATGACTGTTTAAAATCAGAGACTAAAAGAGGTAAGAGAGAAGTGGACAATGGTCGAATCACTGGATCCAGAAACGGGCCAACATCCTGGCCATCAGACTGGAACAACGGACACTGAGAAACTGGAGGTGAAGATCAGTGATCAAGAAACAGAACCGGCCAAATGTGAAACGGAACAGATTGTGAAAGAAGAAGTGGAGATTCTCCCCTCGCAAGAAGAAGATTCCACCGAAGGAAAGGAACCGGATGTGAATGAAAATGAAGAAGGTACAAAGGAGGAACAGGATGATGCAAACAACGAAGAAGATATTCAGGTAAGAATAGACAAATATTTTGTATTGTCATTTCATAAATGGTAAATTTGTCCACAATTTCAAGCGCCACCCGTTTACAGAAAGAAAAGATATTGAAGGGGATTCTCAAACGTGAGCGGACGTATTCAAACAAACACGTCGGTTTCAACACAGATGTCAAATTTATTCCCTTCGACGAGACCAAAGACTACACGATAGAGATTCAGTTCAAAGGAGTTGACCAAAGTAGTCAAATCATACAGGGAACTGTTCCAGCAGATGAAAGAGGAAAAGGAAAGGGAGGAAAGAGAGATGTTGGAGGAGGAGGAAGAAGAAGAAGAAGAACAGAAGCGGGAGCAGGAAGCAGTGGCCAAAAGTGAGGAACAAAAACAACAGGACAAGAATGTTGTACAAAACAATCACTCCGAAGATGAAGCGGTTAATAAGTCGGGAAACCTGGATTTAAGTCGAGAACCCACTGGAAATAAAGAGATTCCCAGTGACCAGTCAATTCAGTTCCACAAGGGACTGGAAAATCATACGGGTGAAGAAGGGGAAAAAATGTCAGGAAGCCAACCACCGGCCAACGAAGGTACAAACAACAAGACAGACAAAAATCACGATAAATTGGATCCGCGACAAGAATTAATTCTAGAAGAAAATAATAAACTCATTTGCGATGGAGAAGAAACGCAAGCAATAAAGGAAATAAATAGTGTAGGACACGAAATCACTATAAATGCAAACGGGCCTTAGTGAAAAATAAAACTATACTAGGTACTAAAATATGCTGCGGGCCAGTTGCACCAAAAATGTAAGTACATGATGTACGCTGTTGTAGCATTACTGATATGCTGTGTATTGGGAATAAGTTGGTTACAGAAATAATCACTGGATTAGTTCTACATTTTCTTTAATATTAAGATTCTGAAACTGACATTATGATTATTACCAGTAAAATTTCCAAGTTAACAATAGAGAAATGTCAAACGAGTATTCTAGCAATACTCGATTAACTGATATTTCAGCATTGTACAAAAGACGATTTGTATGCCGTCTTTTCAAAATTTTCCTCCGTCTAATGTTTCCAATATGAACGTGTAGTTTGTTTCAGCTTTTCGCACTAACATTCCAATGAAAATAGGTGATACGAAAATGCTCAAATATTTCACCAATATTTATAATAACCTTACCAATACTATAGAGATTTCTTTTTGAATCCAAGTTATATTCACAAAGATGCACCCTATTGTTTTGTAACAACATGGTAACAGATAAAATAGTTGGAACAGATATATATATATATATATATATATATATATAAACTGGCAGTTGTTTTGCTAAGTTATTATTAAGATATTACCAAGGTCAATTTGTAGCTATTGTATTAGACCTTATTTGTGCTAAAACTTGCTATTAGTTCCATAATTTTTTTTTTGTAATATAATATTTTCGATCGAGTTTTACGTTCTAAACATTATCTACACTTGTGAATTACATCACTGTGTACAAATACGAACAAAATGTAATTTCACGTTTTATTTCTGTCGACTCGACAATTATAAAACAATTTATCCATCAAGAATAAAAAAAAAAAATGCGAAAGAATGAAATACAAACTAGTTTCTGAAATGAATTTATTGAGGAACCTACGGAATGTCCAACACTAAAAAAAAAAAAATGTCTTTCCAAAACAGGAATAAGTATTTATTTTTGGTTCATCATGTATTGAAATTAAACTGGAACATCTAAGTGACAATGACTACAATTCGTAAACATTAAATAGACAGTGGCGAATGTACACTCAGAAAAACACCAGATTGCCGAACACCCAGAAAGCATTTTTAAATCCGGTCAAAATTTCCAACGGACAATATTATAACGAAAATCAATCAACAATGCCCACAGAATGTCCTAAACTTCGTTAATAAACGTTAATAATTATAATAAATAAACTGATCAATTATTTCTGACCATAGTGAGACCTTTAAAAAGAGATTACTCGGCAGGACAAAAATGAAGAGGGGCATGTGTTAATCAATATCAGTTTTACAATTTATAAAATTTATTGGCTTAATTACAAGCTACAGTTTCTTTAAAATAAGTGTGTAATCAACAATCGTACGTAGTAATTCAATTAGTTCATATACATCTTAACATTACATTATGAAATATTTAATTCTCCAAAATATTACATAATACATACGATACTAAAATGAAAAGGGCACTTGAGAAAAACCTACAGATCGGCAGATATCTCTAAATGTTCCAAATCATTGGGGGAGATTCTAGAGTAAGGAAAATAAAATAAAAAAAAAAAGAAAAGACAAAGACAAAGGATACTAAAGAGGACACCGCCCCCGGCTGGAGACAGGATATAGGGAGATACAATTAAAAGGAAAAGGAGGCGGTGACAACCGATGAAGGCACAGTAATCAATAAGTCAGTTCCCATTACATGTTACCTCGAGTAATTTATGATAAATTATTAAGTTTAGTATAAATAAATCGTACGCCGGTAAATTATAGTATTTATATATTTGGGCGCGTAAAATCATAATATCGTGTTGGGGAAGTAAAAATAAATAATTAACTGCGACAGTTGCGGGATAGGATGAGAGGGGGTGTTGGTTTCTTTTTTTTTTATATCTTTTTTTTGTTCTTTTATTGTTATATATTAGGTGTAGTTTTGTTATACCCGGGGTGGGGGTGGTTGGGGGTGGTTGGGGGAGGGTTGTTGTTAATGGACGGTTCTTCACCAGAAGCCCGAGGAGTAGCCGCCGGGTGGGACTCGGCCGCGAGGCTTCGCTCCGCCGTTGGCCGCGTTTGCGTTTCCGTTTCCGTTACCGTTACCGTTACCGTTGGCGTTGGTGGCCGAGTTGCCGTTGGTAGGGGACGGGTTGCCGTTGTCGCTTCCGTTGCTTGTGGTGCTGCTGCTGCTGCTCATGTTGCTACCACCGCCGTTCATCCCGTTCAGTTTCTCTTCGGCGTACCCCTCTCCGGTCACCGGATTCCCGTCTGCGAGTACCCAAAAAAAAAAAAAAAAAAATCAATATTCAGACGGACAAACGACAAGACTTTCCTCTAATAGATACTACAATCTGAAAAGTCTTACTGGCGAATTCGTCCCCAAACCTTCGCCCGACTCCCCTAACTGAAGACTCCGGCCCGCCGCCACTGGCGCAGCTTAACAACCGGGTAGATTTATTTTATTGGTCGTTCCTCTTAGGTAAAAACATATTAAAAACTTCCAGACGACGGTAAACAATAAATACAAATTGAATTGACAACAACGTCGAACCGAGTAGTTGATGATTTGAGCACCGTCACAAATACACCCTTCCTCGTTCTCTTGTACAGCTGCTAATTCCGAATTGAGAATATATTACGAGCTCTCAAATAAATAAATTTGTAATTTATTCCGCAATTTCGATCCGCCCGTCAAAAATTACTGAGTGGTAGCAAGCGGTCCGCATCGACTGTACGAATAAACTACAATTTTTTGGACACGAATTGAATATCTGAAGTTAGGAAATATTCTTTCTCCGACCAGTTGGGTCGTCTAGAGAGGGGCTGTTTGGGGACCACAGATTCCGAGAGAAGAGCATTAATTCCTGCAATTTATAAAGAACAGGTAAGGAAACAATTACACAGGTCTGCAACAGCAATTATGCGATGCGATATTTACAAGGCTTGACACAATTGTATTTACTCTTATCTGGTTTAAGATATCCTTTTTTTTCATAAAAAAAATTTGAAAATTATTTAAAATTTAATGGCTGAAAATGAAATAAATATAATTATTATAATGCGCTTATAATTAAAACTATAAACCATTGGTCAAAAGTTTTGTAAAACTCTGTATTAAAAATGTCAGGAGTAAATTTAAAGAATCACATATAAACCTGTTATCGCTTTAATGCTATTCTCTTTTAAACTCAATCAACCAGTAGGGTTCTCTGCAAAATTATATAGTATGCACTACTAATACAAATTATCCTAATTCTAATTTTTACTAAAGGGCAATCACTATTTCTTCAATAGTCCAATATTGCCTTGTAAAATATTCCCCCCGTACTTTTTCTCAAAATTTTGAACAAGTTTCAAATTATAAAATCCTAATTGATTTCCCTTTGACAATTGCAATATCGAACATTGATTGTGAGCCACGAGTGGACTTTTTTTCAAACAATATCTAACTGATCCACTAATTATCTACTTCTTCATACACTAAATCATTCCTCAGGCTGTATAAATTGTAATGTCTAATTTAAATTTATCAATCCGATGTTGAAAAGTTCATGGTAAAAAGATACTAAGGGGAAAACATAATATGTACATCAGGAACTTTTGAAAACATCAAAGGAAATTTTTGGGACATTTAAAATTAAATTATTTATAAAATAATAAAATTTTTAAATAATATAGAAAAACTTATTTTATTTTACATAAAATCGTAATTTTAGGCTTATTAACCACAGTCAATTAATTAAAATTTAAATTATGACTCGAATTTCATTTTTATATCATACAAAGACCATGAACTCATTGATGAAAATTCATTATTTTATTAACCATGTGGAAACTGAACTCAATTTAATACTTTTAAAACAATTATAAGAACTGTGATTACATTCTCATTATTGATAGGATCATTTAGTAATGCTGGCTAACAAACAGCATGCTTCTTCAATGCATTTACAATCATTGAAAAGTACAAATTATGCAAACATGGGGATCTATTCTATTTCAATCCATTGACTAAATATTCAGGATCAAAAGCCAAACTTCTAAGTATCGCGACAAAATATGAACAAAAATTATTTTGCAAATAACTGAATACTATTTCCCGCAAGTTTGGCTTGTGACCAGACAGGTTAATTGTCTACACAAAAAATACAAAAGATATGCATATTCAATTGGGAAACATTTGTTAGTAACGCTGAACGAAAACAATTATTTGTACCAGGAAATGTTTTTTTAAAAATAATTTACTATCCACAATTACAATGTGATTAATAATTTAAACAAAGTAATCATTTCCTTGCACAAAGGATGTGGGGAAACAAAAATAAACATTTAGTATTAGTAGCACATGTTCGGTGCAGACACCCAATAAGTAAATACAGAAAAAATACAGATAATATAAACCACAATTAAGCGACCTACCTCAGTAATGGATGAAATAAAGAATACATTCCATCTACAATAATAAAGAAATAACAACCTCACTCCTGAGTCTTAACCGCTTATATATAAGGTATATCATTTTTTAAAATTACTATATTATATATACTATAAATTAATATATGCATTTTATACTCCCAGTATTTTACTGGACTCTTGTCTCTCAAATCAATATCTCTATTATGCAACTTTATTCTGTTCATTACTAGAGGTCTTAGTAATATATTTTTAAATAAATATTAGCAGTATATTTCGTGTGTTTCTGACTACCCTCGTTGGTTTGGTCTTTTGCTAGACCGGAAAAAGTGACTATTTGGCACTTTGGGGATGTTTTTTGGCCATCCTCACTGCACTGTCACTGTCACTGTCACTTGTACTGTGGCGGTTGTCTGTCTGTCGTGTGTATAGATGCCTGGCTTGTTATTGCGTTTTTGGGGATGTTGTTTGTCTTCTTTGGGTTGGCAGGGATTTTGTTAATCCGCTTAAACCTTTGTCGGATTATCGGTCAAATATATATTTCACCACACAACTGGTCACAACTATTAGTTTCTGACTTCCAAATATATGACAGTAAAAACCTATCTGATAATGTGTATTTACGATCATAAAAGTTAATCTTGTTGATCCGAAATTTATTGAAAAAAGTTTATTTTTAGTAATTTAGTTAATCTGTGCAGCTGCACCCAACGAACTATAGTTAAGTACATTTCCGCACTAAAGTCAGGGGGGGGGGCGCTAGTTTATCGGTGCAAGTGCACTCAACGAACTTTAGTTAAGCGTATTTATTTCATTTATAATATTTATTCTTGGAAATCTCCATATTCTCTATTACATCCATCTCTTTGCTGATGGTCATTGTCTCGTGTCCGCAGTGTATAATGTGGTTGGCAAATTTGGATTCAGTTTTGTATTTTATCGCTTTTATGTATTCTTTGTAAAAACGACCCCTCTTTTTGACCGACAATCCGAGATAGATTTAGACCGATTAACAAAATCCCACCTCCCCCCCCCCAAACACAAAGTAGACAAACAAGACAACCACCACAGTACAAGTGACAGTGGCAGTGCACTGAGGATGCCCAAAAAGGAACCGCTACTGAAGATGGCGAGCGGCCGAAACCGGTCTAGCAAAAGACCAAACCGGCGAGAGGAGACAGAAATACACGAAATCTACGGTATTCCAACCCCTCGCAGACCACAAAACAGGTATTTTAAATATTTGTACGTTACAATAATCAATAGTCTCTGCACTTTTTGAAGGAACTAGTGCGCAGTGTATTTAAAATATGTAGCCAAGTTTAATTTATTAGATTCTTAATAAAAAAAAAATTCCTCGACGGCGGTTAAGACAGAGTGTAGGAGAGATTGTTGTTTGTTACCTGGCCTCCTCTTGGTCGTTCTGAGTGTGTTGGGCACGTGGCTGTTGGCAAGTCCCTCTCCGGTGAGGGGTTGCGCCTTGTCGGGGGCGGATGCGGATGCGGCTTCCCACGCCGCCCCGTCCGACTTCCCCGAGGAGCTCCTCCCTCCGACCCTACACCGTACACACTACACCATGCACACACAACCACCACCACCACCACCACCAACCACCACCGCCACCACCACCATCATGCGTCCCACAGCATACAACCCACACAACGCTCAACTTCAGGATACCGACGCTTTATAACCGGGGGGGGGGGGGCACGGGGGGGATTTTCTGTTAAACCAAAAAGTGTACACCGGCTAGGCACAAAAGTGAACCCAATTCCCATTTTACTTCCAATCCTGGTCCGGTACTATCCCATTTTGTCAAAATAGGCCAGAATTTAAAATCCATGTTATGAAAGCCCAACTTATGAATTAAGCAGTTACATTTGAGCTGAATAATTAACCCTATAATATGAAGACAGTGAATTAATTGCCTACTCTTCTCTAGTTTCTAACTGTAATTGGAAATCTAAAATGAGAACAGAATACTTTTGATACCTTTCCAGAATCTAGGTTTCACTTCGGTTCTAACTAAGGAATCCAGTTCCAATTCAATAGGTTATTGCATTAAAGTGTATGAATCGCAAAATATTTTAATTCCAGAGTGGGAATGTCAGTGGTTTCAAAACAGTTATTGATACAGAATAGTGCCCAGAAAAGAATAAGAATAATTAGACTTTTGACTGAAATACAGTATTATATTTTATTTTTTCTAATCACTAATTTGAAAGGTAATTTTTTTGTTTGCTAGTTTAGAAACCACTGATCAGATTGAACAAGAGATTACCATCAATCCTACATTTTGAGGGAAAATATTTTGTTGCTTTCTCCAAATGTGTGGTACAGGATAATTAAGAAAATGATTTTTGACCTTTGAATATTTTAATATGTTTTGATCATTCACTGTCATTTTATCTTGAATAGGGAGAATTCAAATCAAACGAGAAATTTTCCATTATTAATAAACATTGAATTTTCAGTAATAAACAACAACCACTTAAGGAGAAAGTAAGCAATTCCATGGGGTAATATATTTTTTTATGTAAAGGAAGACAGAGTAAAATAATTTTACTAACAAATAAATAGCTTTTAACACCACTTAGTAGGCTTAGTTTTGAATTGTTGTTTATATTATAATATAGTTAATTCAGTCCCTTCCCCTTATTATTAATCCAAAATCATGCTAGGTCATGATAAATTTTATATTCTAAATCCATTAAGTGAAATAAATGTTGTCAAGAAATTAATTAACCATTGGAAATAAATGAACCTAAAAAATGTTTTACTTCGCTTAACAATCCACCAGCCAAACAGAAGACTTTTCAAAACTATTGCTGGCAGCGTGTCTGGAGACAATACAATATGCAGACAAGTTACAAATTAACTAATTCAAGTTCAAATTAACTAATAACGAAAAAAATAATACATATATTATACATATTATTCTTAAATTATCAACATACTGATTTATCAAGGTAAAAAAATATCCATTTTTTTCTTGATATTGTAGAATGGAAGAGTTTATTACATTTGTGTGATGTTCTACAAGTTGCAGCTAAACACAAATCCACTAATAGCATTACGTCTGTTAATTTGATTACAGTGTCTGCTCGGACAGTCTTATAATAAAAAAAACCTGGAACTTTCCCTAATAAAAACAGCCTCAATATAACTTATTGCAAACGGGTTCACTCTGTAATAAAGAGAACTGATTTATTTCAACATTATGTTGACAGCTTGTTGAAATGTTCAAGATGTGGGCTCTCAAATATATATAAATGAGAACCCTTAATAAACAATCACAATTAAAATATTACACAATTATAAACTTTAGACTTTTGTAATGAAAAAAAAATGTATGTTGATAAGGGCTGGCAATGAAAAATAAGAAATAGTAAGGTAATAAAAGACAAAACTAAATGAATGAATGATTCTCTTTCCAAGGTCAGGTTCTGTTTAATGAAAATCAAATCAAATAATTTTACTAAGTGGTGTATGAGATGTAAATTAAAGTAATAAAAAAATGATATTACCCATGGAAAATATATTCTGTCGGTACCTGATGTTGAACGTATTACATTAGCACAGAAAGCATTTAAAGCAAGTTTGAAGCACCATCAAAAAGAAGTTTTAAAGATAGATGTTAGTGGAACTTTACTGAAGCGCAAATATAACCAGGTGCAATTGCAAAAACTTACTCCTTCAATTGTCAATAAATGTGAATGTCTAAAAAATATTAACAATTAATGTATAATATTCCAATGAAACGGCCTTATATCAAAATATTAATCATTTGTAATGGCATCATGAATTGAGTTGTTATCGATAATGTACAAAATTACCAGTGAACATATCACCCTTTTGTAAAAGCATTATTATTTTTCCATATGAAACAACTGGATAGTTTGCCAAAAATTCAACAATTTATACTCTATAGGTTTTGTGTAAAGAAAATACTAATTTGGACAAATAAACAGTGCTAAAGAGAGAGAGAGAGAGAGAGAGATCAAATAATTACAAAGTAATAAACAGTAATATCCAGCTGCTTTATAAAGTACCGCATAAGCTGTGTGCTATTTAATGTTATGTGTTAAAAACTTACTTTAAATATATATATTAAGTGTTGCCTTGCAAACATAATTATTGGACAGAAGTTTGGTTATATACCACTAAACATTTTTAATTTCTGAAATTCTAGTAGAGACAGGGATAGAAATAAACGTCCGGTGTAAATTATTGTTGATATTGATATTTATAACCAATGATTTGGCAAAACACTTATAAAAAAACTAATTAATGACTTCAATGCTTTAGTGGTATAACTTAAAACATTTGTGGACTATCCACACTGAGCACACTACTTCAATTGTAAATCAAAATAATGTTATATCAATTTGCATTCCAATATTATTTGTCATTCAATAAGAATTCAGTTAATTAGCAATTAAAATGAAAAAAAGAACTACTTGGAATGAAATATGAGCCAACGCAGTTGTGCTTTAATTGGCAAGAAGATTTAATGTCGACTATCTCATACTGAAATGATGAGATATCATTTAACTGGAATGCTACGGGACTATTTCAAAATCGTTTCAAGTTCGTTCGTAACCCAAATGTAAGTTTTATACGGGAGAGAGATTATTTAGATTGAAAAATGAATCCCGAGCCCGTGGGATTGATTGGTCAAGACACGCTCGAGTTTGGGGAGTAACATTTCTCGTTTGATGTCGTAATCAGAAACGAGGCCTCAAATAACACATCAAACTAGGCTTTTTTTTTCATTTACCTGCAACCAGTTTTAATGGGTCAAATTTTATCTGCGTCCTTTTCTCGTTAATCCCTTTATCATTTACTACTACGTCCAATTACTGCGGTACACGTCCAAGGCTGCCGAAGCGATTTAATCGTTCGATTATTTTAAAGGAAGAAATTACGGCCGGAAGGCCAGCCAATTGCTAAATTTTCAAGATCAAAATGCCGTCGACGAAATCCGCTTATTCGAAAATCATGGGCTAGAAATTAATTAAAGTCAAAATTTCTTTTCTATTACCGATCATTCAACTCATGCGGACGTCAGCGTAGGAAGAAAGTACGCCCGATTATTCTCTGCGTTATATCAGCCCAAAACACTTTGGCACAATCAAATTCAATTCGAAATAAAATAAAATTCAAATTCATCATTATTCAAATGTTGTCAGTTTCTTCTGTCGTTCAAGTATTCAAAAGAGCATTAATTGAAATATAAATTGGCAATTTAATATGGCGGTAACTAACGTTAAAAGCGGCCTATTAGTTTTATATCAATCAAGTTGTTGCAACAATTGAAAACCTATAGACTTATTTTTTTCTATCGATTAGGGCATGACGGTGGAAATAACTAAAACATCGAATTAATAAGTTTGGTAAAATGGGGGGGGGTTGTGAGATCTAATTATAGGATTTATTATATCGATTTCATTTTTTCCTATAGATAATAGATTAGACGGTCTCGATCCTGCGTCCTTCGCTCAACCGGCCGAATCTCTAACTATCGGATAATTTACAATCGATTAATAAATCGCATTTTTATTTAATAAGTGACGGCGAAAAACCGAGAACAGCGCGCAATAAAACGCCAATTGGGCATAGATCGAACTTGAAATAGAGATAGATATCAGTTTGGAAGGCAACACGGGTCGTGAAAAAGAGTGCGACCCCGCGATCGGGTTTTACCGGTAGTGTCGTCGGACGACGAATTTCTGTTCTGGTCGTCGGAGGGAATGTTGTTGTCGTCGGAGGCGCCGAAGACGATGCTGCTCTTCATTCTGTTGCGCCCCGAGGGCGTTGAGGGGGTTGGAGTTGGAGGAGCACCGAACAGTCGCCAGTGGGAATCATTACCGGCTTTCGAGTTGGAGGAGGCCTGCTGGTCGGCGTTACCCTCGCCCCCGAACAGGTTGGACGTCGGCTGCATATTCTTCCTGGTGCGCGGCGACTCGTTGGCGCTCGCTCCGAAGATGTCCGAAGATCCGCCGCCGGGAGGCTTCAGTACCCTGAAAGGAAACAAAAACCAACGCCGTTTAGCGACCCGCAATCTATTTCAACCGGCGACTGACTGTTTTACTTCGATTCGTGGCTATCTATACTCGCCTATGGTGGCTGGGCGAACCGTTGAACTCGGCTCCGAAGATGTCGTGCGATTCTCCGCCCGGTGGTTTCATGGCTCTCTAACAAACAGAACGATATCGCCGATAGAGTGACCCCGAGAGGACCCGGACAGACATATCTTATTAAATACCTACCGCTCCATTCGAAAGGGATTCGATTAAAGGTACTTCGATATTGTCATCGAAGCGGCGATAGTAAGATTGAGATAAAGAACGGTAGATATTCAGAAAGGAGATATCTTAACAATTTAAGGAAATCGGCATTACTAAAACACAACTAAAACACTATGTTGTTATAAAGGTAAAAAAATCTGAAATCGCGCTCTTCGTATTGCGGTAGTTGCGTCGAAATTACAAGGAAAGAACGATATAAGATAAATCTTAATCTTATAGCTTAAAGCGAATTATAGGGTATAAACGTACCGACATCGCGTGCACTTATGCGCTCCGCGATAAGGGAGCGGATCGCTATTGAGCCGGTATTGTTGTGACCGAGACGTCGGCATGGCGACGGTAATAATGGTAATAGCCACGAGTAATAAGTCTCGAAATAGCCGGTAACCTCGACGGCGGAACGGATCGTTAGACGGGGTGGCCGAGGAGCCGGCTTTCTAGAGGAGCGACCGAGCGCGACACACAAATAGGAGATAAAGAACGAGAGGGAAACCGTCCGCGACCGCGGTATGCATATTAAACGGGACGTTATACTCCCCCACCCGACGGCCTCTGTCTGGCACGCCGGCTCCTCACCGCGGTTCTTCACCCGGCGGGGCCGTCGCGGTTAAAGAAGTAGGCGAGATTCTTCCGGACTAACGGGAGGGAACAAGTGCGCTTTAGGAATGGGCGGGGGAGGAGGAGGAGAAGGGGGCCATTATGCGGACGCGGTGGAACCGGTCTCCGGGGAATAACTGTTACCGGGGGGGACGAGGACCGCCGCCTCTCCCAAGGACCGTCCCGTGCGAGGAACCGTCGAACCGCACGCCGCCCAGATAACCGGTCCCAGATAACCGGCCCCCCTCGCTAAACAGACACACCTGGACGGCGTCCGATTAGCCAGAAATACCGCGGATCGGCCGGTCCGAATTGCAATAACGACCCAAGTTTCGTTAACCTATAACGAGAACGAGATTCGTATACCCGCCGAAGATCAAGTACGAATCCCCGTTTCCCAAATTCGATGAACGTAAGCGAATTCATAAATACGATAACGCCGACGTAAAAAACCGGACGCGGGCGACAAGGAAATTCCGTAGGCGCGCCTAGAAGGACGTTCGAATCCTACATAAACGGCCCACTTCTTGTAGGGAGCGGTGAAGCGTTCCGTTCGGATCGGATTGGTAAAGCCGCGAGACCTAAGTGCGTCGCTACCTCTCACCTCTGAAGTAGTGTACCACAAGAGGAAGAACTGGAGGGCGGTTGTGTCGAGTCTGGCTGTCGGAGTGTACCGTAGTGGGCCGGTGCCGAGAGAGGACTGAGTGACCTCCGCAGCCACAGCCGAACCTCCACGGACACCTGCGCTCCTGCGCCCTCTAGCGGGCCCCCTCACCCTCCTCCTCCACCTCCTCCTCCTCCTCCTCCTCCTCCTCCTCCTCCTCCTCCATCACCATCACCACTCCTCCTCCTCCTCCTCCTCCTCCTCCTCCACCACCACCACCACCTCCTCCTTCTCCTCCTCCTCCTATGCGGCACCGCCGTCTTGGCGTCTCCCTCCCGCACCGCCCCGACTACAAATTTTCGTCTGTTTGTCCAGCGCTCTACCGGGGACCGCGTTCTTCTCCTTATACGTGCACGCCCGTACCTACTAGACGGCGGCCCATGTCGTATTGCGACACGTTCCGTAACGAGCGGCATAATTCTCGGCCGCGCTATTTGTAGGGTTTCTCCCGAGATTAAGAGCCGTCTTTTAAAATGCTTCATAAGTATTAAATAATCTTTCCCACTCACATTCCTGTTTCACCTATATGTTGGTATATCATATTCTTTGTATCCGGGAATATATACTTCCAATAAGATATAAACGTGCCACGAACTTTTATATTACTACCTCTAGTTTGGTTAAATAAGTCGCAAACGTGACGACGTCATTTCAACATTGGTTATCGAATCGATTGGCGCTATACCATCTATAATACCAGCGACATTTATAATGCGGAAGTCGTAAAACTAATCGATACGACGACTCTGGGGCCGATAGCGGATTGGAGAAATAGGGCAAAGATGATAATGGCAACAATGGAACGGAAAATGAAACTCTACTGGAAAACCAGTTTTTCCCCGACCCCCCCAAACACCGCCAACGGTGCGTGTCGCAAACAAACCTATAATTTGGCCCCTATTTATCGCCAGGGGGCTCGGAAAATGGCTTTTACTGGTTCATTTGGGCACCGGTTAGGAAATATACGAGGGTCCCGAATAAATACGGATTCGCAGCCTGCGTTCTGTACCCCGGTGCGCTTGTTATACACGCTAAACGGCGACCCTGTTTCCCCTTATTGGGAAAGTAACAGTTATCATTTTAACCAAATCAAATACCGCACCTGGTCTGTCCATTAGCGAGGCGTAAAAAAAAAAGTTATCCGTACAATGGAGGTAGATGGACGACATCTGGTTAACTGCTTATTGGCCGGGTATCCGCGCAGGATGTTTTCGTGACGAATGAAACCAGTTCCACAGTAGTTAGAATCTACGTTTACAGTTGGAAACGTCGTTATGTTAATCTTTAGAAACGGAGTCTGGACTCGTTGTTGGTCATCATCCCGGCACGGTTAATTGAGCGTAGCGCATTGAACCGGCGCATTAAAATAACCACATAAAGGAACCATCTTCAACAGTCAACCAAGTGTCCGACGTTAGTCAAGGCTTAACGAAGCCAGGGCCCAATGACGAGTGGTTTAGTTGTTCGAACGGACTTAAACCTCCGACGATAGGTACCGAGGATGGGACCGCTATATATATATAATGAGGTTTCTCTATTAATCCTGTTCACAGAGCTGACAATTTATCAAACGGTCGACAAGCTTCGTGGGCTCACGCGACGGGGGAACATCACGATGGCACGCATAGGCATGATGTCCACGACGAGCTGTCAAATAATCACTACTTTTTATTGTAAAACATGACAAATTTTATCCACATTTTTTGTTTTTGAAAATTCACGACGCGAGCCCGACCGTTAAAAATCTAATAACGCCCGAACGATACAACTCGATTGGAGGGACGTGTTCCTCTAAACATTTTGCCGTTAAATTGCAAATGATACATTCGAATTAGTTTTCTATTACGAATAATTAGCTGACAAAAGGAGTTGAAAAATACTGTCCTGAGAATTCAACACAAATGGGGCAACTGAATTTTAATCGAGGACGAATAAATGTTTCGGCATTTCACATTAGTCGCGAGCGAGTTTCTCCGTAAGAGGATCACTCAAAATACGAGATAAATGGGGGGCAGAGTCATGAGTCGTGTGACGCGCCTAGGAAATTCCAATCGGCGCTTCGGAGAGAGAGAAAGAGAGAAAGAGAGTGTGAGCCAAGTGCGGAGTGTGCTGCACTAGAGTGGCGTGTCCGTCCCTTACTAATCAATATCATTCCCGCAACACAATCGTTTCAGCTAATCGTTCAAAACTCCCATTTTACTTTTCCCAGGGATAACCGGTTTTACTGCCGCATTTTTCAGCCCGGATAACGACAGGCTCGGGTGGGGGTGGTGTGGGGGGTCGGTACCTCCCCAAAATGTGCCAACCGATTCGAAAACAAATATTGCATCGGAAGAGTCAACGATTTATAAATTTGGTTTTACGACAGAAATTGGCCGCTGGCCGAGAAAAAAAAGCTTTTAGCCCCATTAGCGGGCGGAGACCAAATTGCGTATAAAAAGAGAAATTTAATCAAATTACCGAAAAATGCGTGCTCGCCTGACAACAGAGCCGCGCGCACAAAATAATTAACCAAGTTAACAGGAGGTAACAACCTTAATATCTGGCGTACATTATAGATATTAAAAAAAAGTAAATACCACTGCAGAATATTATTCAGTAACCTGTGAATGTACAGGGAAGTATACAACATTGAGGATACTTAACTGTAAACAAAAATACCGCTATTTCAAATATATGGCGCAGCTTCCGATTTACTCGGAAACAAAGTATTGAGTGTGAAAATCGAATTAATTTTTGGCCGAATATTTAATGTTCCAGATAAGTAGACTTCGGCCAGTAAGAATCCGGGCTGGGGGGAGCGGCGAGTGTATTTTAAGCCGGGAAACCGATAACCGGCGCGTCCTCGGATTCCTAGGGGTGGACGAATCGGGACGACAGTAGAAAGGAGGGGAGGCCTGGAAGCGAAGTATGCGGACGGGCCCCGGTCACGTCTCCCTCGGTGTAAACATCACCGGCGAAGTGGGGAGCTGGGGAAAAGTCCGCTCTGGAGAAAAAGTAAAAGCTTTACGTGAAAACCGATAGGCGAGTTTCAGCGGAGAGAGGCTGGCATCCCGCCCTGGAGGCCGACCAGACCAACCTCGGGCCGAGCTGGACAAATAGCCGTGTTTGTTATAAAAAGGGCGGTCGATCCGGGCTCTTCTTCCGGCCCTCCGGCTGACCCCGATACCCGTTTGCTGCATAACGCCCGGATCGATCCCGGTGGCGGTATACCCCGGGACAGACCGGCGTCGGCCACTCGAGTAGCGGGGCCCGCCTCCGCCCTCGCCCGGCATACCCTCACCCTATCCCTCTCCCTCCCTCTCACTCATTTCTCCCGGTGTCGGTGACCGCCACTCGTTAAAACGACTAACTGGGCCGTGAAACCAATCTTATCGCCGGGAGACTCCGCGCACCCTGCCCGATATAATGGGGCTAGCGGTCGGCCTCGATAATTGCTCGGCGCGAATCGAAAAATCGCGCTTCGCAGTATAAATAAAACATTCGGCCGAATGAAAGGCGTTTCGAATTGCCCATCATTTCATTCGCGCTAGCATCTTATGATAAACGAGAGGCGGAGGGGGGGGAGGAGAAGATGTCAGCGGGAGATGAACACATTAGCGATTATTCGTTACGATGAAACCACCTAAATTCGATTGCCGAAGGTGCTTCCTGTCGTCAGCGAACCTTGCGAGACTTATTTGAAAGTTACGAAATGACATTTTCAACTTGATAGCGCTTAAAGATAATTTCCTTCCGCGGTGAGGAGACCGGCCATCCATTTCTTATGGGTGAAACACCTTCGCTTAAATGAATCGTAAGAGACCTCGCGGTCATAAAGGTGAAAAATGCACACGGGCCGAAATGAATATTCCATCTCGAGGGTTTTTACGAGACTAGCTGTAAAACCCGAGGGATGTTACAAAAGAAAACAACCCGGAGATATTTTTTTTAAATTCGAGCCCGCCCTGCAGGAACACCGATTGGATATTTAGTGATACTACTGGTAAAGTGGAGAGAGAGAGAAACGAACGTAGCAATACGAATTTCATCCAGGCGAGTTATATCTGAAAAATCAATTGGGACACGGTAGGCGTCGTCGGACCGAGTGTTGTTGTTACCATAACGATAAACATCACAACACAAACTATTTATTGAGCAACCGACACTAACTGAGCCGGCCAACTTCGTAATTCTCGTAATTCTGCTACCATGTCGCGGAATAAACACGTCATTAAATGTTGCCTGGATGTAGGCAAGAAAAATATTCTTGAGCCTGCGTGTTTAGCCGGCGTTTTATATTCGACCCGGCTGTCCCGGGCTCGCTCATTTCTATGCCAGACAAGTCCGATGATCGACCCGTGGTCACACCCGGTTTCGGCCGTCATTCACAGTAACAACGCTGTTTCAATTCATTACAGCAAATTGGACAAGAGTGTTAGGAAATAATATTACACAGGAGATCTGTAATTCACACACTGTTATCACCGCATCTGTAATATGGATCTGGACGGCAGTGTTAGCGCTGACAGGATCCTCCATTAAGCTATTACTTAAGGGCGGTGGCGAGAGAAGGAAGCCGACAAGTGGGAGACTGACCGGTCGGCTGGAGTACACTGACAATGTTTCCGGACAATCTCAAAAGGGATAACACGCTCAGAAATAATACATCCGTTATTTCGAATAAACAGAGCGAGAGGCGGACAGGGTCACGAGCGAGATTGTTAATTAATATTTTAGTTTTAATAAGCGGTCTTGTATCCGATGCGGTCAAAGAGCCCGTTTAATGTGGAAGCGCTAACTAACGAGCGTGGCGGGGGCTTCTGCGACTTACTGCTCCGATAATTGAGTAAGGCTATAGGAACAAGAGGGGCGACGGGGGCGGGGTGGGGGGGGCACACTCCGAAATAGAACTCCCAATAACTCCCAAAAGGATTCCGGGAACAGGACTCCCGGAATGAGAGAGAGAGAAAGTGTGAAGTGAGCTCATCGCGACTACACTTGTGTCACATCTTTATCAGGTCACGTTTCTGATAATAGAACAGCCGTTCAATCAATTCGACAATTACTCATCGCCATATAACAATTTATAATATGATACATCGTTTTCTGTTTGTTTTTTTATATACGGAGAGTTTATTACAAAATATCTGGCTAGAGTGCCATTTACAGATTCACCATGTGCAAGGTCTGAATTTTTTTTTTGAAAAGCTATCGCGAACTGTTTGCTCGGACTTAGTACAAGGTTCGGGTCCGGGTGGCTGTAATATTGTGTTAGGTCAGTTAAGTGTAGAAATTGTGGTCCAGCATTGTTCGGGTACGATTCGGTGTAGTATGTAAAAACATTTTTTTTATCTCCGATACAGGTATATGGTGAGAATAATGTTGGAACGCTTCAACCGGGTATTATATATTGTCGGGTACAACAAGTAAATGTTAATAGATGCCAGTTTTCCCGGAGAAAAACTGCGATAGGAACAAGGACAAGAGCAAACTTCAGCCGGGCCCACAAGTCGTGGATTGAATGCATACAGTGTATGCAGTGATGCGACGACCATTGGCGAAAGATTCGGCGTTAGTTAACCCATCTGTGTTTAAACTGGGCTATATTGTAGCATAACTACAATTGTGGGGGGCCTGGGGCCGGTATGAGTGAGTCACTCTCTCGTAAAGCCGGTGGAAACAGGGCCACGCCCCGCCCTCCCACGTACCCAGACGGCGAGCACATGTCCTCCATTAATCCGCCCTCACGTGCTCCGCTTCCCTTCCCAATAGATAACTTGCCCATTAAACAGCCGCCATATCGGTAGGGTTTCGAGTGGACTGTCAATATCGAAATTCAGACGAACACCGGAAGTAGCCCCCTCCCCGTCCCTCCCTCATGACCAAACCCAGAACCCAAACAAAATCGCACAGCGGACCATCGCCATAAGGCGACGTAAAGTTTACCAGAAAACAGCCAACTTAAAACATAAAACGTTTGCTAAACGTTTCGCCTATCTTTCTCGAAGCAACTAAAATTTTAACACCGTAAAGGAGTTTTCTTAGTACCCCGAGAAATGTGATTAATTAGGATTCCTATCGCTTTGACAGGAACTTGAAAATCCACTCCGGTTTTGTGAACATCCCTACTCGAATTTGAGTGCGTTTTGTCCCGTACACTCGACTATTATTGTATTTGAAGTGCCATTGTAATTTGGAAATGTACGTAACAAGTACAGGATAAAGTACAAGGAGCAGAATAAAGGAATAGTATGTTTCAGACTGATATCCTGTAATCTGGTCATTTTCACCATCTGTTGTGCGTGGATTTTCTGGAACTTTCAATCTGCCATTCTTGTAAGGAAAAGTTCGAACATCCGCCGGAAACATTGAGATAGACCAGTAATATATCGTAATTTGCGATTAACCGAGTCGGAGTGTATAGTCTGTATCTCTATCCGGTCCGATTGGTGGCCTTCGTGCGATCTTTCAGCTTCATAAGATCTGGCAACCTCTAATGGTGAAAAAACCGGAGGAGAGGAGAGATATAGCGCGCGCACACACACAGGATGCACGGCTCAAAAAACACACGAACAAAAAGGAAATTTAATCGCGCCTCTTGCAACAGACGTACAAATAGGATCCGCGGCTCACACATATCTCCTCGTTAGAACAAAACGCATCCTCGAACAAAGGATGCGAGAAGAGAAAAAAAATAGATGAATCAACATTCATGAAATGAATCGTACATGTAATGATCGTGGTCCAGAATTCGTGTTCCAGAGAGTTATAGGTAAAACTAAAACTATAATTATTCGGCCCACCACTAGGGACACACTCTTTCTGTTATAAATGGGAAATTAATTTTTTTTTAACCATACAGAAACAGGGAATTTGGAAATATCCACGTTTATATGGACGTTCCCCATATATTATTCCGGCCACACCGAAAGCGAAGATATGCCCAGTCTAGGGGCAGTCTAGACAGGTGGCACCCGAAAGACCCCTTACACCCTCTAATTATCGTTCCTATGTAATTACCACGTACGCACTATAAAACAACCCACCCCCACCCCCCCCCCCCAACCGCCCCTGTCCCTACCGTTTTCGGTAAACACTGATTCGAATAGAAAAAAAAAATGGAAAAACGGTCACGGGAAAGAAAATAAATGTGGGGGGGGAACAACTCTTGGGACAGTGTTAGGCGGCAAAGGGCCTTGGGGGTTCGAAAACGAATCGGGGAATTTCGTGTAAAATCGACCGTGGCCACCCCCCTCCCCCCTGCAAAATGGGGCGGGCGACTGTTTTCGCCGGGCGAAACTGTTTTTCGGGCGACAAACGAAATTTCGCCGACTGTTGTGTCAACAGATGGAGCGAATTGCAGCGTAACTAAAGGGTGGCGGCCCGGGTTATGCAGATTTCTAAACGAAGTTCTCGCAATCAATTCGCGGCTAACGCCACAAACTGACGAGTAAAGTACTTCCTAAAATGACTTACTTAGAAATTAAGATCGTTCCACTAAAGTTGACTGCAGGCAGACGGTTCAGAAAACATTACTTATTTCATCATATTGCCGGAGAGTTGATAACACATTTTCAGGAATTATTGTGCTCTTTTTTTTTAAATTTTGAATTTTACGACAGCCTATAGCTTTAAATATAGTTTACAGAAACATATTAATCTAATATAGTTTGTCTTTTAAGTAATAAAATACTGACCAAAAGAAATACTTTCTGTCCATCATATGTATCTTGCCTCAAGGAAATATATCGACAATAATAGAAGGGACAAAGTTCATGAAAACGCGGGCTGTTGTAGTGTAGTGGTAAGCGCATAATAAGTCCGGTCCGGAGACCGAACTTGAAAAAAAAAACCGACAGAAACGTTTGTGATGTATCGATCCCCCGGGAGATATCCATCTCGGTTGACCCATTTAACCGCCGGCAAACGGTTAATTCACGAAATACCCTACCTTGGGGCTGGAGAGGCAGAAGCGTTATCCGAGCTCCCACTTTATGTAACGGCAATTTAAATAATACCCGGCAAAGAATATCTTCTCTTTTTTTTACATCTATCTCACCGCTGAACTGTCCTTGGAAAGTGCTGTCTTCTGATTAAATTTATAACAGATTTGTGCAATTGCACCACACAGTTACGGCGATATTGCGTAACGCTCGAAGGGACAAAATCCCAGTTTCAGGAAGTGCCCGAACAGCCGCATTATACCCTTCTCGAAAGTCCGTTCATGAGACTTTGGGGGGGGGAGGGGTGGGGGGCATCATGTATAGGAATTCTTAATTGGACCGAAACAAGCAAGAAAGTAGGACGGGGACTTACAAGAGAATGAACTTTATTGAGTCGTTCTGCCCACCGAGCGGACGGTTTAAAAAGCAAACGCCGCGTGTGCACCCTTCCCTTAATTGAACGCGCTCTAGAAAGTTTCAGAGTGCGGAGAAATTTTCCCCCAGATTGCATTCATTAATTACAGTTAATGAGAATCGTTAAAAGAGCTAGTTGAAACATTTAAAAAACAAATCTGGGCTTCGATATCAAAGTCAAATTTATTTTATTCGTCAAAGTAGTAGACGCGAGGTTGGATATTGTATAGATCTACCCTTAGCCCGGTAATTCGTTATGACCGTGAGCTTAAAATCGAAAATAATTTCCCGCACGCGACTGGTGTAACGCTACAAATAAAATATAAACTAATCGGCCGGCTATCGAGTAGTACTGAGGCGGTAGATAGGAGCGACATCTGCCGGCGGCCGAGTCAACTTCCCGAAGGAGGACAACTAGCGCTCCTAGCCACCGGCGGCATAAACTAACACAACAGTTCTCAGACTTTCGTTTTCGATAAGCGAACGCAAACCGTTGTCAAAATTGCGAAATTGGAAAGTAAAACGGGACGAGACAAAATTTACCAGCACGAGATTAGATAAATTACCGATTGGCTGAGAAGGTAAGGTCAGTTTCGATTTTATATTAGCCTCATTTCATTTCGGTATTTGATAGAATAGTTTCTGAGGAATAATCTTTCAACAACAACAACGCCGACATTGTGAGCTACTACTAAGCTGTAAAGTTGTATCCTTTCGAAAGACACTATTGAATAGAAAGTCGGTATTGAGGGCGTAGCGTAACTTGAAATTTCAAAGATTTGTCACATTGTAGGGTGAGAGATCGGGGCGTGGAATTGAGTGGCGGCCAAATCGATCATGCTACGGATTTGTTGCGTTTCCATTATAGTTAAAAAAAAAAAGAAGCATTTCAGACTGTAGCACGGTGCCCAGTGAAGCGCTGATAAAATGCTGTAAGCTCTGATTAAACGCGATTTTGTTTTCGCTACCACCCGAGGTGCGAATAGACGTTGTCCGGATTTAAACTAGGGCAGACAAATCATTTCTATAGAATGTGCCCGCTGTGAACACCGCCACAGAGAACCCTCGGGTATAATATAATAGTCTCCGTCTCATGCAATATGCATTAGCGATTATATCGGCGTTTCAAAGGGGGGTCGGATCCGATATTAAGTTTCGGTCGCGTATTTCTATTTTTTATTTTCGCTCCACAATGCCGTTAAAATCGAAACCGTTCGACATAATACGCAGTTTTCCTCCTTAAGTACAGAAAATTCAAGTCCCGTTTCCTTCGTACCGGTTATCTTATCTGTCTACACTTATCTGTTTACAGAACATAGTACGCTCGATGGACAGTGCAAAATTATATTTGGTATTACTTCATAGTCCAGAAATGAATGTTATCGGTTATAATACCGCCTTGACACGAACACGACGACATTGCACAGACAGGTTTCTTATCGAACCGGAATGACAAATAAAACACGACTATTGGATGAAACCCTTCACGGGGACGGAGGACGCCCCTTAAGTGTAAAACGGTCGAACTCGAGAGCAAACTCCGGGGGGGTTTATTACGGGGGGATGGCGGTCGTCCGCATTGTTGTGCAAATCCCCTTGGAGAGAGCACGAGGAGAAATTCAGGAGATCTGCTACTCGGTTCGGAGTAAGCCATGCGTAAAATGGGTGGAACGTGATTCGGTGTAAATACCGACCGACCGACCCCATTACCCGGAGGGGGTCGCTGGTACACACAACTTAATGAAATTGGCTATCGGGATCCCAATCATCCCGCCAGTATTGCTTCCACCAGGAGTCTGAATCGGGATTGGAACTGCAATAATTACACGCTTTCGGATCAATTTCAGTACGGCTCGGCAATATATATATACTATATATAGAAACCATATAAACAAAGACGATTGAAGAAGACGAACGAGGCTTTCTGCGGGTACATTTTTTTTTGCACAAAGACCCCGGCAGACAATAACCACCCCCAGCCCCAACAATGTCGTAAAAGAAAACAAAAAGCGCCCCATTTTGCTTTAGCACATTTCGAGTCTGGAAGCGAGCGGAAAGGCGAAACAAAACTGGGAATATTATTGTGGGAATCCGTGAAAACATATTGTCCCGACCGAAATTTACAACGACTATTGGGCGAACTTTGTGTGCGCCGACATTTCTTAATTCTTCCATTGTGAAGAAACAAGTCGGAAATGAAACGTAGGGTATGTTCTTGTTCGAGTCGTCTGGAGGGAATTCAAGGATGGGAACTTCAGCTTCAGGACAGGACGGGTTGCGCTCTGGATGACTCACGAATGAGACGAGTTTTTGTTTTCAAAACAGGCCACGAACGAGTTTTGAGATTGTAGTTTTGATGACTCGATATGATAGATATAAAAAAAATCAGTCGCGTCCCATTTGGTTCGGCGCTGGAATGCATTTGGCGTTAGGGCAGGAGGGTTATAACAGCGGTTTGGTTCAATTCGGAGGCGATTAAGAATGAACCGGGTTCCTCGGGCCACAATAACAAGTCGGTCATTGGGACTACAGTAACCGTGCCTCTTGTGGCCAGCCAGCGCTCATTACCAATTCATAGACCGACCACCACTTCCCCACCACATGACTATGGGGAGGCATCCCCACAGACCTGACACGTACCACTTTACACTACAACACATACCAATAAGGCAACACCCCCAACACAAGACAAATGTTACTTACCCGGGGGGGGGGGGTCATTCTAAATGCACGTTGATTACAGAAAGAGGGCAGTTATAATTCAAATATGAAGAAAAATACACCAGAAATGCTATTATGTCTGTTAAAGGACACAAACAGAGACATTAAAATTATACAGCGCTATATAAAATTTACATACGTATTATTTTGTAGGCTTTAGTTTTCGAAAAACGTCGTCTCGGGTAACACACACATAAACATGGGACCAGCTGGGTTCGGCTCTTTAATGAACTTGACCAGGGCCTCAGTATTTTTTTCTCCCCCCTAACGAGGTCCAACAACGTTCCGAGTTATTGCGCCATCGGTGTCGGGTATTGCAGTCTTCTTTCCGTTCGGGATAGGGGACGCGAACGGACGGCGAAGGACGCGTCGATGGGAGACTACTCCTTAAAAGGAAACAAAACGGAGGAAATTTCGAGAGCGGTCGGCGCAGCGCTCTTGCGCCGCGAAAAATAGGATTAAAGGAAAAAAGAGTGTTGAGGGAAAATTGGTGCCGAACGATTTGTTGTTGGAACGCCGAACAGAAAGTTAATTCATAATTGCGGTCGCGCACAAATTACATACACGATACCGTGTCGCGGATTGTAGAGTTGAAAAAAAAACGCCTAGCTGTTGGCCGTTAGCGGGAAAGGAGAGCGGGTATTTTTCAAAACTGTTCTCGCCACAACTCCTTTGAGGGAAACTTGAGCGGTCGAACACCCGTTCCGGGAAGTTGACGGGTCGACTGGGGACCCACAGGATACTCAGGGAGGCCACCCAGCTGGGAGCTGAATAGCAGATTCGACGAGGCGACCGACGAATAACGGACTTATCCCGCGAGCTTATTTTAAGTTTGAAATTATACTTGGATAGATTTTAACGGATGCTGAACACAACATCATCATGTCCAATCGTGGAACACGTTCGCGAAAACGGACAGAAGGGCAACAATTATTAATATAATAGCGAGAGTTCAGTGTTCCGTCCGAGTCCTGCTCACCCGAGCGGGGGGCGATGGGAAAGAACCGATTCAAGTCTAACGACCTCCTTCCTATTTCCAATTTACATTTATATTCAATTATTTCCTTTTCAGCGGTCAATACGCTCTCCTGCGATAGGTTAAGAGAAATATCTCAGCATTAAGCATCCGTTTATACTTATTCGCTGACGGCCTACCAAGTGTGTGTTCAATTGCCACATCACCTTTTATGTTTTGCAAACGATTTCTCTCTCTCGTCCATCTTGTCCGCTCTTAAGATGGGTCGATTTCGTCGTCATCCGGGGAATCTGAATACGGTTTAGCTTGGGGCGATTTATTTGTACCGAGAAATTTTAACGCTCGAAAGGCTGTGTTCTCATCAGTGGGCAAAATGTCTAACCCCGTTTCTATCTCATATTCTACACTGCCAAAATTACTGCAGTAATCCTATTAGCACTAATCCCTCCTGGAACATACTCCAGTTTCGCTCCTCAAATTCCAGAAATAATTTTAAATTATCCCACCCCCTTTAATCTGGTAGATTTGGCAATAAAATAAAAACTCACTGATGCGTCCTTAACATTATTTCTGAGAAATTGAATAAAACTTTTCGGAAAATTATTGTTCATTTGGCCCCCCAGATAATGTGGGTAATTATTTACAATAAGAGTCACATTTAGTGCCCAATGAAACTCAGAAGAGGGAATGAGAAAATCAGTCGGAAAAAGAAAATGTATCAATCCTATATCTGCACAATATTAGGTAATTTAGAGGAATAATACTATACTTTTATTGACTAATATAGCACAAATATACCGCAAGAAAACATTAAATTGAAGTTATAAAGTTTGCTGTTTCAAATTAGGTTACGGAACATTAAACGAATTAAATGTCCAATAAGGCGCTGCAGGAAGAAGCAATACAGGGTCAATGACTCGGTGTAATCTACCGCTTCCAACAAATATCAGTGAATATAATTACAATTGTAAAATAACAGCCGAAGTTCAACGACTTAAAAAGTTCTGGAAAGATGTTCTTCATTAACAAGTTTCACACGAAATAAAAGAAAACTCGTTGAACTCGCAAAAAAAACTCAAGCGCATTTTTTTATTTCAATAAAAGAGATTTTTATTATACGAAGGCTACAATCTGGAGAGAGATTTCGCCAATCTCTGTCAAGTGATAACGTTTCGACAATTGAAAAGTTTAACACGACAAGACGAAGTTATTGAACCCCTTCGGGTTGGAACCGCCCGGTACTGTTTCGTAGTACGGCCGTCAGAAAGCGCTAGCTGACTAACCTGCAAATTTACTACAAAATTTTTTATTTCCCAGATACAAATAAATACTATTAATAGATACTAATAAATAACATACCATCGGCATCTATCAAATCTAATTTTAAACTAAGAACAGCTCAAACATTCGAGCAACGTGTACTGGGTGGGTTACAGGTCTGTCAGTGTACTATATTAAATAGTCTATTTTTTATATATTAAAATGATAGCAGTAAATAAACAATCCACAAAAGTGAACCGAATATGAAATATTTAATGTCAGGTATAATTAAATATTGAAATTTTAAGAATTATTCGTCCATTCTCACCCCCCGACTCTGCACTGAGAACAATAATGTATGCGGTCAATAGAAGAGCCGACCTCCCAGGTTTTTTCGGAACTAATTAGACGGAGCATACTTTATGACTTCCCTTTAATTTCGTGAGACGGACGTGAAGGAAATATTCAACTGCTCGGAAGAAGCCGAGGCGAGCGCGGTACTTTCGCTGAACTTGTACTCGGAGAAAAAATTCGTACATTGGCGAAACGGGAGACTTCGAAAAAATATCAAAACGACTTGAATAAATTAGCATAAATGGGATTGAGCGTAGATACTAGTTTTTCACATAAGAGTAACCGTCCATTCGCATCATTTCTTTCTGCTTTCCATTAACAAGTTTTTAAGATAAATGACACGTGAAATTAACAAATTTTAATAAAACTTTCCAGAACTTTGTAGCTTTTTTCGTTTCACTGAACTCTACATCATTTGTTTGTACGCTATTAAAATACAAAATTGCCAATCGTCATTTACTTCCGTTCCCCGTAATAAACAACCTGGGACCGGGGACTTGGCACCGATGGTTGACCTTACAACCGACCTTTCTTCGACGCAAAGGGGTAGAAGAACAAGTTGCCATTTTAAACAGTGGACAATTTATGAAAAAAAAAATAAAGGCTAAATGACACAGCTGACTCATTTGGCCTTTCCTTCTACATTCAATAATGGGAATGTGTTCTATTCCGTGTGAAAGAAAAAAAATTACGTAAGAAATGATAAACAAAATTAATCTGATAAAAATTGAACGCTGTTATAAATTCAAATAGGGGTTCGTACACTGCATTTATAAACATTCCTGAATAAGCAGAATCCTGATATGAAAGGGGAGGATTTTTTTGTTGCAAATGAAAAGAGGTTTAAAAATGCACTCGGTTTTGATCTTGCACTTGATCTAACAATCGGTAGATACGCCGGCTATCGGAATTATAAAATGCTCTTATTTTGAAAGAGAATTGTTTTGCAGAATGGAGCAACGCCGAAACGAGTTGTGTGACCGATGAATTCAGCTCCAAAAAAAAAAAAAAATTCGTCGTAATGAGGAAACACAACAGATAAGGGGTGGTTAGTCATCTGTGTAATTTCGGATTACGCCGAGACATTTAGCAAACAGAGACTCTGGTTATCTCCGTGGACCGAGTCACCAAAGACGGGACGACAAAAGTCAACAATACGACTCTATTTTAAAAGAAAATAATCAAATGAAATTTTCAACAGCAATGTACGGGGATTACAGTTTTATTAGCTTTATATTTACGTAGTATATTGTACGGATAATTTCAATATAAATAATAAATTTCATGAAACGGTGTTAAATTTTTGTGTAAACAAATATCTCTGTTTTAGATTCAAAGTGGCACACAGAGTGTTGAAGAGATTTTAAGCACCGGGGTTATAAGATTGATGGACCTGTCCCAGAACACTATCCAATCCGAGTGCAATTAATGATATAATTCGGGACGCTAAATTACCTTCACCCTTGTCCAAAGCAAGTGGAGAGTCCATTAAAGTTTCTATACAGCCCATAAAGAGATTACTTTCAAACTAATTTAGGCTATATTTCAGGTCTGAAAACCGAGAGAGATCATCATAAAGCCAAGCTAGAGTTAATGATTCTAAATGAATCTTTCAAAAATACTCCAGGAATTGAGATTCTAATTTAAATAAAATTAAATTGGGATGATAATAATAATAATAATGATGAACTATAATTAGAAACCTTTTTATCTACTAATGCCCACAAATACAGCAGAAGAAAATATAAAACCAAAAATACACCAGGAAATGTGAAAAAGAAGTGGAAGCCAGGAGAAAATATTCAATTTTAATTCGGACTATAAAACACAATGAAATGAAGCTACATTAAAGCCAAAAAGGGGGAGGATAAATCCACCTGATCCACCACAGAATTCAATGAGAATCTAAGTAGACCGCGCACCCTCCGTACAATAGGGGCGGGCGGCTGTCATAAATTGCCAAATAAATCAGTCACGTAATTTTCAATTATTCGCAAATAAGCGAGGGCGACGGTAAATCGTAAAGAAGAGGGAAGGAAAGTTTTATGACTCCGGGTAAAGGTTTATGAGGTAGCTCGATAAATTACTCGAAATGAATATGGCGCGCCAAGTGAAGCGTAAAACATCGGTAAAAAAAAGGGGGATAACATATTAACACTCGAGATTCTATTATCTTAATCTGAACAATCTTACGAACAAAAAAATAGTTCAAGAGTCATATCGCCCCCATTAAATATGTGGCAAACACATTTTTGACTGTAGAAATTACTTAGAAAGTATTGAAACTAGGGTGAAACGCTTGACAGAAGGATTTTACTGCAAAACACTTTTATGAGACACTAATGAAGTGGATAAAAATATACAGCTATTCGATCATTTTGTATTCAAGAAATCATGTACGTGTAGAAAGAAATTAAGAGCTCTAGTGCGTGGCGGATTGATAAAGTGTAAATCAACTAATAAGTCAGAGGAGTATGTCGGTGGTTGTTAATCACGATCACACATAAAGCATTAGCCTCTCTTTGCAATATTGGGAGCCTCAGAGACAACTCACAAAATGTGGGATATCCAGTTCGGCGGCGGCCTCAGGACTTGGGAAAACGAAAATGGCTCTCAGAAACTCACTCGCGAGTCGGTTGATACGGCCAACTCCTGCGGGCAGACTGGGAGGCCCCAGCGGGGCGTACGACGCATTCCGTCCAATAAAAGCAGGAATAAAAAAACATTCTGCGATAATAGGGATTTTCCTGTGGCGTGGGCTGCTCTCGCATTCAATTCCAAGACCCCCTATCGACGTACCCCGCCGCCACCGGCAAGATTTATTTCGGACTCAGTCTTCAGAAAGTGGAAACAAATCGTGTACAATCGTGTATACTGGAAAAGTATAGCGGTATACCACGGTTCCCGCTACAATATTATACATTCCATATATAAGCCAAAGTAGAAAAATAAAATCTGTGAAAACGGCGACACGAATTGTAAATGCACGTCTTGAAAACTCGTCGGATGACAGAATTGTCCCAATTAACGGACAAAATAAGACTCGCAATAGACCGTGTAGAGGAAACGTCGCTTCCGACACCGAAGAAAAAAATAGTATGACGACTATATGATAACCACAGGACCACGCTCAATTTCTGTGAAACCAGAGAGATTGAAGTTTGATTGAACTAATTCGAGTTTAAGCTCTAATCTATGAAAGCTAATTATCGTAGATAACCAACACTCTTCACGTTATCACTCACAAGTCTAAAACAACTTGACGTGATTTGTAATTAAGTATATATTGGACATAAATGTAAGTATTACTCAGGCCAGAAAAAAATAGTTGTTCCTAATGTTCTATTTCCTCTTTAGCTATATGCCCCCTCTTGATCGACAAGGACCTCATTATAGTAATCGTTCCGATGTATAAAAATTTATTCCACTAGATCTAGATTATTTTGAGCGTGAAAATCAAGTCCGCGAATAAATATACCGAAACAATAACATTTCCGTTTTTGGAGGAATTCTTCATCGGGAGAAATGAGACACGATAGATGACTCAGTTTCCTTCCGAGTCAAAACGGCATAAAATCGTCCCCTTCTCCCCGCGTAGGAAGTTGGCGGTATGATTTATTTTTATTTTGGGGCTCTACAAAAATACAAGGGGATCGAGAGAATGGGAGCACATTATGGAAAGGGATGTTTCTGTCCAGGGAAGGGAAACTGTTAAAGGGGGAGAAACATGTCCCCTAAGGCTTGGGGTCATACATGTTCCTCCACTATCAACTACAATCCACAATAATGTGCTTACTTCAAGGCGAAGAAACTTGTACCACGGTACATATAAATAAAGAAAAATTATTTGTTACCGTACTGTAGTAAGATATAAAGTATCAGTGTTTACCCTTTCGAAGAAGGTAGCTTCTTCCTAAGTGTAGATTAGACGAGAGACTGTTGGTCAAAGTTAATTTGAAAATTTCGGAGCGAATGTCAGCATACAGTAATACAGTATTTTTCATTCTTCACAACACCTTGGAAAAAAATATTTACGGACAAAGTAATATAATTCACACAACGGGTGCACAAGAAAAACAAGGTCGTCCACTCGAATTGCGACGGTTTGTTATTTCTAGAATTATCTAGAGGAAGGGAATGGCTTTCACAGTTGGGTTAGGCTTCCAAACCAAAATCCAATATCAATTTCGTGTGATCAAACAAAGGATCGGTACCAGGAGCCGGCCGGGGGCCACCTCTGTTTTATCGTCCCTTGGCGTGTCGCCCTTAGGGCCGCCTCTTTGGCGACCGACACCGGCCGGAAATCCGTATTATAATATTTCAAACGGGAAGATTGGCCCTCCAAGAAGGCAAAGATATTATAAAAGAAATTATGTTGAGAAAGGAAGAATTTCCTTTGCATTGTTACCTCGTGTATGTTCATAATCTATTAACCGCTATCCAATTTCCGTACGGTGAGGCCGAAATGAGCCCACTTGCGTTGAGCACGGTAATAATTTTCTGTGATTCAAGTGTTCGCCCGGAATGTGGTGAAGCCACACGAAATGGCCTATTCGCGTGATGGATATCGCATCGGTAGATTTACGTCCGGCTAGAATCGGTTAAGAGTGTTTACGGCTTCTTTCCTAACAGTGTTCGGATGGCTTGAAACGACCGAGAAAATAATCCTGCCTACAATGAACACGAGGTCGTAAATAGTGCTTTTGTCAATATTCAGTTAACAATTAACGATTACAGTGATTTTATTTTACTCTAGTCCAACCGACGATTAATGCTAATCATTCGTACTAAACAAGGAAAACCGCCGTTTCCTTCCAACATATCCCTAAATTCCTACCAATTTATCTAAATATCTAACTCTGTGCTAGACATACAAATTACCCGCGTTTCAATTTTTTACAGCCAGTTTGAGTGTTCTCGGAAGTTTGACTCAAATAAGGACAGCAATAAGGACTCGGAAGGTTGACAGCAAATAAATAATATTACATCACGAAGGCAGACGGCGCACGATGGGATAATAATTTTCAACTAGACTTCCATTATGCAACCAATCGGTTTTGATCCCTTAACGACATTAACCGTATTACTACCGTCGTCGGAATGTACGCCCCGCGTGTACTTAACTCGAACCGAACATAAAAGTTCGTGACGCCCGGTGTGCCCGTTTGGTAGGGCCGCGGGGTGGACTCGGCGAAGATGAGATTATTTTCCATTTACGGAACCCGATGCAGTATAAAGTCCTTCTATAGACGGCAAAATTCAAGGTCCGGCCGGCACCCGACCGTGCGTGACTCACCCAGAATAGCGGACACAACTGGAAACCTGATAAGTGTCACGGGGGACGCGATTTTTTGGACTTTATTCCAGAAATACTACCTTTTTTTTTGTTAGCGACTACTATATTTAAACGCTGTAACAGATTTCAAAGAGATACAACACATCGTGAAGAACAGAAATATAATAGCAATAGCTTCTTCTCGACTAAACTGGAACGAACGGTAAACGGCAAAAGGAAGGAAATATTCGATTAGGAAAGAAAATAGGGTCACTTCTCTCAAATCTGGGACGACCTCATAATATCTCTTGGGGGTAAATTATCGCGGCCCCGAAGACAGTCGAAGACTTCCGATATGGAATCTCCCGGGGGAGGAGATATGCAAATGAGAGAACTTTCACTGCAGGAACTTGGGCGATTAGTCAAGTTCGGAGAATTCCGACGTCAACAAACAAATACTTCAGGCGCCAGAAAATGCCCCGGACTCAATAGAATCGTGTCAACATTCCGGATCTAGGTGGCACACCTTCGGCGACTTTATTTAGTAATTATAATTGTACCTACTTCCTTTATGAACTATTTTAATGCACAAGAATTGCAATATTCTGATCGAGACAACTCCAATATCCCACACTCAGTTACAAATCACTATATCCTTGGAATAGCCAAGCAATCCATTATCCAAACAATCAGATAATGCACGTAAACGAATAATTAGAAACGCCAACTACAAAAATGCTGTTTTATTTTTAAAAAAATTGTAAGCGCAGCTCTGATGGATAGAGCAGAGAATCCTCTTCCTCCCAAGCAGAGGATGTTCCCTCGACCTTTTCATTAATTGCTAATTTGAATTTGCATGCAATTCATTTAAATCCAGAATATTCATTAGCTTTCAACCATACATCATCAATGCGTGAATACAATATACCGTTGAAACCCCGTTTTTCCTTTTTTTAATTTCTGTGCGGCTATAAATAAAAGTTTCGGGCATTCTTTAAGACTAAGAAAACTTCGCCCATTTGTCAGCAAATCCAAATTGCATTACTAAATGAGAAATTTATTGTTAGACAAAAATAGCAAATATTAAGACCATTACAATATTTAGGCCTCAAGGACTACTCGAAGGATTTTTCCACCATTAATGCCGCCCCCTCGGAATATCGATTACTGAGCCAGCCACCCCGAAGAGGGACCACACAAAAAAAGGTTAATATATACGACGGCCTTCTATATAATTTTTAATAAGAGCAGTACTAAATTAAAAGCGCAAAAAATACCGGCCGGAGTAGGCAGGAATGAAAGGCATCTGAGAGTTTCATTTGGCACAACTGAGAGTAATCAGCTTATTTAAAAATGATGTAAGAAGGCGGCAGTGAGAATGACACAAAATAATTTCCAGAATTGAGAGGAAATCTTTTCATACGGAAATTATGCACGAGGAAAACGTATGCCGAACAAAGAATGCCCATCTCGACGATCGGTGAGGATCGGTTCTTGTAAAAAGTGTAACTTTATGAATGAGCTATCAACGTAGAATTTTTTGGATAAAACATTCGACTGTTAAACCTAGTTCAACTCCGTCCTTAATTATTTACCTGAAATAGGGTGAATTTGGGCAATATCGGTTACAGGGTAGTCGAGGGTGGTACACGCCATTCCGAGCCGAAAGTCATCATCATGTTCCCCCTTCACTGACGTCGCCACTTTAATTAACAATTCCTCCCCTTTAATCAGATTCCTTCCTTGTCCGAGAAATAGGATTTCATATTTCCCAACGAACAACCAGACAGGGCTTATTAAAACGCGGCAATGGGACAAAAAGAAAAAAAAAACAAGGTACTGCCAATATCCTGGAATGCAAACCAGATGCCGCAACGCGTTTAAACTTTGATTAAAGAAAATGTTTGGGAGCGTTCGTCCGCTGCTGGTAATCTACGTCAAACGCAAGAAAGTAGTACATCCATTTACTTTTTTTATATAGCTGTAAATGATTTATTACGAATTATTGTTCGCTTCGGTCGCAGAGCGGACAAAACTTGAATAGTGAAAGGGGGCCGTGTACCACGGAGGCGGGCCGGCCTGAGAAAGAGTCGTAGAAAAGTGTTAAAGAATCCCCGAGCGTGGCTAATGCAAGTGTAATGGCTCGAGTATAACGGTCCCCAGGGGTCGGGGAGGAGGAGGAGGAGGGTTCCACAGGAGAAGAAAACCTCCGTAGGATCAGGACCCGGGTCCTGGGACACCCCCCCACCACCCATAAAGTCTAACCCAGACTAACAACCGCCGGTACAGTAACAAGTGTTAACGATGTCCGACCGACCATTAACATCGCATTACTGTCGAAGGAACAGATAGTGGAATGGAAGAAGAATAACGGATTCTGAATGGAGTCACCTAGAAGGAACCTTTTTACTTTACTCTGGCTAATTAAACGGGAATTATACAATATCTGATTACACCTTCAGTCGCCGGTAGAAACGTGAAAAAACATTACCTAGGATAAACAAAGCAACAAGTGTAATCCAAGCCTAATTACAATAGATATCCTGTAATTATATCATTTTGTTTTGTCGGACGAACTAAAAAAACAAATTAACTCCGATAACGATTATTAGTTATAATCATTATTTAAAATTACTAACATTTTCTGTACAGTATAAGTTTTGTTCGAAGCTAAGCTATAATTAATGTTAACCCAACAACATAAATCGGGGGTAAAATTTTAGTTTTTTCTTTCTTCGGAGTTAAAAACGCCGACACGTATTATGATCTTTCAATAGTTCAAATTCAGTTCTTCAGTTATAAAATGTTCATTCTGGAAAATTGTACTGGGAAAATTATACTTGAGGCAACCTAATTATCCTGTATTCTTGACTATGATTTCGCATCGATTGTCATATGGATGCAATCGGGGCGGTAATTAACTATTATGAACCCTCCTAATGTTAATGGCACCGCCCGCATACCGGCCGGTAAGCGCGAATTGCGCAAAAACCCCGATACTGAGTGTATCGAGGTGTACTTTCGTAACACCGCTCTGATACCGGGGTTGTTCCGATAAGGTTAATTATCGCAGATAAGCCAACAACCGGTGGATAAGAAAATTGAAGTTACTCTACTAGCTACTATTCCACACTGAAAAATATAAGGGATAAAAATTAACGTTATTCTCAGTCATGATGAGACAACTCCCCCCCAGGTACTAGAACAATAAATTCTTGGCACCCCTTCGAGATAATTAAATCGAACATAAAAGTAGACACGTTTAATAGCCGTAACACACAGCCGTTGACCCCCCCCTCAAAAAAAATCCCGCTTCTTTCTGAATACCTAAATATATTAGGCGACGATGATCGTATAGGGGACCCGAGAGAGGCGGTACGATAACGCAACACGATCGTGACCCCTCTCGGAAATCGCTCCGTAATTAAACGCCATTAAAAAACCAAAAGCCGGACCGGCTCCAGAACAAATAGTCATACTCAAAGGGCGGAATCGAATGTTATAAATTCACCTCAACGAGAACACGAACAACGTTATCGACAATACCGCAGGTATAGGCGAGGAGGCGATGACACGACGCCCGGGTGCGTATCCCAGTGCCATCTACCGCCGGCGCTCGGAAGCCGAGACCGCCTCGCACTGCGGTATTCCATTCTATTGACAAAATAATGGGAGTTAAGGATGGAATGATACCGATTGAGGTGTATCCAAGTGCAACCAATCTGAAATATTATATTTAAGCCAGTGAAATACGAGATTTTGGCCATTTTTTCCGGGTTCGATTAACATACTTTCATTTTTTCGATCCAGCGCAACTGTCACCTCAGGTCATTGATTAGCTCCTTCCGGAGATCGATGAGAAAGAATTAATATAATTAGTATGAGGCAATTTCAAATTCATATATTTTTCATGATTCTAGATTTTCTGAATACCTGCGGTTTAACTAGTATGCTTATACCATCGCTCGATCTGTCTTCCAGTACGGGTACGCCTTACTGTAACTAAAGACGAAGTACTGTTGAAATTCGACCAACGGAACGCGGAAACGAGTACCGGGGGGGGGTTTTGTTTAAACGAGGGTAAACCGAGCCCCGGAGGACCCGTTACGTCCTCGCACCTAACTATTATCCATCAATCCAGGCGGTGTCTCAATCCGGCACGCAAATATAAAGATTAGCCGCAGAGACCTGCCCTTCCCTCCTCCTCGGCCCTGTGCGTGACCCGAGTGAACGAGCGCGTTCCTCTACACCACCGATCAATTACCCTTGAAACGCGTTCAATCATCAAATTTGATTCGGACCAACGCCTGCAAACTGAATTCAAATTATACTGAAAATGAAATTGCGGAAACCGTACGAAAACTGCAACCGCAATAAAATTTTCGGATTCTAGCAAGAAAATGTCCTCCAGGATAGTTAGCAATGTCTAATTTATATTTATAAACTGCGTTGCGATAATTTGTACTCTTCGTGATTTTCCATTGTTATTTTGCGAGGCATATAGGATGCAGAGAGTTGGCCTAATTTAAACCTTGACATTATAGTTTAAAATTGACACAAAACAGCGCTTATTCCCTATTCATAATCGCTTCATTGTGCTGATTCTTTTTTTTAGCATCCAACATTAATAGCTGTTTCACTATTCCAGCAAATCAATCATGTACACGATAACGCTAAGAAATCAGGAGATAGAGTCTGCAATTTAAGCGCACACGTACTTTCCTCTTACGGCCGTTGATCGATCAATCGGAACGGGACTTTCAACTTTATTCCGACCTCTTTTCACCAACGTCTTCATGCTATTGAGGCCCAGAAGCGTAGAGTCACCGTGTGACATATGGAACTCTGCCGGCCCCACTTTCTAGACACACTTCGGAGACGACATCGACGGTGATTTTTTTTATCCGGCTCCATAACACGCAAAGATTCGCTTTTAACGGCCAAGGTCGGAACGTGGAAAACGTGTAATTGGGCTACAATTTTCATTCCGAAACGAAACTAATGCGACTCGAGAAAAATCATTATGAGTTATGCAATGCCGGAGAACCGGTTTCGAGGACAAGTTCACGATCGAAGGTCGTAGTAAGTAACCGGCGTTCGCGTAACGACGCCAAGTCGCTATTGAATGTACCTGCAGTTCGAAATACGATATATCAAATCTCATTATTCGGCCCAATAAAAGTAGGCATCGGATATTCAGTTACAAAGAACTGAAAGCTGAGGAAAGGAGGAGGAGGAGTTCACGACAAGAAAACTAAATAAAGATCTCAAAGCCATCCATCACCTATAGTTTAGGAGTAGCGTACTGGAGGTCAAAAATATCCCATCCATCGCAAATATAATAGAGATAAAATTATATTAAAGTGTTGCCAACTGAAAAAGCGTCTGGAGTTCAGGTGTAATGGCAAACAAGCAAGCGTCTAGTAAAATATTGGGAGAAAGCCGAGTCGGTTGAAAGTTGGGAAGGACAAACTGTCCATCCCACAGCTCGGGTGCCATCCGATATGAGTGGTAATGTACTGAAGATAGGGCCCAGTTTTATTAGAAAGGCCTCCCCACTGTACACGGCCCGACCACCTTTCACCTCTCCGATTACCCGGATAATCGTCTTTCAGCACGAGGAGATAACATCTTCCGATCCGTTATCGATACAGCTCTCGAACGCCGTTAATAAAATCTTATTTTTTTCAGCGACCGGAATTGTTTACGGCCGCGAACGATTGAGGGGAAAACATTTTTTTGCCGGATCTTCATCGCTAGATAGTATCGCGACTAGGCCGCTGAAAGTAGCTAGTCGTCGACCCACTAAACTATGCAGTTTTCGTTTATCTGAGCTGTATATTCGTAGTCTACCGCATGCATTATTCTAGTAACATACGTTATCGTGTTTTTAAAAATTCAGTCCTATACAATATCTTATCTGCCCGAGCCCTGAAATACACAGTTGTGTATCTCTTATACAAATTGAAATAACAAAAATATCTAACTACATTAACAGTTTCGAACAAATTGAAACGATGAACGAATGACGACCCGCATCTTCGGCAGATGGTCCTGTTTGTTGGACGAAAATAAAATCACATTCAATAAATCTAATCGAACCGAACCGATTCCGTCTAATTCCGGGCGTCAATCGGACCACTTAAAATAAATTGGGTCCTACGAAACCGGATCAATTCAAAATCGAGCAGAGGAAACGTTCGAATGGATTCTCTGATATTCCTCCAAGTGTGGCAAAAGGACTGCCGCCTGGTTATAGAGTGAAAAACATCGCGAACGCATTTCAGGTAATAAATGCCATTAGCGCCGTCCAAGGCAAGGACACTGCCAGCCTCGAGTAGTCGGCCGATTAGCACAATTTTCGCCGAGAAAAACGAAACGTGTAATCAAACGGTTTTGACGAGAAACCGACGATTTTTCCCCCACACCGGAGTTGTGGGAAAATTCGAACGGGCTGGTGGAATGGGGAGGGAGGCTTCTTAAATAGCTCGAAACGAATTACCGCGGGCACGGAAGCGCGAAGCCGGCCAAAGAAATATCGGGGGTTGAAAGCGGCTTTCAGTCGAAACAACGAAGGCCAACTATAACAATAATAATAATAATAATCGGTCGGTTTCGAATTCCTTTTTTTCCCCTTCTAATGACAATTTCGCGTTGTCGTTAGAACCAAGGACGGCGGAGGAGTCGGTGCCTCTGCAAGGACGACTCGGTGATTCGACAGTTGCAATTAGAGAACGAGAAAAACGGAGAAAAAATTAGAACAATTTTGACCAGTTGTTACACAAGCGCGGTTCGCCAGTTGGGCCAAACCCGAGTGATTTTAATTATCAAAGAATTATTCATCGACTAGGGCTTGCTTATTATATTAGATATTCTTCCATAATGAAATGTTATATTTTTTAGAGCATATATTAAGTTGCAAAACTTCGTATAACCGTTTATTAGGGGGACCGGAAAGTAATGTCGTTTCTTTCACATAAAATTCAAACAAATAAATTTTTAACAAGTTTTTATTTCTAATCAATTCTGTAATCACCCTCGTTTTCATTCTAACCTTCAAATTGTTTTGCTACGACTTTGAAGTACACAATCGGCTGAAAATAAGAAAGTAATATTGACATGATCAGTGACGACTTTACTTTCCGGTCCCCCTAATGTTTGGTATTTTCATTTCTTCCATACTTATTATGGCAGCCTAATCAGAGTAAGTATATTTTATGAACTATACTTCTCTTCTACCTCTTTATCCGGCCGATGTTTTGCGGCTGGCTCGATGTCGGAAACAGAATTCTTTGTTCCGAGAATGGACGCGGGTCGACAAACGCATATTTCATAAGTCAACAAAAATACCCTGTTCTAAAAACGTGTCGCGCTAATTATAGGAACAGTCAAAAGACGCGAGACCATATCCGGGAATAATTTAAATATATACTGTCGTATCCGCCACTCTAAGTCAGGCACGCACGGGACTTGGCGTGTTAAGCTCACAAAGTACTTAGGCATGTTTTAGGCTGCAAGTATACAAACACATTTTTCAGTTCAAAAGCTGGCCTGATATTTTTATTACTGCAACAGCTATTCCACACGGATTATAAAACAAATTAATAAAAACCCAATCTTAATCTAATAATTCGTATAAACATTTTGTTAAACAGTAACTTTTATAATGAAACGTTCACAACTCGAGTCACGTAGGCGGGAGGCATCTAAAAGTCTAGAAGCGGGCCCAAAATTGCGCGGGTGTTTCAGGGATAATGGCGGACAAATCAAGGTTCATCATCATATCGCCAGCAGTTGCGGGAGCTCTGCAATTCACGAGGGCTCCACAAAAAGGGGGTCGACCCCTCCACCCCTCTTAATTACTATAATTTGCCGGCCGAATCGAATTAAGGGTCCCAACTGCAGTGGGGCAAAAACCGGTCCTAATAATTTTTAAATTATAAGATTAATCATTAGCAATTTCAATTCTGAACATTTTTCCCATGTCAACTGTACTATAAATTAATAATAAACGGATGCTTCGACAGATAAAATATTTTTCTCAGTCCGATATAATAATTAGGTATCAGCATTCCCCTACTCATTTGTTATAATAACGGAAATGATGTCCGACATTGGTTACAGAATGTTTCTGATTTCTTCCCGTCGTCAGAAACTGATAGTCTATTCAATCTTCTACAACATTCAGGAAAATTACATTCCGAGAAGTGAACACGGTTTCTGAAACAAAACCTTTGCTTCACACATAGTCTAAACTAAATCATGTAAAAAAAACGCCGACGAAAACAGGAATTTAAGCGATTTAAAATTTCATCGTAAACCATTTTATAATGGTGGCTCTAAGCCAGAAGCCCTAAGAAGGGCGATCACGCAACACCCGGTCTCGGCGGGTTAGTGACTCCATTTAACACGCTCTCACAACGACCCCTCGTTATACGCCTCTTTCCAGAAGATATCGTTCTTCGACAGCGGTAAATGTCAAAACACAAAGACAGATGCAGTAATAAAAAGAGTAAGTCGAACGTAAATGTTAATATCCGCCATGAAACGAAATCTGAGCCGATATAAAAAAAAAAACACTGGACCTATTTTCAATGCCATGAATAGCCGTGAGCCATGAAACCACTGTAGGAGAAATCAAATTATTATAATGAGATCTTAAATTAGCTTACCTTAACCAATTGGCACAATTCGATTGAAACAAACGTTGTACAAAACTCACCTGAAACAAAAACAAAACAATCAATATAATTGTTCAGCATACTTTTTATATTTTATTTACATATTATTCATCCATTAATTATTACTTGTGCATACAATAGAATGCACATAAATCCATCATTGTATGGAAAATACTCAGTGCTCCTTGGATATAACTGACGGATAGAATTAAGAATATTTTAATTTACAATTATTCGGGTTATTAAAAAAGTGGAAATATTTTAATATACGATTAGTTGATTTTAAACTGTCAAAAATGTTCAAAAATGGGACTAAGGGCGTAAGTCGTAAGGGTGAAGCGAAACTCTAAAAGTCTTCTAGTAAAGGAACGATCCTGTTTCCGAGACAGTTCGAATTTCACGAGAAGCCACACTCATTCAGGCAAGACTTCCTGGCTTAACCCCAAGTACAACGGCTTCTTTCCTTTCGGTTTTGCCGGTCTTTAACAAAAAAAAAAACTGTACAACGGTAGCTAATGATGATGGCGAAAAGTCGAAACTATAATGTATCATCGCAAAACCCGCTCATAAATATCTTAAACTAAGCTATTAACATTCAACTAGTGTAGGAAATATGAATTTCATAATAATTCGCCCGTTGAAGTAAATTACATCAGAACGCCAGCATTGGAGAAGAAAACAGAAAAATTGTAAAATTACATCACGTTTAGTGAATACACGTGTGCACGCGTACAAAATAGTGGAGTTCACTAAATATCCTCTTTCCACGTCAATATAAAGCGATATAACAACGCAGCAGCATTATGAAGCATTAAAAAAGAAAGCAAAATACATCCAAAAAATTGTACGGGTCACGGCGTTAACAGGAAAACAAAGAGGCCGTGAGGAAGGCCATTTGCGACGCTCTGACCGCGGATGAAATCTAATTGAGAATTTTAACGACGAAGATAACTGAATCGACTCGTCCAAGTTATTTCATTTAATAACGACGACAAACAGCGAAGAAAGGAAAAGGAAAATGCTACAAAAAAAATCTAGACCGGTGCGGTGGTAAAGGATGCGAGGCTATCGGACCTTCCGGGAAGCCGACCAAGATAGTGCTCCCGCCCCAGTCAGATAACATCCAATGCGCTGAAAGATTTTAATTCTTATCTCGGACTTTTAAAAACAAGAAACTATTTCGTTGTACTGGACTGACCACGAAATATTATCCTGAAACGCAATAAACAAACATCCCGTCCGTCTCTCTCGACCAGATAAACATATATTACACTATTCATAAGAATAAACGTCTTTATAAACCTTGTTATATACTGAAATTTCAGGCTGGGACAATTGTGTCGCAGTATATAAATGTTTTCATAACAAATCGTGTATCATTTACATAAAATTAAAAAATCGGCAAGAAATTTACGATGTCGGTTTACTGAATTAATGAGTATGAAAGGAGACAACTTAATGAACCGTAGTTTAATCGAATAAGATAAGAATGTGGGGAAATGAGGAGCCACAATTGTGAGCTTCAGTAGAAATCTACTAAAACATAGAATTCGACAAAAAAACACTCAATTTTTAATATTATTGTACTCGTCAACATGCGTTCAGGTTCTAGCCTCAATTTCGCAGATCACGCATTGAGGTGTACTCGAAAATGAAAGGCGATATTGTACCGACCGGTGCAATTCGAGAGGGGTTACGATCCAATATCGCGGCCAATTTACTTCTCGGACGAAACAAACTCTCCAATCAGGAGAAAGGCAATTAAAGGGGGGGGGGCGATGAGGAAGTTTTACTGGGAAATTTTTCGATCGAAGACGGGTCATCGACATAGGTAGGGGTGGTGCTCCCGATATCACTTTAATTCTTATGGGGGGCATGCCAACCCCCCGCCCCACACAATACCGCCCCCGCCCTACCGCATCTGATTTGTCACGTCCTCATCTTGCCGGTTCGGTCACGCCCGCTTCTTTTTTCCTTTTATCTGACAATGCGCAATTTACTCCTCGTCCGGGGCGGAGAGAGAAAACGCCGGTCACACACGACCGTTCGCGAAGAAAACCGCCGTTCAAACCTCGTCGAATAAGCCTTATTAAACCAGAACAAATACTTTATGCCAACGCAAGTGTAAATTTTGACAAAAGGACAGAACGAGAGCTCTTCGATGAATTATTTGGATTCACTTCAAAACTTAACTAAATTAAAACTATCTACGCCATCTACCGTTAGCTGGCGATAGACAGTTTCCCGACCCCCCGACTTACAGGTAGTATTGTTGAGATAAATTTATTGGACGAAGAAGAATAAAACTTTAAAATGCAGTAGGCAGGTTTTAATTTTCGACTGAAATAAAAATTTCACCCCCGATCTACCGGTATATTTAGCGGAAGTAACTTACGTACAATTCGTTTAGTTACACTTGAATACAGTTATTTTCCGACTAGTGACACGGTTCTGGAGGAATATTATGTGTAAACGAAATTTGTATATGACTGAATTGTGTTGGGTGAACTAGCTACATCAGTGCATCGGTGCAAGACTGCGGCGTTGAAATTACAAGCTGATCAAGGTATAGTTTTATCGACAGCGGGCGGTAAGACGAGAATCGATATTGTATTTATTCAGGTGAGGCAAAAGACAGTGCAAGGACGATGTCTGATTATGCAATTGGGCGAGGTTGGAGCCCGTCAAACGAGACAGGAGTGACAAATTCCGCAAGGCGCGTTTTGAGCCGCAGACCGGAAAGGTGACCCACAAGACAGAAACCGCCGACCAAGGACAAGTTGGGGGAAAATATGCGATAGGGAAATCGCCATTGGAATCTGTCAGAAACATTATATTTCGCCAACGCAGAAACCAGTAAACGGAACGCGAGCGCTGTTATATAAATTATACGAGGGAGGAAAAAAATCGCAGAAACCAAACTCTCGATTCTGTTAACGGTTAACAGAATTTTAACCAAAAATCGCTATTTTGGCTTTTTTTTAACCGTCAAACCTAAACCCGAATTGAAGGTTAATAAAACTGATGAGAAGACTGGCAAATAAGTCTTATCAGTCTTATCAACCAATTAGGTCTATGTACCGCAACAGTGTTTTCATTGGGTTGAAATGCAGTGTATTGGGCTATACACCGATATCTTAAGCGACTGTGGCTGTTACTATTATTAGTTTACATTATTTTTATTATCACTTCATTGAAGTATGAAGTCGTAGATTGCGTCGATACAATGTTATATATAACACAGTTTCCGGAACTGTCGATACTAACCGCCAGCGATACCCAACAGTCACTTATACGATTATCCTCCCCATTCATCCGGGTCGTGTGATTTTTAAAAATTTTTCTTCCTTTTTTTCTTTTTATAACAGTCGACGACAACTTCATCAACGTCTTGGGGATGGCCGACTCATGACCGTAGGAAATTAGGCCGTAATCGGAGGTATAACCGCATGCCCCGGGGCTTACTTATATGGGATTGGGCGGGGAATGAAAATACCGTAGGGGATTGAAAGGAACGGTCGCGGCCGGTGCCCCCTTTCAATCGCTGTCTCTGAATCGCAGGCACCACTCCCATTCTCGGTATATCAATCCTCTTAACATATCATCCCAGGCTTTTATTTCTTTATAATATGTGAAAAAATTATGTCTCGTTTTAATTCATTCCGAGCGCGAGTTCAGTTAAAGAGCACATGGAAAGAGTCTCAGATCCCAGCCAATCTAATTTTATATTTAATTAGTTTGTCGCAAGCTGATGGTATGCTGTAAAAGTGAGCGAACGATTACTTATTCAGTCCTTGAATAAACTCTGAAATAAACAATTCCTAATTTTTTATTCCCAATTGAATAACAAATTAAACTAGAGCAGAGTTTAATTAAATAACTATACGGCAGTTTGGCGACAAATCGACGCGTAATGTCACGGTCTAGGTCAGGATTGAAAGCGCCGCGGCAGTTTAATTATTCCTATTATTTATGGACTATTAATGTGCGGTAGCGCCATTTCTGGCTATCTTGCCGATTGCTTTAATCGTTTCGGCCTTCAACCTATCTCTTTCTTTGTATAGCTAGCTATTTAGGTAGGTAAATACCAAAATGCACGACCTTTACAATTACAGCGTACATGTGTACTGAAGCGCGATGGGGAGTAAAGTCGAAGCCAGTTTCTAGTTCGAGCAACAGGCCCCACTTGTCGACTTCGTAAACAGATCTCTTCTAGGTCCAAAACAGACCCGGGATCGAGGACAGTTCGCAGTACGAGAAACAGAGCTCCGCGTTCTCTCCAGACGTCCCCCTCCTCATTTACAGTTGGAAGTTTAACAAGACGCAGACAGCCTCGTCCCAGCGGCGCCACACCTAAGAAGGAGCCGGCCAAATAGGGAACTAATTGTCAATTATAAAGTCAAACTAAGTTCTCAACATCTTCAGGCTCTCCTCTCTAATTAAACATTAAAAAGGGGACAGCTGTATAATTAATAAAACAAGGCTATTAATATTACTGTCCTTTTTTATTATCCCGAAGCGCTTGCCTCAATCCGAAGAAATTGCATACGTCCACACCTATTTCCCCTGTCGTAGCTGAGACCGATTTAAAAGTACAGTAAGGAAAATCGCACCGAGATAAACGCTGGTATTTTGTTCTCATATTAAAATGAAAAACATAAAAGAGGCGCTTAATAACGTCTCTGACAATGGCATTAATTTAACTCTCGATACTGAGCCGAGAAAAATCAGCGCTACTTACTTACTACACGTCTCAATCACTATAAAAAGAAGAAAGCCGGTTAGAAATATCCGTGGGAGTGGGCCCATCTAGAAGATGGGTCTCTGGGTTCTTACATTCATCAATTACGGTTCACTTCAATATGATTCATGGCTACCCTGTTATTATATTATAAAATGATACAATTGGACCCTAAACTCCAATTTAAGACATCTTCTAGACATCTCTTGTAGGATAGTCGTAGAATACATAAGACGATGGTAACCTACACATGCTGGCACGGGGCTTCAAAAGACGTATCTTTATTTATTCGAACGAATCGTTAAATAAACAAAATATTTATTTTTAAAAAGGATTCCTCCTTTGTTTCCTACCACATAATACCACGGTAAAATTTAAAAATTAAAAACGTTTCATAAACGGTCCCATTATGCTGTCATGACGAAAACTGAAATTAGAAAATTAAAATTGAAATTGGCCACGGTCGGGGTAGAAGCGATAGGCGACATAGTCGTATCAGAAGTCGGGACGAGGAACCACAAAAGCGTAAGATCCACTAATAAAGGAGCGCTAATTGCTATTGCCCGGCTCCAACAAGCCGAGGGCCCCAACAAAGGGAGCAACAACAAACAAACAGAGCCCCTCGTATAATGCAAGTCGGACTAATGAAAGCAGAGTCCTCAATAACCGGTCCTTACGGCTAGCTGGCTCTCCCAGCCCAGAAATCCGGTTTCGGACTGGCCATATTCCGTTACAATGCTCTTGGTAAAAAGAAAAAAGAAGAAGGAGAAGAAGAACAGAAGACTTGGAATCTTCTTCCTCGGCTGCAGGGGACGAGAGTGGGTGGGGGGGGAGGGAGGGAGACGCGACTTCTGCTGAAAAGGAACCGGTTACCGTCTGGTAAACTACCGCGCGATTACCGTTACCAACGAGCCCGCTCGACAAGCCCTGGACCCAATTTGCGGTATAGGCGAGCGCACCGAGGCGGTAATAAGTATTAAGCCGATATATACTTATTACAAAAGAAGCCATGCAGCACGAAGAGGCTCTGGACACAGCTATGTCGTTACCCTAATTTTATAATTATATGTTTAAAATTGACAAATCGAATTACAACATAAAAAAACAACAAGCAACTAAAAAATAATTTAATAAACTAAACGAATTCACCCTCTATAATTTGAATTCCTCCTAATCTATAATTTTTCTCGATGTTACTACATCCTTACATCAATTTCGGTCAACAGTCTGAAGGTGGGGCTCAGCCGGGTCGTATAATCATAGATTTCATTAAATCACGTTAAACGGCGCCGTTTCGTATAACGGTCCAAGAGAGAGTGTTATTACGGGGCTGCGGGCCGAACAGGGGAAGAATGCGCTAAACTGGGTGAGAGGGCCGAAGGCGGGGGGGGGGGAATAAAGGCATCGGGCATATCATTAAACGGGCTTATCGCCGTGTTAACCCCACTCGTAAAAATGGGATGAAAGGCGTTGGACCGGAGGTGGTTTACGAGTTTTTTTTTATCGAGGCCGCCCTTTGACAAAAGGCCTATTCGACGATCATATCCCTGAAATTAATTCAGCCGAGGAAGGCCTATGCCGGAAAGAGGATCAAATACAAGCGCCCTAACACTAAAGCGAAATAATAATAAAAATATTTAATAATTTTTTTAGGAGTAGACTTATATTATCACCGTAAACAGTCAAATTCCCCTATATACATTGTTACTCAACTTCCAGTTTAGTTCTGGCCGCAATTCAGCGTTAAATTAGAGCACGAAAGTTATAATAGGAAGAGCTACTTGCACTTAATTTTCGGGGATAACACGACATTAATATAAAGGTCAGTTCTTACGGCTTGTAACTGATTTGTTTTATTGGAGAGAGGGTGGAATGGCGTGGTCTCAAGTAGCCTTGCGTGCGCCCCCCGTATTATCACCGAACAGCCCGAGTGTATACGCCGTGTTCTCCCCCTTCCCTCCCCACTGACCCGGATACGGTCCCCCTGTGGGAGAAATTGCCGCGCCAGCGAAGAAGGAGTCTGCGGGAGACGTTATTATATTCGCCGGTAATGAATTAGCGGTTGTTAGCGCACCAAGCACCGGGCGAGGGGCGGGGCTTGGTTAACGACAACGGTTCGTGCAAATAAGTTCTCAAACAATGAGCAACACTATATCAATTAGAACCACTCCCCCAAACGTATTTCAGTAAGTATTTTATATAGAAACTACGAGGAGTAAAGAGATCAGGTACATTGAAATTAGAACTTGATCAAATTGGGAAATGGCTAGACTACAATTTGAACACATTGTGTTGAGATACTTCTGACGAACTCCCGAACAGCGCGTTGAAACGAGGTATTTGTGTTTTTAATAGTCTGTTAACGGAGTTCCAACCAATTAGACTGACAGGGAAAACAAACACTTCCCGAAAGCGTCACGGGAACAACATGTAAATCCCGCGGTATTTTTCTACGTTAAACGGCCCTAAAGGGGGAGACTACAAGCGATCGGTAATTGGGTAATGACAGGATCGTTCTCAGAGGTTTTGGGGCTTTTTTTTTGTCTCCTGTAATTGGGCGCACCATTGTCGAGACATCCGTGCATAAAATGCATCAGGTAATTACGGCTAGCGTCACAAAAACGTAGCGTTGGAGGCCCCGCATCTATCTTTATACTAAGAAAACTCTGCCTGTGTTATTTCTACGGTATTGCATAAAACGTATCCCGCCCCCGCCCCCGTATTGGGAGGGGGCGAGACGAATGGTCGTCACCATTGTTGGGCGGCGGCCGCTTGGGAACGGTGGCGACAATTCCGTGGACGATTCGACGCGTGAAATTCCCATTCGTTTTAACCCGTTTCAGAATTCCGCCGCGGTAGAAACGCTTTCTAATGTGGAAGAAAGCGTTTGAAATACACAACATTTGTTTCAGGCACGGAAGGTATTAATACGGTAAATTTAGCACAGTAGCGTTTTTATTAAGTTTTATTTATACGGCGCAATGAGCTTCGAGGGTAGTGTTATGCCCTGTTTCCTTATATTTCGTCAATAACTTTCTTGATGACTGTTATTAGCGCTTTTATTGAAACATTTCTTTTGGTAATTTCTCAATTTCATTGATACTTCCACATTAGGGTCATAAGTGGAGGACAGCCAGGGTTTGTGTATTGCCGTATTTGCATAATGGTTGGTGGTTAGCTCAGATTTATCCGCTCGTTCCCAATTCAAATTGGCCATTAATTTGGAATCCTGCCCGGGCCCGCACAATCCACGCGGCGAAGCTATTACAATCCGGACTCGGAAAGAAATTACCTCACTTCCTGTGCTAAACTGTTTTAATGTATTTGGAATTGATATTCGAAAGTCCCCGATTAATATTAGAATGCCCTTCCGATATAGTTGAGGAAATACCATTGCCATTAGTGAAGGATACTGTGAATTGTCTAGTGGATAAATTCGAACGGAACAATCGGCCCAAATATTATGATCAAAATGTAAAATTTGATGCTCCATTTTTAATTGATCTTGAAGCCCTAAATGATGACTTCTGAATTTGGATAATTCCCACGTTTAAAACATACGGAGTTGATTTATGGCAGGAAATAATAGAGCCAATTATAGTGCGCAGTTCCTTATTTCCGGAATAGTAAAGGGCAATAATCGACGCGATCCGTTCAAAAAAGATACGACATGAATTATCCGCCAGATATATATCTGAGCATGCATTCACTGTCCGTCGGTATAAACGCTGTTCGCCCAGGGCTGATCAATAGTAAATGGAACATTTACCGATTAATGGTGTCCGATAAAATATATTTTTTTCGCCACTATACCTATAATTTGTGAATATACTTTCTTAAATTAATAGTGTTCCTAGGTAATGATAAACTAATATCATTTCACAAAGGTATTACGGTTCAAATATTTATATGCTATATAAAATGTGGCTATAAATAGACAGTAATATAATCAAGCTACGCACATTAGTAATATTTTAACGAGGAAATAATGGAAACATATTTTGCAATGCCTCCCGATTAATTTCGAATATTTGACGCAGTTCCCACTCGGGCTTATTAGATGTTCGGAATATTGGCACAATGGCTGTGGAAAACAAAAATCTTATTAGCAACAATGTTTTGCAATGCGAGATCTTTTAATTTACTGCCAATTACGTAACAAAAAAACTAATAATGACAGTTTTGACCTTAGCATTAATTTGAAAAAAAAACTATTTTCGGAATTACATAACTGACATGAGAAGTTAAGTAAATTTCCACCGACAAATATATAAGTTAGGAATGTCACACAATAACAATAGGCTGCGTAACCGTTATTCAGTAATGAATACATCAGTAGGTCAGAACGTGAATTTCATGACGAAGACGACCGAGCGTGGAGCGCGTGCCAGCAATTAACATTCGCAATAGTCGCTCGCTCAAACTACTTGGACTACTCCATTCATGAAAAATAGCAACCAGAGCCAAGTACAATATCCGTCCCAATCAATTAATACCTCGTTGAAATGTTTCCTAAAAATAAATTCACCTCCCGGATCAATGCCAGATAGCCGAAGTGCGTAATTTAAAGTCGAAGTTTTCTTTGAAATATCAGCTTTAATAGGCCCACCGTTTGGACCGAAACTATATAAGACAGTTGCAAATGTTAATCACGGATCACCATCATGTAAGTCGGAAGCGGACAATACCCGAGAGGGCCCCAGAAGGGAAAGGGCAAAAAAAAACCCGGAACAATCCCTGCCAACCGATATTCTTCCCACAATATCAAGGGAGTCAGTGATAATTCAATTTCTGGAAGGCGAAACCTTCGCTCATCTGTATATTATTTCTGTTTTGGTAACAGAGGATAATTATAATTTCCTGTCGCTTCTCTTCAATACTCCCCGAGTAACGGTCCACGTTCACCGACCGATACGTTTCCCACGGCCGGCGGAAGCGGTAAACTGTCGTCGAATTCGAACTGGTTAAGAGGTGAGGAGTTTCGGTTCTTTACGAGCGACACAAGAGCGGGCAGAGGGCGGACAATCCCGACGGTAATTATACTGCCGCAATAGCAATGCGGCGGCGGCGTCGGCACGACCCCGGGCCGGCGCTATTTGAAATTTTAATAGGAAGTGAAACTCGGGGCAACGGGAACGCATCCGCCGCACCGGGGAAAGGTCGGCCCACAGTAATTAAAAGCCGGCCCATTAATTATGTATCGAATCTGAGAGGCGTTTTCTCGCATTCCGCGGACGCGGTTCAACGTTTCCACCAGAGCCCCTCCCCCGGGGTTGTCAGTGTGAACGAACCTCCGACTCCGGGGAAGCGTTCACGCTCGGATAGGCGCCGCTCCGACCGACCGACACACAGTCATTATGGTCTTGTAGAAAACCGAGAAAAAACAAGACCAACCGCAGCCGACTCGAACGACAAATTAGGAAACAAAGACCCACCGATTTTTACGATACTTTCTATTTTTTCAATTCTGGCGGTTTCGGATCTAGGGACAATTGCGCACACGGTGCTCCGATTTGGAACCCTCCAATACAACGGCACTCTTAAATATAAAGAACGGTACGACCCGTTTGGACTTCGTACAGCTATCGACCACAATGGCCTAGGCTCTGCTATTAGATTGGCACCGTTAAGGCATATTTCTTTGTTAAGAAATAATGTGCATGTTAATTGAACATTAATAACAGGACACCACATCGTGTACCGGTAATGTCTACAACCTTTGTACTGGTAAATACTAGAGAGGCGCTTTAATGCGTGGAGGTGTACCGGCCTCCATTCCCGACGACACTACATACTATACACTACATACTGTACAGAACATCGTTCAATCTCTACTTTGAAACCGATATCGTGATTTTATCCAGGGGCAATTATCTTATGTGCGATCAATTAAATTAGCGATAACATATACTCTGTAAAAGGTAGATAAATTTTAAGTAGCAATAGCTTGGTACAAAACCAAATACGCTATTATCTTACGGGGAACGGGAATATTCATTCTAAAGTAATAAAACAAATTAATTTCCGATAGCAAACCTCAAGCAAAGTACTTATACGCGATGGAACGGTTTATAATAAGCGTCTGTTTATCGTTGCTAGTCATGGTATAATCGGACTTTCACGATAGCGATATTTATTTAATAAGTCATAAAACTGACAGTAGGCAGGAAATATATAGTCCGGGAGCGGCGCGAAACCAACTACGTGGCCCACAAATTCTATATTAATGGCTCCAATAAATAAAACCGCCCGGGTGGAATCGGCCGGCGTTAATTTCACGTTCAACCGGCCGGGACCGGAAACTTCGTTCGGGATCACTTCCGTTGCGGAAACTGCATTGGAGTATCCGAAAGTAATCAAAGGACAATGACACGGAATAATTCGAATCACCCCCGCAGTTGTTTTGTTCGACGGCCTGTGAAAAGCTTTCATCATTTAAATGTCATTCAGACGGTTTTTCTTTTTGTGTTAGCCGATTCGAACGGGACCCGGGCCCAAATTGAATCGAAGCCGGAACTCAACAAAACTGTATTTATTTCCGGAATCTCAATTACTATTGTACGTCTCCGATAGAAAAATTTACAATTCACAGCAGCGAAACAGTAATAACGGTAAAAAAAACTCCGAAATTCGAAAGAAAATGTTGATAAATTAATGAAGTAAGCACAGAATTGAGCAGAATTGATTCTCAAGAACTTTATTTTAACTTGAAGCAAATTTAAAACTTACTGAACAGAAAAGATCTCTGAAAACGGTAAACTCACAAATAATTCCTGTAAATGTAAATATTTTTACAGCAGAGTTCTATCTACACGATGTGTCTGTAAGGTAAACCTGTGATTAATATCGAAATATCTTCAGTATAAAGTCTAATATTATTTAACCTAATCAACAATGAAAATGCACTGGTCGGAAATTAGAGTCAATAAAAAATTTGGGGAATTTCTTTTTAATGAGAGCAGGAGACAAAAAACCAGACCGCAGGTATGATAATTTCGTCGGAAGACAACGTTTCCTGCCTAGAACATCTTATCTTTGCCCTTCATCAAATTATTAACTCCATTCGTTATCTACTTAACATATCGGACCAGAGCCTACTTTCAACAATTTCTAGTCTGCATAGTTACGTGAGGTCAGAACGCGGCGGCGAATTTCTCTCCGCCGTCACTGGTGGCACAGTCAGTAAGAATTAGCGGGATTCACAATTCGAGTCACACATTTGGAAAGAGTGTAGAAAGCCTATATAGAGAAATTAATAATGCAAATACAACGGGAAATGACAGAGTGGCGTGCGATAAGCGGTCGCGCCTTCATGCCTTCGCAGTACGAAATAGATCGCTGGGGGAAGCAATGACCTCAGAATCTAATAATACGGTGGTTCGGGAATAATATTTCAAATATAATTGAAAGAGGTATATTTTAATATAACTTGAAGGCGCAGGATTCATAATGTGTTCCATTCAGGTACCATGAGAAAGATGTTTTTAATTGGACAAAAACTGAAAACACACTGCGTTAAAATACATCATATATATTAATAAAAGTTGCGCTATTTTGATCAGATCGTGAGAATCGTAGAGCTGAAGATTTCAGACAAAGTTATACCGGCGTTTGATAATTTAACCGCTTAACGACCGACCTCCTTGGGGCTACATTCCAGGATGCCCGGTTCTACATTCCTTAGAGACGTGTTAAGGTACTCCCGTTCCATTTAAGTAAGGCGGGAAGGTACCACCACCGACAGGCACCCGGACACGATACTATATTGCCGACAATACAATTCACACCTGTTCTTACCTTCAGGAGCATACCCTTCTTCAAATTATCCCGATAAACGTTATCCGTGAATTTATCTCTTGACAAGCAGAGATATCTGCCTTCGAATTCCAAGCGCCTTCCGTGAAGTCACTTTGACACGAATGTTTTAACTGAGTTAACCAGAGGTCTGGCTCCTAAACGAGACAATTAGCCGCGATTAGTTTAAATTATTCCCTACCGCTTTATAGCTTCAGCGACTCACAGGCGTTTTCCCGCTAAAAGGAGGACTATTATAAAAATCAATTAGTGAAATATTTCTTTCACTTAAAATAACAACGCAAAACATCGTAAACTTGAAACAAGGTGTTGCGAGAGATCCTATTTCATTAAAATAAAATCCTCTTAGTTCTCAAAAAGGACATTTCGCTGGCTTCGCCTTTCTGAATGGGATAGACGACGAATCTAGTGTAAAATATTAGAGAGGCGTTGGCGCTCGGAAATCCCATTATAGCGAGAGACGCCTCGATATTTGAAATGCTTTCGACACTCTTCCGAAAGGAAAACAATGTATAGTGAATGTTTTCCTAGGCGGGAAAAAATCATATACCTATATACAGTATATTCGATATAAAAATAACAGTGAACAAAACCGCTTAAACTCAGGTGAGAAAACTATAACTGTGGCTTTCGTACAGAAATAATATTGCTGACCCGATTAAAAGTAAAAATTATTAATTATAAAAGTAAGTTTATAATTATCGTGCCAGCATTAAAATTGACGGCACGATTGGTTTCATCCATTCGATCAGATCTCATTCAGAATTTCCAAATATTCTGCGTCCCGAGTCATAATTATGATCCCAATTAAGGAAACTGACGAGGATTAGCTCTACTGGGGAAAGGAACGGGGCCCGGTCAGAGTAATGGGCAAGAAACTGACCATTACGGTGCCGACCGTTACTCTCGAGGCCCATTACTACGGGGGCAAGGGCAACGCCGAGGAGAGGCACGGGCTACGTGAACGCCCATCGGAAAGCCATCGTTCGCCCCACCCCCAAAGATAAAAAAAGGCCGAAGACGGGCTAACCAAGCGGAGATTGACCGAGGGGGCCGCACACGACGGACATTAATTCTTCCGGATATGGGGGGGGGCCGCGAGAAAGGCTTATAAAGAACGCCCGAAATTACCTTTCACAGAGTTGACCCCATCAACTGCAATTAAAGTCTCACAGTGATTTTTAACTTTAGGCACGCCGTTTTATTTTAATAACCGCCGTGGAATTGACCCGAAAGGATCGTGAAAAATTTTGATAAATTTACCGGCCAATAAGGTACAATCTGCGATTGATTATAGCCAACGTAAATATACGTTGATTTTCGATCCTCCGCCCGAGGAACGTAAACGCGTGTCTGCCAACTGCGCGAGATTATGACGGCGCTTTAAACATCCAGACAAATAAACGATTTATAGGCAATACAGAAACATTCTGAAAAAATAAATTTCTTCTCTTCGCCGGCAACTAAGATTGGAGAGACTGGAAAAAATATCTTTCCCTTTCTGTGGTTACTGGGGAGAATTGGATACATGCATATATACTTCACGAAAATATTCGAGTTCGAGTTTGATTTTCAATTATGCCCGAAATGTTCGTAAAAACAAACACCGACAAAGGTGAAACAAATAATACCCCCGTATTAATAATATTTCTTCGGGGCTTAGCGTGACCAAACAAAGCCGGACTTATAAATTCGCCAGATTCCTCGAAAGAAAATCACTAATTCCAGAACACTCTAAATAAAAGCGCCCTTCGATATCGATTACTGTGACATTTGTTTCTTGAATTCTGTCAACAATGTCTGGAACATTCGATACCACGCGCTGTATCGTTACGCGATAACGTTTTTTTTAGCGTTAGTTACGGGAAGTCAACCGGTGATAGTAACGGGAATTTTATACTTGCGATGCAGGTATCGATTAAACGAAAATAATCCCGATTACTTATTAACATTTATTTTTCGTCACTTTGTATATTGTGGAATGATTCGTATAGAATTTGGCAATATCGGAAGCTCGACCAAGTTGGCTTACTACCGCTACACACTCCGCTCTCCCCTCTGAATGAACAGGTCAATAGGGTTTCGAAGTCCATATGTTCAATACGCCGATACGGCGTACACAATGTCCGAAACATTTATTTTGTAACAGACGTGCAATACGTATACAACAATCGCGTGCGCTCAAGTCGATCTTTGACATATGTTACCGTTTCCGGGCAAGATGCGTCCACGATAGGATACAACAAACTCGACCGGTTATTTCCCGCGTACAATGAGTGTACAATGAAAAGTTTATGAAAACGGTTTCGGAGTTTTTAATAGAGAGAAATTAAACTGGGTGTAATGGCGGCAAGGGTAAATATTTTATATGGCGTCAATTCCGGCTTTTCAATTCTAACCGGAAGGCGAACAAAAAATCATTTCACGGAAGAGTGTTCGGCCGGGAAGAGCGATCCAGGCGAGCGACTATAAACGGGTGGTGGAGTCGAGAAAAACGGTGGAGAGTTCGACGATCTCGGGGCGGAGGCGGCCGCCAGCCTCGACCGAGGCCATTTCTTTCTCCGGGGGCTCCGGTCTATTATTTCCGCCAAGTGGAGAAGAGCCAAGAGGCGGAGGAGGTGGCCCGGCCCTACGCCGGGGATTTAATTTAAATGGCTCGGGGGGAAGGACCCCCCCGCCGGCCGCCCCCGCCAGCCCCCTCGCCGCCCCCCGGCCACCGATCAATAGTTCCTCAGCCGCCCCCGCCACGCATGCACACCTCCCCGCCCGCGATCTCAACCAGTTTCCGCATCGCCCCAACGGCCCGCGCGCTATCTCCACTGCTCCAGCCACTTCCCATTAAGAAAAATTCTCGCATATTAAATCCCCCAGAAAGAATTAGACCGTACTCCTCTTTCATTGTCGTTTTACCCGCCACATCGTCCGTCCAATTTTGTATAATCTCAAAGTAAACACAATTAAAAATTAATCCGAAAATATTCGTAAATAGCAACTTCAAACAACGTTAAGAATATTTTGTATCTCCACCCTATTTCATGAGACTAGATATATTGGGGTGCAACGTGTAAGGGAGGCCGAATATGTTCTGCCAAATAAAAAAATTAATTACTAATTATGTATGCTTTTGGTATTATCGACCGACCGTTTTAGAAACAAATTGTAAAATTCCGGCATTTATGTTTCGCTTTGTAAGGTTTGAACTAATTTTCCGCAATTGACGGTAGTTTATAGGGACGTTCGCGCGTATTCCTTTATAGGCGTAGATATCGTACGGCCGGAATGCCCGAACTTATAAAACTGAAATATCTAAGGTTTCGGTTATACGGTTAAGAAGTTTAGCCGATTCCTCGTAATCCACACAGAGTATCTCCCGGTAGCACTGGAAGCCCTCCTACATTATTAAACGGTGACAGAGAACCATCGATGACCTCAGACTCACCTCTTCTTTCCGCAGCCGACGTTGTCCAATTCGATGTGCCTGTAAGTCGCGTATGTGGCCATATTCAGGTTTAGGCTGTGTGTGTGTCTGTCTGTGGGTGTGTGAGAGAGATATGTAGAGAGAGAGAGAGAGTGATAGAGAGAGAGGAGGGAAGCTTGCGTTTGAGCTGTTGTTGGCGTGAGAGGCGGTGGCGACGGTACTGGAGAGAGAGCACTACTGAAGCGCTGTGTGCCGTCCCCCCGGCTTATATACCTGGCCCACCGGCCCCCACCACCCACTCCTCCGCCCTCAAACACACAACACCCTCTTACTTCTTATCAATTCACAGCTCTTATCGAGACAACCTACACAGCTTTCGCCGGTCGGCTCTACTTCTTATATAGGCGCGGTTAACTCCAGTTTTAGATTTGCGAAAACTCAGCTCTTTCTTAACGCGTCCAGGATATCGTGATAACGTTGAAAAGAAACACAGAAAGTATAACATAAAGTATCAACACAACTGTTGAAACTCTAAACTGGAAGAAATTCAATTGACCCTCACCGTGCAATTGATAATTTCTTCTAAAAGAATATCTCCATCTCAGAACTGGATACCCTCGGTTCGAGTGGAGCTATATTTAGCAATAGGTAAATATTGCAACGAATACCGACCTACGCAATTAACACACTATTAGCGCGCCACACAACTATTAGCATTTAACCACGAGGAAGGGTCGGTGTAGAGGTAAAATAAAAGAGGAAAACTGATAAGTTTTCTGTAAGTACTGAAAAGGCGGTAATCAAAAATTCTAGACAATATTGTCTGCCCTGAATTTCGAAAAGGAAATTCGCTAATATACACGCGCTGGGACTATACGGTGAGGAAGGATATTTTTTGAAAAAAAAAATCCAGGGCAATGACAAATTTTCGGCCAAGACGGCCGTTGAAACGGAATGGTGAACAGGTAGCGATTTGTTTTACCGTTTTATTTCCGCTCGGTGAAGTTGCTGGGGCAAAAATTCAGCACACCATGTCTGCACCGGTTTACAATTAAGACCCCACAGCGCTCCCAATTACGGTAATAAATAGTAGCCTAATTGTACGACCCGAAAGGAACATTGCAGCCACTGCCTTTTGTGTAATATACAGCCAATGTCGAGACAGACAATAGTAACTGACCGCAATAGTACCAGGAAAATTAAATCAAAAGAATTAACACCGGTCTGGAAAAAGAATTATCTATTAAATTAGTTTTTAAGAGCTATTTCCGAATGAATTATAATATTTATGAAAACTGAATTAAATATTAAATTTTTACTACACTATTGAGATTATATACTCGTCTTACAGACTTTCAGCACTCACTGAGCTGGAGCAATATTGGAACATAACTCAACGCTGAAAAGAATGACCACGTCCTCATAATAAATACACACAATAAAAGAAATAATTAAATCGCGCATTAAATGCGAGATCTCACGGAATAATTATGCATACAGTTACAGACAATGGTGGGAGAGACAGAAAAACAGGAGAGAAACTATTTTTATTTCGAAATAAAAACCGGATAACATTCCGATCGGTTAAGGATAGAGGAAATAACGCAACGAGTCCGCAGCGAACGCACCGCCGCTCATTATCGTACTTCGATTCCGAAGCGAAACGCAGGAAAGGAGAGTGTACCGGATGAGGGGACTCGACCCCGCCCGGGAGGAGGCGACCCGGGTCAACGGTATACGCGGGGTAAACTTGGAAGTGGGTCGGGACGGCCGCATATACATTAGCATTATACAAGACAGTTAGCGACAGTCAATCTCAAAATGGTCATCAAATCACGAACCAAATTATAACCTTTAATCAATACTAAAGGACAACAGGTGAGCAAGAGAGTGGTGAAGACACAGAGAGCTCAAATTCATTATTTAATGAACCATAATTTAATGGCTATAGATGACCAACAATTATCGTCGTTAGTCTGTAACTCTGATACTGACGATCAGAGGATGTTCTGCACGTAGCCGAACATGTCGAGAACACAAAAAACCGGTCTACGGCGAGAGGTCAGCCACACCGGTGAACTCCCTGTAATTGTCTTAATATGGAAACAATTGCGGGATAGTATCGAGTGATTCGGTAGCATATCTCGTGTAAAATGGTCCTACCGGATGACCCGAAATCATGCCCACTCTACGACCAGGATATTGGGCGATGTTCACCAACGATACTTTTTTTTTCGTTAGTTGGCAAACAGAACGAAACCTTCCGATATCTTTTCCGGTTACTCATTTGCGTTGATTGAACATCGGTGAGTCAATTAATTAGAACGGGTGGGAGGGGGGAATGGCGGGGGGGGACACCACCGTTAGCGGGCGGAACTCTTGCCTTTCACTGCAAGAGTTTCCGAAGCCGTGAAGAGCAGAAAGGAAGAAAAAGTGGAAGCCGACGACGGTTGCTCGAAAGAAAATCGGGGACGTTCACGCGTAAATTGCTCGGCGGGTAGAGGAGGAGGAGATCGTGAAAGTGGTCGGCGGGTTGCCGTTAACCGCCATGAAACGGACGGAAATACAGAAACGGAAAATAAATTCTACTCGAGAATCGGAGGACGACAAGTAAACGGGACGACGTGAGTCAATATTTTTATTTACACGACGGACGCCTCTTTTATTTCGACCTTTTCTCAATGTCAAGTTTAATCACGATTACTCCAGACACGCGTTCCGAAACCTTATCGAAAAGCGACCGCATTTCGGTACAGAAATCCGGATTGAAATATCATCGGTGATACGTAACGGAGATAGATAATTACTTGTACTCGAGTGTCGACGCATACCGTTCTAGAAGTACGCTTAACCTTGATGGCCTTACTGGGGAGAATAGGCGTATCCGCCCTATTCCCAAACTCCATTCTAGTTTATATCCGTTTGCATAGTTGATTGCGGAGATATTCTGTCGGCGAACAAAGGGTATTTACTAAAGCCATGGTTGCTTGTCGGCTATTAATAATAGCCCCTTAATGGCACGAGGGTTGCATTTTTTTCTTTTCGATACAAGCGCTATGGACGGATAGAACTTTTTGGTACACTCTAGAAATGGACATCGGTACTGAATGACAAAATGGCCGAAAAACATTCCATAGTAACAGCTCCGCTTCGAAGTTCTATAGAGTTTTCTAAGAGCCCGGCCGAGGGGGGTGGAAGGTGCGGACGGCTCCATCCCACTCTCTTCTCAGATAAATTCGCCTCCTTAACGCACATCTTCTCCGACAATTGAGAGTCATTGTCGATGGCGCAGACACGTGAGCGGCATAAATTGTCCCTCCGGGGCACAACATCATTGTCGGGGGACTCTTCCAATTAGTTCTCATCATCACGATCGACCGGACGAACACCGTTCGGCTCCTAATAACGAGCGCCCCTGCCCGGGTCGCTGCTAATAAAATGTTAAGCGGGCCCGTTTGCATTCGGATCGTTTAATTAAAGAACCAACGGCAATTAAACAGCGAACTTAAAGTTAACTGGCAATTATGAAGGCGCTTCCGTGAAGTGGGGAGTCACGAAAAATGATGCTCCAATCCGACACAATTATTAAATGAGACGATACATAATTCAGCGAACCCGAGATCTACAATATTAAAATTCATACGTACTTAATACCGGTTCAGGAAGACTGACAATCGGGGGCACGAACAAATAATTCAGCGGTACGAATACGTTTCGAGTAAACGGTTCGAATCCGGGTTAAAGACAGTGTACGATCGGTGTAGTACCGGCGCCTATTATCAATAATCGATGTATTATTCTTCGATGGAGAACACCGCGATCTAGGTCGTAGTCACGCTCCACTACATTGCGCATCTTTTACGGAGACCTATTAAGGAGAATCGTTTCTAATCCCGTTAGAAACTGAAACATAAATTAGGTACAACTAACATCAATCGGTAAATATTAACTGCCGAGAAATTGGACACCGAACCACCCACCGGTGAAACCAAAAGCCGCAGCCGTACAAGTTCAGGACACTACTCCTCAATTACATTTTTAATACCCACGTCTTACAAATGCAAGTAATCTGTTTAAGTAGGAGAGGTGAGTTGCATAACAGAAAATGATTCGGCCGGCGCTTATCTTTGGGGGAACAATCTACCCAAATGAGCGAGTAGGCCGCGATAAATAAGCCAGACCCGACGGCGAAGTTAAACGTCTGGAGAGCGCTTCCTGACACCAGATAACGCGACCAATAACACAATAACAGTTCTCAAGGCAAACAATCCAATCTAAGGTAAACTCCCGCCGCTATCTCCCTATTGACATGTATCTTTTATTCTGACCGACGGCCGAGAACTGCCTTCTTTCTTTTTCACCTACGCGTTCCATTCTCACACGGGCTACTCCGCCCCTCCCCACCACCATGAGAAACTTCCTAAAACTCCCCGACTATAATAGTTTCCTGGGAGAAATTATTATTAATTTGCATATTAACTGTACGGGGCTGTAGAACGGCCGCCTAAAAGGGCGGGCGGGAGGGGCTCGCCGAATTGAATAAGTTGCCGACCCCGGTAAATATTTAACAAAATAGCCCGCCCCGGGTTCCCACTCGGCCATACCACAGTTTACTTTCAGTTAATCGACTGCATAAATGAACGCCCTGTAAACTACTATGTTACATTCAAAGATGAAAAAAAATATTGAGTTTAGCGAGGCTATTACGCGTGTCGATTGCTGACGATGCATACTGTCAGCACACTCATTAATCTATATTTCTCAGAAGAAATAAGGTTTCTGAACCAACTAACAGTACAATGTCACAATACTGTCATATATTTAGTCAGAAAAGTAGAAACCACCACAAGTAACATTCATTGTTGACAAGATGTTTGACCAGTATTGGTATTACTAATGGAATTTCGATCAATTCATTTAGTGCAAGTAGCTGCTTTGTTATCTTTGTGTCAATTTGTGTAGTTCTTCCTTGTTATAGTATCTGTTTTATTGCATTTTTGGCGTCTATTAACTCTAGTCTGTATTTGTGGATCGGCATATTGTCTGCCCGTTTCGGTCTGACCGCTGCCTCATTTCCTTCTGCTTGTATTCGTGAGGGGGACCGGAGTAATTTTGTTTATATAATCTGTCTGTATTGTACACTGGAGGATCTGTCGTCTAATGAGCTGTGCCATTCTGCGTCCTGTCTCTCCCTATGTGTCCGTTACCGCGTCATTTCTAAAGATACGCGGTCGTATAAATATGAATATTCTGTAGAAACTTGATATCCCGCAACGGTTATTATTATTCCGTGCGCCACTAATTGGTTGCGACTAAACGGTTGGCCGGCAACGCCACAACCAATTATCCAATCAATCTCGCATCGAGGAAACACCGAAAAGGGACAAACGGCCCTGGCAGATGATGGGTTTTTGACGAGGGAATTGTCAGCGAATTAAACCCCCACCGACTTTAATCGGAGAGCGTGGGTTTTTTTTCGTCTAACCTAATTGTCCACCTATCGAAAACGTGAACTGGAAGTAATTGCGCCGTTTCGTAAGGTCAGCGACGAAATCGGTCACAAGCGAAATTTTAACAATCGATGAATTGAGGGCCGTCCGAGAGGGACATTGTTAGGGGATTGAGTCGACCGCGAGGATCACCGACGATGGCGAGAAGACGAAACTGTCCTAGTAAGCGAGTGGAGTATATATCGAAATCCTCCCGGAAGCCCAAATAGGTATATAAAATTATACTGTCAGATATGCCCCCAGAATTGAAAATGAATTTAAAATAACCTATATTAAATGAAATCTTGTACGAATAAATATGCAAGTAAAAATAATTCTACGTTTAACTGGCCGTTCAAATACTACTATCTGCAGAGTTAAATACGAGAAAATATCTAATCTATCGGGCTCCAAGAGGTGGCACCAAACAGGGGTTCGATATTTCACCTAATCTTCATCCGTACTCTATTATCTATGTCGCGATATTATTATCTCTTGCAAAGTTTCACAATATTGCGACGCCACGTTTGTAAACACGCGGAAATATATCTTAATCTCCGTACGCATTGTAAACACGCAATAGTAAATTTTATATGCGCGAACTTATATCGGTATAATATTTTTAAATTAGTACGTACACAATTTTTTTCGGTTCTCAACATATTATTTGAGTAACGTCCGCAAAGTGTAACACTTAAAAACGTAAAAGAAACTCTAGCGGCACTGAATGATACCTCATTTGCACGTTTTAGGTGTTGTAAGTGTTGTTTTCGCACTAGTCCACTAACTACAAACCGCACGGGGGACCTTGGAAAGGGAAGCATAGAGGTAGAGAGGACGGCCCCTTCCCGGGACGGAAAAAGTCCAACATAAAAGATAGAAAAGAAGTCCCCCCGGTCGTCATTAGAAGCGGCCTACACGCCCGCAGAGCAAAAGCCCGGCTTTGTAGTTCTATCTTCAATTATCCAGATCCATAACAACCTCCCGGCCGGCACCGTAAGCCCGCTCACAAATAACTTTCTACCAGATGAGTCTACTTCCCGGTCTCTGGCGGGGTATATGAAAACAAACAGAGAGCCTTCGCCGTACCAAGGAGTTAAATATAAAGTTAAAAATTGGGACCATTTAATTTAGCTCGCGAGGCGCACACACGAAACGATTTTGTGATCAGCGCTTGTTATATTCTATAACAGTTGATACTGCAAATTTTCGTATTCTATATCAGTTCAACTTGTCAGCAAATATTTAAAATAAAAATATACCAGTCCTAAATAACCTTGCCTTGTTTGCTTCGTAAAAAATCCGTCTACATTGAAACGACTTAAGAATCTGCGGTCGAACAAGAAAGTAGTAATCATTTTTTAAATTTCATTCTCACTTCTCTGGTCAGCATGTGTGAAAGCTTTCTCAATCTCTTTCTTTCAATACTATCTTACGAATGGTTCTTTAAACTTTAGTTCAGAACTAAAAGTTGTAATCATCGGTCGAATGGTGGAAGGAAAAGGTGCGACTAGACGCTAATGGGAGGCGCTATTTTTCTCGCAATTCATTGAGTCACAAGTCTATAATCAGGTGTCGGCATCGAAATTCAAACCGAGGCGAGTGCGATATTTCCAACGGAAGAGACGCGGCCAGGCCGCCATCAATCGCCGGCCACTTGTGACGCGGTCGGTTATCGTTCCCGCTCGGCGCCGCATAAGGAAATCTCCACGGAGAAACAATTTTTCAAGTGGAAAACGAAGCCCGTATGGCGCGATCCGCGGTGCAAACCGCCAATGCCATACATGGCAGTATTGGACTGAAAACATTCAGAACCTTATTTACAAACCACTATAAACTTATCAAAATTCTTGCGATCTTCTGTTCCCAATCTAATGCTAGACCGATTTCGGCACGTAAGTATTGTGGTTGGTTTACAGTTAGACAATGCTAATGCAGGAGGCAAGAAACAAAATTGACATTAGCTCGAATCATTGAGCGGGGACATAAGACTGTAAAAAAGATGTTACTCCAAACCGAATAGGAATCTTAGAATTTATAGTTTGTCTACACGCTACTCAGACCTGTCTAAAGAGTATTTAATACATATATTTGTATACAAAAATTCTTAAAATAGATTGTCTATCTTTGAAATGAGAGCTTTTAGGCAATTGACGCCAATTAACGTCTTAAATTAATCGTGTGATCCAGTAACTGCAAGTAGGATTATTCGCATAATCAAAATGAGGTAACACTATAGGGACATTGGGTATGTCTTTTAAACAAAGTGAACGGTACCTAGTAAGTTATTCGTGACGTAGGAAATTAATTGTTTTTTTTTCATCTGCCATAGTAGAGCTACCACATTACCAAAATCTTTACCGTTAACAAAGCCAGGAAGCCCACCACCTTGAAACTACCCGTCTGCTAACGGCCAGAGCGGACCCTATCGGGTGATTACCTTTCGAAGAAGGTTAATCCGCGGTCGTAATTCCACGAAACAATTGAAACTTTCAAGGCCATCGTAGGGAACCATTTACCGCAGGAGAAATAGAAAAAAACCCTCCGTAGTCGTAGGTGAAAAAAAAAATATAATTTTACAAATGGACAGACAGAAGCCAAATTACTTTCGTGACCGAGGCCAGCGAGAGAAAAAGCAATATGATGTGTTACCCAGCAGCCCCCTTCAACAGATAAGTTTCCGGAGCTATTACACCAATTCCGAATAATGTTTGGGGGAGCAGTTCATTAACCATTAGGGCAGATTCGTGATAAATTAAATAACTTTTTCAATTATTTTGTATTGTATTTTTTTCACCGAGGAATTTTCCCGAAATGCGAGTTGAAGAAAAGATGCTCTCCAGTATGTAAGGTGCCAATTTATGATTGATCATATAAGCAGCATAATTAAAACGCTCACTGTTTTATTCCGTACTTGCTTCTGTTATTTATTGAACAAAACGTAAAAATAAACTGTTTTCACGTCAATTCTTCAAGTATACAACTGTTCACATATAATTATAAACCAAAGCTTGGGAGTACGATTTTGAATGTCGACTGGTTTTTAACGTTTTATCTCCTGCGCGTTTCCTTGCGCGAACAGGAAAAATGTGAGGAAAATAGACGCGAATATTAAATGTGGATTCCGGTCCAATCGGGCGGTTATAAAGAATGAAAACTTATCAGGGGTCACCACCACCCCCACCCCAACATCCCGGCAGTCTGAAAAAAACATCCGCGACGAGATTAGTTTCTGCATGACAAAGAAAATCGCCGACCGAAAAAAAAGGAACGGGGAAAGCAAAGAAATGGGAAACGGTAATGGAGAAATGAAAGATATCGGCAGTGTCAGTTCAAATGGCCGACTCAATTGGTGAAATGCAACGCGCTCTGGGTGAGTGCCCGACACGTTCAGAGAGGTCCCGGTCATTTTTCGCACTGGTTTTAGAAAACCAGTTCTGAACGAAAGCCAAAAGGAATATTTCCGGAGAGTCTCGGCGAACTCCGGTCCACAGTTCACGTTTCAACTGTTGAATATCATGTTTCTTTCATATTCAGATTTAACGAAAATTTTAGATCATAACCGCTTCCTAAAGGGGATGATATTAATTCTACAGTGTGTAATAATGACTACACATATAATTCATAACATACAATAATAATAGTACAATAAGATGAACTTTATTTCAGTAAGTGCCTTATATACAAATATAAAAACCAATTATGGCTTATCTTCGATACATCCGAGATCGGTTCATTGTCTCTATACTAATACACTAAATAGTTAGTAAATTAACAAAAGCATACCTTATAATATATATAATTTCATTCAGATATTATCGTACTTTTTATATCGTTAACAAATAGTCATTAAAATTATCAGATTCGTCCAGGTAATAAGTCAACCACGTTCCCCCAAAGGCATTCATCCCTAATAATATTCACTTCCTCCATTACTCATTTCAACTTTCACCGGTCGGTCGTTAACATTGTAAAATTAAATTAGGGCTCGTCCGCCGTGAGTCATGAAGCTACGTAACGTTTAATCACATTACTGAAATATGATGTGGGACCGAAGCGTCCGTTTAAGGCGTCGAGGACAGCCGGGAGGGGAGTACGGTACACACCCCCGTTCTGGTTGACACAACTCAACTGGCACCAACTCATTCAGTACTTTAGTACGCACTTAATGGAATCATCAATGCTCGTCCATTTAACAACTGGCCAATGTAAACGCTGTCAATGTAAAGGGAGAGGGACATTTCAAAATTACACCTTATCCCCTCCGACCAGGGGTCACTAAGATCCGAGTCAGTTTCAGAATACGCATTTTACAAGGGCCTATTTATTTTCCAGAAATTTCGCTTTACCGTATTCAAAGCTTAGGTTAAATATTTCTCGAGACGCTCTTCTGGCGAAGGTAAGACCCTCGGTTCGATTCCTACGACTGGCCCGATGGAATTTAAATTGAATATAAAATTAGGGAATTTGAATTCAAATTACGTCAAACAAGTTTCGTTTCCAACAACAGATTACTTATCATGGATTTTAAGCTGTTGAAGATTCACATATTAATGAAATATGCAGCCCAGGATTCTCAAAAAAAGTTTCTCGAGGGTATTTTTTAAATAAGTAGTTATTTTCGGACGACTCTTGTTTTATACTTTTCCTAAAATTAAGTTAATTATAACTGTTAACGTTATTTTACTAATATTATTTTTTTTGCCCATATGTAAATAGTACTGTCTGTTTCATCAAGCTTATAACTCGGCAAAAGGATAAAATTAACGAGATAGTTATCCCCCACATACCAACGTTATACGGTGCCTATTCAAAACTCTACAGCCTGTTAATATTATTGCATCTGAGTCATAAAACAAACCTGACTGCCGTTTAATCGTATTAATGAAATATGATGCGTTAATTCAATGGGCAGGCCCGGGAAATTTCAGAGGGCGCACCCTCGTTCGAGTCGGGAGTTCGGCACTACGCCCCACCCCCTTCATCCTCCCACCCGGAGCGACTCTCCCGCAGGCTGGAGCAATCAATTATCGACGAGGAGGAGGAGGAGGAGGAGGAGGAGGAGGTATCCCAGCCATTTTCGTCCACCAAACTGCCGGCTACCGACCATCCCGGTCGGAACAAAAGCGGCTGGGGATGTTAAATGGCGCGAGGGCGCCCCTCCTTCGCTTTGGTAAAAAAGAGTGGGAAGGACGAACAAAATAAACGCATCTGCGTTAACATATGGCAGCGCTGAATGGAATATTATATAGATAGACGTGTATATATATATATATATATATATATATATATATATATATATATTAAATAGGTAGAACGCCCATTTTCTATTGAAAAGCCGTCGTTCGCTAATGGCTTTTTGAACAAATATCGACGCAAGAAATAAACTACCCTAAGCCCGCCTAAAGAGTATTGGCAAGTAGGGACGAAGCACTAATGGACCGAACAATCGAATTATAATTATAATTGTATTAAATGTATAACAAGTAACAGAATGGTTCGATAAAGGGGGCGGCAATAAAGGGAACAAGGTCCAACGGAAATAGAAATCCTAAAGTTCAAATTTAGGAGGCAATCTATAAATAATTCCTAGTTTAAGCAGCGCTGACCACTACATAATTGACATTTCGATACGATTTTCAATTAATTCATATTGTAAAATATATTTTAAACAAAATTATAAGACAGTAGTTTGAGTCAATGATGTGAGACAGAGTACTGTTGAGGATAATTGTTTTCAATCGGCGCTCAATCGGAACCAGTCCTCTGTCAAAGGCAGATCTAATAATATCTGCGTATTGCTTGCATAAATCGTGAGAGCTTAGCACGTTTCGATTCTGTTGCCGAAACCAAATTATGCACATACGTCCCCCAGACCACAATTCAAATGGTCGGGCGGGTCTGGCATCAGAAGCCCCCTCCTCGGCTCCGATAAAAACAACTCACCGACAGACAGACTGAAAACAGTCCGCATAAATTTCTCTTTTATTCGTTCAGTGGTCATGAACTCGTTTGATTCTGTCAATACTAATGATTCATGAGAGGTAACATGCCACTTCTCTGTAGTCGTTGTACGATCGGTTTCGCCATTAAAAAATTCGTTTATATTAATGCACAACTGTATACGTAAATCACTTGTCTTACTCGGTAAATAATGAGTAAATTCATGAAAGTAATGGTGAGAAATCCCTTTTAAATATTATATATATTTTATATTTTCGAATAATATTCGAATAAAGCAAAAAGAAAGATGATTTTTCAACAATTCCATTATACTACATTCTCGACTGGAAAAAATCTCCTTTAAACTCGAGCGGCAATAACGCTCTATGAAAGGAATAAAAAATTACGGGTGAATCATAAAGATGGAAATCTTCCGACGCCGGAATGATTGGGACCCGACATTAAACCGATACCGGTTTCGTTAAGTTCGGGCCGGCGATAAAACCGGGAGGCGGAATGAATGTAAAAAAAAAAAAAAACAAATTTACATTCAATACCCGAAGAGGCGGGTCATCCCCTCGAGAGGTCTTCCGGTCGAATGATGGCGCGACCGTAATTGACTTTCACGTGATTGAACGGCCCCCAACGAAATTGCAATATTATTACAATGCCAAGTGCCCCGCCGGCCGAGAGTACGGCCGGGAATTTATACTGCTCTCCATCCTAGAGAGATCGGTCCGACCTCTTTACACTTAACCGACCTGTATCTATATACACCCATGTATAACATATATATAAAATCGGAATGAAAGTAAAATTTCAATTAAACGCCTCTCTCTACGATACCGTATGTTTTGTGAGTTGTGATACGATCAGTCATGAAGTATAAATACGATTGAAAGGAGGAACAAAATGATGCTGATATTTTACTGCCTCAATACTAGACATTCCTAGTAGGCACAAATACCGTTAGGTATTCCGTGAATTAAGATAGGTACAGGGAAGAAGGCAGATCTCTCGTTAAGATCCGAAGAACAAATGAGTATTAAACGACAGGAGTCGAGAACAAGAGCAAGGGAGTGAGACGTCGTGACAACGCGCTGTGAGTTCCCACACGTCGTGACCCACTCCGGCGGCCGGTCTCCCGGGTCCATTAGTTAAACGAATCGTACACCGTTTCCGGAGCGAAAGGTCTGCCCCGGGTGTACGGCCGGCAATAAAATCAGCCGCGACGCACGATTGAGCATCGGCCGACGAATTGAGGACGGCGAATCCGAACTCGATCGGCACCGCGGGTAGGGAACAAAAAATTCCCGACGATTATATCCGGCTCCGGGTTTTCTCCAGGCAGTATAATGATTGTGTTTAAACGGCGTCTATGATTGAAAGTGGACGGGAGAGGAGAAGTGGACGGTCCAATAGTTCGGAGGGCCCCGGGCGAAAGGAACCACCGAGCAGTAACGGCCGCCTCTACGATAATAGATAGTTCAACGATCTGCAAAAATACGTTCAATCTTAATACTAATTCGGTCGAAATTTTGGAAACTTTGGAATTTCCGATCACTGGCGGCGATTGGGGTACGTCACGGCTGACTGGTTGGCTCAAACGCGTCGACCCGGATTCCAATCCCGATGTTGGATAGTTATTGCAATCAATTGAAAATTTCAACCCATAATTATATTTGAAATAGTTCAATATTTATGATGATTTCATGTCGTTAAATTAACAGAAACGAATTACTATCGAAATGTTAAGTTTATATAAGAACTTCGGCGGAAAACTGGCACCAAAACAGAACAACGCGTTCCATTATAACACTTTCATCTATAATTAATTACATAGTTAACATTCATCCAATACTATGAATACACTAAAATGATACATTCCGTGGAACTGCAATACTACAGAGTGCTAACAGATAACTATCAAATTTGTATGGAATCTAATCTGTACTGTATTGTATGTCAAATAAACAAGACGGATGGAACAGCAATAAGGACGCTCACTGTTCAATGTATCACACGGCATAGCCATTACAATTTATCAAACTCCTCATGAATAATTTGAATAGTACTGAACGGCTGTAAATGTTGGCTATATTTTACGTAAAATTTTCGTAACGAAACCGTATACGGTTTGTTGTAATGAATTGGTACATTACTTCTATATTTACCAAACTGGGATGTACAAAAAGGTATCGACAAAGTCGGCCCGCCCTATGCAATTCTAATTAACACTTGGGAATTGTGAACATGTGATTTTCAACAATTAATTTGTTCTCGCTAACAGTGTGGAAATGGAACACAATTCCCTAAATTCTCCATTTAACTTTTTCCGGCGAAACCGTATCAAAGCACAATATGAAATTCACTGACGAGAAGAAGCATGTAAAGATAAAGTAAAATAAGGTGAAAGTATTCTTCTACAATTTAACCTAAGAGTGTACGTTGCAACTCATTATTTTAAATCAGTTCGGTTTATACAAATTGCAATCTTACACGTACAATTTTCTATGCGTCCGCGAATACTTTCTATGCGGGCGAGTGAAATCGACTTCTTGAAGTGCAACGAGCCCGCCTGCTGGGCGACTGCATTTTAGTGTAGCGGAAACAGTGTACTGCCGCTCCAAATCAAGAATACAGCAGACCAGGTCAGATAAGAAAGAAAGTTCCGATTCCGGGAAACTTTTAGCACAAACTCGGCACCGAGGATGCGACAAGGCACGATTTAATTTAAATGTTAATTCGGCGACAGGAAATTTAAATTAAGAACCGACAATTAATAGAAAATTGAAGTTCAGTATTCGAGATTATTCGTTTAAAATTCTTGAAGCAACACTATCAACGTAGGTGGACAATAATTAATGAAGCTAAGTAAAGTGGAGAATAATTAATGAAATTAATCAATTAATTATGGTATCAGTCGCCAGGGACTCCAAACCCTCAGTATATCTTTAGCGCGTAATTACGTACTTGTCATAGTATCTGACTACCCAGTACCATTACAAAATGGTATCTCGACAAGAGATCAAATGATAACACATATTTATCCAACCGGTTTTTTAAACTAAAGGTTATTAGTAGAAATTAAATAATACTGGCAGAAATAATAAATCGTTAATTAGATTTAACGTAAGACATTTTGGGCTAAAGAGAGGCCGACATTGAGAGTATCGAGCGGTAGGTGGTAAGGCCAGTGGGCAATTGGGCCGCGGGGGAGGATCTTGATAGGGGCTGTAGCGCAGAGGGGGTCCAAACCGACCAGCGCCTTCGCCCTCCGCCGACAACCCTAATCTACATAGGATCGATTCCCGGTCCCCCTTCACCCCGGGGGTTAAGGTCTTCCCGATGTCGGCTACGGCCCGGGGATGCCGCCCTATCCCCCTAACACAGTACCGTGGGCCAATATAAATGCGGCCTACGCTCTCGCACAGCGTAACAACTCAGGATGAACAGCTGTGCAAAATATATAGTAGCCGAGATGAAATGTGAACGAAATCCCGGCGTATAACCCCAAAATATGGGATGGATGTTAATGTAAATACCCAATATTCTATCTTTCTTCATAATTGATAGCATCGTGACACAGAATCGTATATTTTATCCACCGCCTATTGATATTAGATGAATTATTTAAGTGAAACAAATATTTTCTAGGAATATTGACCAAAATTGGGAAATATTGAAAATCTCGCTGCGACGTTAACCCACAAAGAAATCTCCCGAACCGATCAACCGAAAGGACAGTAATCCGAAAATGGGTGAAGGATTTAAGGACTTAATTTAGAGCGGTGGAGGTGGGTGCCATCGATTCTGAGGCCTTCATCATAGCCGTCGGCACGGGTGGGAGGGGCCAAGGGGGTTTGTGCCCAATCTACATTGATTTGATGCCGAACCCTGCCGTACATGACAGTCTCGGGGGAATCAAATATATTGCCGAATTGGCCTCAACCCCTACGACTCCAGGCCCGCGACCGATGTTAACGATCAAAATGCCGAACTATCCACTAGATTTCGTACACAATGCGCACATTCCGAACACAACAGCGGTACAAATAGTGGCACTGCATTAATAGTGACTCACAGTTGCGCAAAGGATTTGACAAAATTTAAATGGACAGATTAGATTAAAATTAATTCACTGCTTCTTCAGATTTGGATGAGGATAGTTGCATGAATAAATTAATTAGAAGGTAATGTTACTTACCCCAACACCTACATCATACAGAGTTAAATGTGGCACATGGACTCACCTGAAACAAAAAAAAATTAAAATTAATATTTTAACTTCTGCACTAGAATGAAAGTACAACGTAATGTCCATACGTGTATATAACGCTGTCGGTTATTGACATAAACTCCAGAAATTATGTATCGTGTTGGTTATGCTTTACAACGAGGTCCATCCCTGTTCAATTCAAGTTCGCGACCCCGGTGGTTTCAATTGGCAGGGAGATGCACACACTTTTCAATAAAGTGCGAATTTCCGTGCGACCAAAACGGGCGGCATATGTATGCACACATCCCCCGACCTTCCGCGGTTTCCCTCCTGAATTGCCGACGCCGTAACGAGGTTCGAAAGCGTCGGGTCGTGACGCACCGCCGGGGGGGAAAGCGACGCCTTTACAATATGAAGAAAAGTAACCGGGTCAAAGAAGGGAAAATTACAGGGCCGATTCGCGGTTTTTCTGTCGGCTCGTTTTGTTTAGAAAGCTCGCAATAATAATAAATGCGTACGTTTACAGCCGAAAACTTAATGGACGCCGAAAGGAAAAGGGGCGCGATAAACCACGCTTTCGGGACATATACGGAATTGCAACTTGAATTAACAGCGGACATTATAATAGAAACAGCCCGTATTGCCGCGATTGTCAAGTTAATAGGCATTTGCAAAGTCGTCCCCACCGTGCTGGTAAATCACGACTCACGCGGTAGAATTTATTTTCGCGGCAGAGACCGCCACGTGCCAGCGTATCGTCGTTTTCCGATTCACTTATCTAATCTGGTAGTTTACCGCCGGTTGGTAACAATTTATGAAACCGAACGACCGAATAATAGCGCCAGTGTGTGGGGGCCGAGCAGGGGCTGTTATGACCAGCGTCTGTATAAAATGGATATCGAACGTGTAAACAGGGCGTCGTATCTAATCGAAGGGATTCTATTAGTTTCGAGTGGAGGGCACACAGAGGCCCCGGACCAAGATAATTTGTCCGTATTTCGAAAAATTTTGCGCCACAATATTGTCAGGCGGACATATGACGTTCGAGTGGGTAAATATGATATTGAACCTGCATTTTCTTTATCGCGTCAAGTGCTCTACGCACTCCGAATAATGGACGACTACTCTGTAGTATATTATCCAGTACTATCTGTGTTTGTAAATACACCCATAACTTCGGCATTTGGCTAAAATCGATAGGACAGATTAATGTCAAAGCATCACTAAAAAGTCATTCATCACTAAAAAAATACATCAATCGAAACAGGAAAGTTTTAAAGTGCATCAAAATTTCTATAATAAAAATTCAATCAAACAGACTTAACATATTAACATTAATAAATAAAATTACAGCATGGATGCATGACTTCAAACAACAGGTTGACCATATATGATAAAAAGTAATTTTCTTGATTCCGGTGATAGATGAAAAGGTAAGGTACGGGAATTTTTTTTAAAAATCTTAATCAATACAAATTGTTATGCCCATATTACGAGGTCCTATCACGGATGGTGTCACTCTTGTAGGGCGGATAGGGCTTATAAGAAATTCAATTATCCTGTCGGATTAACATTGGCCGGCGGCTTGAATGGCAGTCCATCATTTACCGGGGGGGGAAGCGGGCATAACGGTCTAACACTGGTAGTAGGTAAGCCTACTATTTGGCCTGATAATATCAAAAATATGACTCGTTTCGATTTTCAAGATATCTCTCGATGTTCGAGATGTTATGTACGCCCAATTTCGAATACGTGTCATTATCTTAATTGAATCAAAAGGGGGAGGACTACACGGGGGGGGGCTCCTAAAACGGGGCTAATTAAATTAATCGAGCAAGCATCCCCCTAAATGGATGATGGTTGGGTTTGATTATGCTCCGCCCTTTGAGGAGACATATGGTACGGGTAAATCAATGACGGGCTTCACTACACGAAGTTATAACAATCGGAAAACACATGGCGATAATGATTCACGAAATCATTATTCTCCGTTATAGGATTTCATTTACAAACACGACATTTCGTATTATGATGAACAACTGCATTAAAATTTCGATTATCATGAAAAAATTGTTATATTTTTTATTTATCTTGTACGATGTGGCAGTTTTGCAATTATGTCCTTTATTGGAACGTCTGTAAGTATTAAATGATTTATAATAACTGCGACAAATAAACAATCGTGTTACAAGGAGAAGTTGATCTTTGACATTCCAACGAATGGGAAAATAATAACAAATTCGAGTACGAAAAAAATTATGGTCCCGAATTTCACGTTTAATTAAGATTCTTAGCCCGACTTTTCAAACAGAATTGCCGCCAAAGGGCTGCCGAAAATGTAAAGAGCCCGCGAGCACTTCATCACCACCCCCCGTCCACCGCCACCACCACCACCACCGCCCACGACCAAAGGAATGGAGTCCTTAACTCTGTAAAAGCGAAGGGGAGAAACTGAAAAGAGAGGGAGCCTTCTTCTACGCGAATTCGAGATGCTTTTCAGCCCCCCCCCCCCAGGGCCGCACATTAAGCCCCGAGGTGGGCAAAAATCAGTTAACTGGGAAAATAATGGTGGTTCCTCCAGACCCCTTTAAACGCTTAGGAAACCGAAACGCGACCTTCGATGATAATAATAATAATAATAAGAATAATAACGGAATAAGAAAAAAAGGCGATAAAAGGGAAAAGTTAAATAGAGTTGTCAGCACCTCTCTGATTTTCATTTTTGATGGCTACGTTATCTCTGCCTTTTTTTTTTTAATAGAACTAGCGATGATAGAGAATGTAACAGTCAGCAGATCTTTGATAGCGGTGATGGGGTACTAAAAAAAAACATTAAAATGAAAGTCTGAAAATCAATTTTCGTCAAATAGGCAGTTCAATTTAATAAGGTAATTTTCACTGTTCCCGATACTATATACTATTGCGTTACGGTGACCCTACCGACTTGTTGTATTATAATTCGCCATCAAATATCCGTCTGACCGTTTCAATGCAACATAAGTCAATGTTTGATGTTATAATAGAATTATCACACTTCCAGGATGTGGTTTAAAAACAAATTTGCATTCTGTAAATTGAAAAGGATTCCGTGCCATCACAATCTGATTAAGGATATTATCGATGTCTAGCGGGGATTGATTGCTATTCCCGTACTAATATATGAGTGTATGCAATAACAACAGGTGCACTTTTCTTTTTTACAAGTATTGTTTTATTATTATTTTTAGTATTTTTTTAACGCAATATCCTCTGGGATTCCAGGCCGAATCACACTCGGCGCTCTGTTCACACTCCGCCGAAGGCTCGGTTGCCAAGACCGATGTATCGACAGCGGACGCGTCCGATATTCGATGGCGGAAAGCGGGCCCGAATTATAACCGAGCCGGGGGTGGGGGAGGGATGGCCGTACACCGAGGAGCGGTGTAAAACTGGAGTCCGCGATGGCCCACTGCCAGCCAACCCAGACACATCTCCCCTTCGGACCCCAGGACGTTGAACTTCATCCGACTCCAGCGCATCTCTCCACGTGCTCCGACCGACAGCTGATCGCATCTTTCAATTCCGGATACGCGAAATGACAACAACCCACCGCGCTGCAGTTAGTCGGAAATACGGACGTGGTCTATTCAACTATAACCGTTCTCTCTGAGTCTATGAAGAGAGAGATTTTTTATTCCCGTTTCTGCTTTCAGCAACCTACATCTATACAAATTTGATCAGAAGAGGCTATTTTCGTTCCTACGCTCCAGTTCTATTTATTCCTGATTACAAATCGCAATTTAATCCGTGTCGTAAATCATTTACCTTCCGGCTTTGTTTCGGGATTGTTATTATACAGCAGGTGCAGACGTCCAACGCAATAATTTTAACGTTTGGATTATGTAAATTTATTGAAACTTACGGTTAGAATGTAAAAAACGTGGCCAGCCTTACATAAATATATATATATATTTTATTCGTGTCGACCCACGCTGACCTCCTGTTGCCGTCAACACGCAGTTCTACCAAAGCTCGGGTTAATTAAAACACAATAATTGAAAGTCCGTTTCCGCACAATGTTCAGAAGAAAATCAAAAACTGATCGTGCATAATGACTGATTCGTTTTTAAAAATGGAAAACCGTCGTTTCTAAAGAAAAATAATTATTTATTCAGATTCCGTCGGTATTGAGAGCCCACGGTCCCCCGGAGCTTTCTCTTCCTCTTTTTCTTATACTCGGCCGGGCGAAAATAACGGGACAAAGGACCGCAAAATAAGACTGCGCCCGCTTCAATTTCAAGAAAAACATAAATTGCTTTCTTCCCCGGGTCAATTACATATTAAATACTCCCGGCCGGAGAGAGAAATCATAATGATGAACGCGCCTAAGACTTTCATTCTTTCTTCTGGCGTAAACATTTAACTGGGAATATGCAGCAGTGACTACAAAATGGCCTTCCATGAAAAGCCGTTTTTAATTGTAGGCATGATTCTCGTAGTTTCATCCCTTTCTTTCATACATAAACGTGTAACACTGTATGCTCTCACGGGTACACAGGATGTTTGTACAGAGGAACTATCAAACGGCGTGGAGCGTGAAGAAACGATTTCCAATTAAGTGCAATAGATTTCCTATTCGAAATTAAATCGGGCTCTCCAGATGGATATGGGAGAGGACGGTTAAATGACAAGGCCCTGTTAGAGTGGAGCCTGTTAGTGGGTCTGAGGAGGTGTGTTGGCCGATCACGGCCTACATGCTCGCCCCTCCGTACAGGCGCCCCTTGCTCCATTCTGATTGCGCTCTTCCTCGTCTTAATTATCTCCCGTTCCCTCTCGCCCCCCCCCCCGGGGGCCGTTTCAGCGCCAGTTTAGGGGGGCACGTACACGCGAGGGGGCGGTGGCTGCAGGTAATGGGCGTAACCGATACCCCGGCGGTCAGAAATCTGGGTCCAGTGTGCGATTAGCCGGCGAAAAACCTCAAATGAACCTGTATGAAATGTCCAAATATCGAACTTATTTACGACACCAACCAATAATTATAGGACGGGATATTTAATAATAAAACGGTAGCCCTGTAACAAATAACTTGTTTGGCCGTACGACCAGCAACGGGGTTTCACATTCAGTGGACACCGATACCAACAGCGAATGGAAAGACAGAGAAAAAATACGGCGATAGCCGGGTATAAAAAGTTCTCTCTCATCGAGCCCGTTTCGCTTAATTTAAGTCCGAAATTTAAGTGGCCACCACTATCGAGATGTATATAAATAAATGGTGGGGCCAATCTGAAGGGGCTGTGTGAAACCGAAACCGCCGCGCTGGAGAACAGCTGGAAAACGATCTCGCTATATATACAAACAAACCGGGTATATTTGTAGAGGCCCGGGGGTTTTTGGCTCGGCCGGCCCCGGCCAATGCCAATTTAGCCACCTGACGCCCATCGCGCGTCCCTTCCCTTACAGCCGGCGACAGGGACAGCCGCTCTTCGTCGAACGAGGAGACACCTCCAAATCTACCGAAAAACCGAGGAAAGTTCGGTCCGAAACGACACCACTTGGGAAACACGAACGCCGTGAAAACAAATCGAACGGATGTCAAAGATATCCTTTTTTGGGTTAACACGTAAAATCGCGTTGGCTGCTCACGAAATTCGACGTGGACATCCCCAATCACCTCGTCCCTATCGGGAGAAACGAAATTCTACTCGAACTATTGTTTTTAATCGACGTCAAATCAAACATTCCCAACTTTACACAAACTGACGTGTTCTAGCGTAGAAAAACATGCAAATTATAAATAGTTAAATAATACAGTGTGTGTATACAATACAATGTGGGCTAGATAACCAGAATTGATAAAATTAAATATGCTAGATAACATAAAAATAATTTTTTATTACATAATTACAAAATAAAATTATATGAAACCATAAAAATAATTTTTATTACATAATTACAAAAATTATATGGGGAAACGATAGAAATTTTGGAACTATACCATTAATAATAAAAGGAATAATACGAAGTCCTCAAAGCTGAATTTTATTTCCTTGCATATGTACCATATATAGACAAAGAGCGTGTGTGTATCCATTGTAGTTTAAGGTACAAGTGCTGTACCGTGAGATCCGCAAGATAACCATACTACAATACTAATTGGACTCAGGTATGTATCTAATTGCGAAGCGCGGGCGAACGATAGCACCGACCCGATCCTTGAAGAAAGTAAGATTCTTACTTAACTATTATCGTAACTCATGGATCAAGTACGGCTTTAGTTCAAGAGAGGAAAAACCCCGAAGTAGCGGCGATCTCTAATCACCATAAGGGGTCATACTCCAGTTCCGAAAAAATGAAATACAAGTAAATTACGACTCAATACAGAGAACAGTTAATTTTCGTCGTTCCTAGCTAATGTTTCCAAAGATAGGTGAAAACGTTAAAAACGCGCCGGAAAAGGGCGTAAATACATTTCCCTCGGCCCCAACAACAAAAGCAAAATAGCATTCCCAGTCACGTCCGATTCATGAATCATGGGAGAATATCACGTCTACAAGCAGTGAATAATTTGATCCCAACTTCTATGGAAATTCAATTGAATTATTTATACCCTCCTGCATGTATATAAAACTTATAAATTGCAAAATTCTGATGGATCGCCGAACAGATAGGCAATAAAACTTAATAACAGGAAATTAATTCTTGAAGATTTGATGTACGTGCGAATGTTTTAGTACCGTTCACATAAACCTTAACTACGTTCATGTGATAATAATTTATAATAGGTTCCTGGCATTGAATCACATAACTTCAGAGCGGTAAATACACAGAGAATAAAATATCAATGGACGATTGGGGGAATTATTTACTTATGCTTATAAGCATAATCCATTTTCAAGATACCGAGATAAACATACATTCCATAAATATTATTTGCGATTAACATATTTTTTCCTACAAAATCTTCTAATTAATGTAATTCTGAGATTTTTTATGTACATCAGACTAACGTTAGAAACAAACAACGCAATGATGATTTTACCACTCGTTGTGAATGGTTACAGAACTCATTTTATTTGATTACAGAAACAAAATATAAATGAAAATTTAAATTTAAAATATCCTTCTCCATTCAGTCACTTCAGAGCCTACTAAACTCAATCCGACAAGTTGTATTAAACACGAAATGGAAATAATAACACTTTTATCCATACGACAAAAGGTATCATATATCAGCAAAGGAAATAACGGCACATTTATTCACAAGTACAGAATAAATTCTCACTACGTACGCGTACTGAACGTAAATAATAATTATCGTGCAATATTTTGTCACCAATACAAAACGTTTGAGCCGAGACCAGAATAATTAATTGTAAAACGGACGTTTGTAGATTATTTACCAGTTGGAAAAACGTTCTTGTTCATTTTTTCCGTCCCCATCGAAACTCGATACGGGCTCCAAACCGAACCGCGTTTAAAATGCTGGCAGGCCTCTCACTGCAACAGCAATTTGTCGGATCTGGTAGCGAATACGAAATCAACGATTTGTTTCCAAACAGGCAATCTGGCCCAGAAATAAAACAAAAATACCACGAGACTGAAAAACAATATTTACAAAACGAAACCGTTTGGCAACCGCAGGAGGAATAAACTGGACGTGAATGAAAAGGAACTTTCATTATCGATACTCAGGATACAATATAAAACGAATGACAACAGGACACAATATGACAACATGACGATGATAAAACATGATTTCTACCCAACAGGAAATGTTCAAATTGTGCTACAGCGTTAAGAATAACGCAAATAAATAGACACAGAAATGTATCAATGAACACAACTACCATTAAATCATACTCACTTAAGGCCAAGTGTACATTGAAACTTTATTTACTCTTTTTTGCTGACCGACACATGAATAAGGTTACATGTTCGGTGGATGATTAAGAGATATTTGATAAGAACCAAAAATGTATATATGACTGAACAAACAAAAATAAATGTACCACTGGAGCACTATTGCAGTCAACATAACGTTAACAGCAGACAGAATGCACAATGATTATTTATTTACTCTTGTTCGGTGACCGACACATATATGGCGATTAATATGTGTGGAGGATTGTTAAGAGATTTCTGTATCTTAAGTAACCGAATGATCAAGGAACCATAGTCATGACCTAGAGGAAGTGTATCAATGAACATTACTACCATTAAATAATATTTATTTAAGGCCAAGTGCACAATGATAATTTATTTACTCTTTTTGCTGATGATTAAGAGATATTTGATAAAAGAAAAATATTTGTGACTGGGTAAACAATGACTCAATGTATCACCGAGTACAGTATTGCATGAATAAGGTGATTATTTATTTACTCTTGTTCGGTGACCGACACACATGTTTGTTAAGAGATTTCTGTATCTTAAGTAACTGAATGATCAAGGAACCATAGTCATGGATGATTAAGAGATATTTGATAAAAAAAATGATATTTGATGACTGGGTAAATAATAATCAATGTATCACCGAGCAGTATTGCAGTCAACATAACGTTAACAGCAGACATAATGCACAATGATTATTTATTTACTCTTGTTCGGTGACCGACACATATATGGCGATTAATATGTGTGGAGGATTGTTAAGAGATTTCTGTATCTTAAGTAACCGAATGATCAAGGAACCATAGTCATAACCTAGAGGAAGTGTATCAATGAACATTACTACCATTAAATAATATTTATTTAAGGCCAAGTGCACAATGATAATTTATTTACTCTTTTTTGCTGACCGACACATGAATAAGGTTACATGTTCGGTGGATGATTAAGAGATATTTGATAAAAACCAAAAATGTATTGATGACTGGGTAAACAATAATCAATGTATCACCGAGCAGCATTGCAGTCAACATAACGTTAACAGCAGACAGAATGCACAATGATTATTTATTTACTCTTGTTCGGTGACCGACACATATATGGCGATTAATATGTGTGGAGGATTGTTAAGAGATTTCTGTATCTTAAGTAACCGAATGATCAAGGAACCATAGTCATGACCTAGAGGAAGTGTATCAATGAACATTACTACCATTAAATAAATATATATTTAAGGCCAAGTGCACAATGATAATTTATTTACTCTCTTTTTTGCTGACCGACACATGAATAAGGTTACATGTTCGGTGGATGATTAAGATATTTGATGAAATGATATTTGAATGACTGGGTAAACAATAATCAATGTATCACCGGCAGCATTGCAGTCAGAGCAGCATTGCAGTCTGTAACATGATCAAGGAACGCAGAACAGGCCAACATGATAATTTATTTACTTTTTGATTAAGGTTACATGTTCGGTGGACTCTTGTTTTAATGACCGTATATGCAGACATAATGCACAATGATTATTTATTTTGTTCGGTGACAATATATGATGTGTGGAGGATTGTTAAGAGATTTCTGTATCTTAAGTAACCGAATGATCAAGGAACCATAGTCATGACCTAGAGGAAGTGTATCAATGAACATTACTACCATTAAATAATATTTATTTAAGGCCAAGTACAATGATAATTTATTTACTCTTTTTGCTGACCGACACATGAATAAGGTTACATGTTCGGTGGATGATTAAGAGATATTTGATAAAACCACCAATGTAATGACTGGTAAACAATAATTTAATGACAAACAAAAATCAATGTATCACTATATGGCGAGCAGTATTGCAGTCAACATAACGTTAACAGCAGGTTATAATTTATTTACTATATTATTTACTCCGACACCATTAAATAATATTTATTTAAGGCCAAGTGCACAATGATAATTTATTTACTCTTTTTTGCTGACCGACACACGAATAAGGTTACATGTTCGGTGGATGATTAAGAGATATTTGATAAGAACCAAAAATGTATTGATGACTGGATAAACAATAATCAATGTATCACCGAGCAGTATTGCAGTCAACATAACGTTAACAGCAGACATAATGCACAATGATTATTTATTTACTCTTGTTCGGTGACCGACACATATATGGCGATTAATATGTGTGGAGGATTGTTAAGAGATTTCTGTATCTTAAGTAACCGAATGATCAAGGAACCATAGTCATGACCTAGAGGAAGTGTATCAATGAACATTACTACCATTAAATAATATTTATTTAAGGCCAAGTGCACAATGATAATTTATTTACTCTTTTTTGCTGACCGACACATGAATAAGGTTACATGTTCGGTGGATGATTAAGAGATATTATTTATATAGGTATAATCGTGAAGTAAAACCTACGTTTTTCCTAACGTAAATACAATTGGCCGAGATGGTCGATAGTGTTTACGCACATAACGGTACACTGTACAGCCGGCTATAAAAACTGTATAACAATGCGTGTGCATCCGGCGTACGTACGCGTCCAAGCATACCTTCCTGACAGTCATACCGAAGCTTCAATAAGACAATAACAGAAATTGTCCCGAGCATCATAACACAGCGTATACTGTTAATATTAAATAGACGATGCATAAAGGATACCGTTAGAGTGAACGGACTCACGGCCAATTAAGAAACATCTGATACAACAAGTGTGCACACACATCATACATGACTTTGTATGTCTGCTAATACGAAGACCAGAATTACGGGAGACCACAATGATAAAATTTATAAATACTTCAATGTTCTCCCTACGCATTATAACGAACTTCTTAAATAATAAAGCGTACTATTAATAAAATAAAACATATTTAAAAAACACATATGATTATGTAGAGTTACTGAATCAGATAAGTGTAAGGACGCATTAGTGTGAATGAAGTTTAATATTGATCGTAAAATCATCGTAGAACGATGGGCGTACATCCGGTGTATGCTTTCCCGCATTCGACGCACGTTATGGGCCTTCCCAATATCCATTCTTGTTCCATCTATACTACAATATCAGGTTTACTTTACGACAAACCAGTACATATTTATTGCTTCGACGTTTTTTGAATTGTATACCCAACAGAGAAGCATCGATAACTGATTATGCTGCTAGTCTAATAATCACTACACTGAAGTAAATCCGAACATTTTGTTAACAATATTTAAGAAACTCCAAAGGTTTCCATGTTTCCTTACTTTTTATATTTACTGCAGATAACAGTTCAACTAAATAATTTTTGATTAATTGCATCGTTATGTTGAAGACACTTGATGCATTGCACTAGCCAGTGAATGGGGGGAAAACGACTCAGAAAGAACCAATTTACAAACTAGTTACGGCGTGTATGAACAACGTAGGAACTGGAAAAACACTTAACTCATTTCTTAAACGCAGTCAATACAAACGAGACAAGAAAGGCAGCGGAACATCGTCGAGTTGTGTCAACAAAAAGGTGAAACCATTTACGGGCAAATGGATTCTGAATCACGTCCTCGCCCGTGTAAAGAACCATCCCAGGACAAGGACTGAATGCAAATCATCGAGACGCCGGTGCCGGCCAAATAGGAAAACATGTGAATGCTAATTAACTCAATGCGAACTAGAAACATACTGACAACGGCAGCTTTGTTCTCCAAGCGATGGACCGAAGGGTTGAATCCGATAAAATATTGGGAATGTATGCTCCAGATACAAATAATATTTCTTTTTTTTTCGTTTCTACATTTTCCCTGAAAAACGCAGAGATCTAATATCGTTACTGTAAGATTAAGTGCAAATTTCGTACAAAAAGAGGATCTAAAACGGAGATCGATTGAGAAGAAATTAACAGACCGAAAAAATTCAGTATTTAAATATTCATTACTATTGTCCTCAACCTGAAAGCTAAAAATATATCCGACCTATATTTTCAATAAACGATACTAGGGAGATTTAACTAGCCATTAACGTTTCGACTTTATTTTACTTCTCCAATGCACTTGTATTTTAAATTTTGATTAAAAACAATGAATCTAAAATAAATAGACTAGCGGAAACGTATCTGCCTAAGATATTGAAATTATGAAATATTAAGGGTTAAATCCATCTTTTACCAAATTTAATTCAAATTCCAAATGTATCTCTTATTGAAAAACTTTCAAAATGTTTAGACTGGGTTTCCCTCAACCATTTTTCGGCGCCAGTTTTAGTGGGCTGCCGACAAATTCGAGGAATTTGTCAAGAGTTAGAGTAACAGTCTAGCCGCATACCCGGCGGTCAGATTGTAAGGGCTATTACGGTACGGTTGACAGCGGTTAGGTAGTAACATTCCAAGTTGTTTCCGGCGAGCCCACCCCCTCCTCCGTACAGTGACAATGACATCACCCGAGGAGCCTCATCCAGCCAACATTCCTCGCAGTCTTCAACTGTCGCCCGACAACCCCACTAAGAAACAAAATATACATTCGACAAAATAAACAGGCCGGCTAAGGCTCTTCTTGTGTTCATAACACTTTTTTCTCTCCAGAATCCCAAAAATCTGTTGCCTTCAACCGCTCATAAATCGAGTAAACACTTCACAGTGTTTAAGTGAACAATGTAGGGCACATCTGTTGCCAGGAATTGTTTTTACGTAACCGGAGGCTAAAACACCGCAACAAGAGCAAATATTTACGTGCAACATACTGCCTTTTTTTGTCACCGTTAAAAACACTGCACTTTAACGTTAAGATAAAAGGACATTTTCGGAGATTTTCGATTTAAAACATTTTGTTTTAATTTTTGTGATACCTGCGCTTAGCCCTACGGCTGCGTTCGTTAATTTATCTACCTCCTCGTTTCCCTTTATCCACAAATGTGATGGGCACTATAGTAGGATTGTTCGCATCGCGTTCTCTGTTTAGAGAAATATATTCAAAACAATTGTCGTTTCGGAAATAATTACGCAGGATATTAACCGTAAAATTGAAAAAAAAAAAAAAATTGATGGGCCCCATTTCCTGTTGGGCGAGCCACACGAGACGGAACAATGGGCCTTTACGGCGCGTTATTGAAATTAGAAAATCATCCATGTTTTCGAATAGTGATGATGCGTTTCTAAATGAACAAGTGAAAAAGTAAATATCCGTCGATGGTTTTCAATGCACTTTCCCCAGCAACAAACCGCGAATGTGAGGGAAAGTTGAAAACAAAAAAAACAGTGAAATGTTTCTTTATGAAGTTGGCTTTTTACTGCCTATTTAAAGAGTTGCTGTCAGGGGGTCCGAGAGTTAATCTTAGGATTACTTTATGGCTTATCATTGTCCACAAATAATGGTTTCCCGGGTAAACGCAGTGATACAACAACAGACAATGAGGTAGTCATGAGGATATGCCATTAGAGTATGAAACATTAATACAGAAATTCAATGTCGCATTTTACGCAATTTAATACCTTAACTGGAAAAAGAGAGGGACTTCAAATTTTATTTCGAAAATAATATTAAAAACATCAATTGTCATGGATCGCTTAGACATCCTATTGGATTAAACAGACATCGACCTTTATTGAAAATTAGTTTTCCAGTAACTTGAATATTTTATTCGGTGTCTTCTTTGGGAATAAATATGTATAAAACAATACACTTAAAATGGCATGCAACGGCCCACAGAATACCTAAATAAAAGAGAGAATAGCCATTAACTGTCCGTGTGTCACTGGCCGTTATAAAATATTTATTTAATTTCTGTTTCAATTTTACTTGCTTTTAGATTTTATCAAATTATAAAGTGTGTAAACAGTTTTCTTCCCGGATTTTCTTTATAGGCGTAAATTTAAAGGAGTCTAACGCTGAAGAACACTGGAACAATTGTGAAGGCAACAACCGAGTTTCGAAGACAATTTAGCAAAAATCCTGTTCCGATTAAGGGATTATGTTTTCCAGGACGAATTATTAAGCGGAACGGAGCGTAACCGGTCCGATCCAGTTGTGAATCACGGTCGGCGGAGTTGTCAGTTAACAGTTTACACTCCTTGATTAAGGCCCCGCGAACACAAGCTAATGGGGGCGCTGCGGCCCCCGGAGAAAACGCCGGCTTAATTTGACAACGGCCCCTACATGCGATGCGCCCGTCAAATTATTAGACTGTACACGTCTGCCGGGAAATTAATTTATTATACGATAAATCCAACTCACTTACAGTAACAAATATGAAAATAAAACTTGCAATAGTCTTTACTCGAATGTATACCCGAGAGACAGAAACAAAACCAGTTGTAATACAAACATTAGAAGAACAGTGTTTATAAAATAATTAATTATTTAAACATCGATTAGCAACTATGAAAATTAAAATAATTTCATTGGCTAATGATCAATGAAATACTTAGTTTATGCACGTAATTAAAGTATTTAACGAATGTGGTCTACTTTCATAATAAATATTATTGATTTGCAACAGATATGACTTCGTTTTTATGGTGTGGGATGATGAATAAAAAATCCACAGATAATCCAGTTTAAGAAGTCATAAATAAATGTTTGGAGATGATACATAGTATTCGTTGATATATAACAATTGTAATATGTGGTAAGATGTAAGCTTTTCCAATGAGAATAATACAGAACATTAAGTTAATAAAAAAAACGTAGGAAATATTCCTTCAATCCATGATAATTAAAACCTCATTACAAAGAGCGCGCGTTTCAAAAGGAACAACCTAGTTCACCTTGAGTTCACGATCTCTTAAACGGAAGGAGCATTAGGACGGACCCTGAATAGAAACAACAAAACGATCGGATCATAAAGCGCGAATCGGTAAAAAAAAAAATACGCCGCGTAAATAAATTTCATACAGCCCACTTCGTTTAAGGTCGGATATGCATATTTAAAATAGACTTCCGACGAAAAGCCAGACGGGGCCACTGAAATATCCATTCCGGAGGAGTTGGGACGGCTCTAGTATTTTAATGCAAGTGCCCGCCCTCTTACACTCTGAAAAAGAAAAAGGCTTTTAACCGATAACACTTTGAAATACGACCACTCCCGAATTGGGGGGGTGAGGGGGAGGGTTAAAGTGAAACGTTGACCTTTCATTATAGGCGGCCTACCTAGAATTTGAAAAATTTGCCACACAGCTCGATTCATAAGATAGAAGCTGTAAGGAGAATGGTTCTTCAGCCTCTTCAGGTATTTTCATGAATAATGTTATTAGAGCAGATATCAGGGAAAAACCTTAGCGCTTAAAACATAATTTATTAACATTTTTGTTGTAAAATTAGAAGAACGTGATTCCTACCAGTATTAAGGAGTACTTCAATTGTTCAAGGAGAAAACTCTTACAGACATATTGAAAATCCTCGAAATAAAAGTTTAAGCGCAAAAAGTCAAGAACAATCTACTACGACCATCATCAGTCGGTGACGTCCTTCACGCTGCACTCGAATCGATTCGCCGAGGGTAATCTTTTTTCAACGGGTCGATTCCCTCAAGAGAGACAACCAAAAACGCGGGGTCCGCGTTCTTGTTGGCCCGGACCGGAGTCGACGCCACATTCCATAACGAACTGGGTGTTTTGTCCGCCATAACGGCAATAGGCGAGATTCAGGAGCGAACTCGGTTGACCGCGATCGTACGAAAGAAAACAGTACGAGATATAATGAGATTTCCACAGAGAATTTTTTTCCCCCAACGGCCGCAGCGTAGCAGCACTTCGCCTGCCGACTAATGAGGCCGATGAAACAATCCCCCAGGAATCATTACACAATTTTTAATAACATCGTTACAATAATTATTCGTTGTAAGCTATCTTTCATTACTTATTACACGACAGATTAAAAAATGTACCCGCGTTATTTTGTTTTATAAATAGCCGAAGCAATAATAAATATCGGAACGTTAACAATTTAGAATAGAGGCTGTAAATTTTCAGAACCCCCGAATTGTATTGTACACATTGTTACTTATAATTGGACCGCTAATAATAACTAAAGGCTCTCGATTCGTTACCAGGATGCTATTGTTCAAATGAGAAATTACATCCCTCCAATAGAAGCTCACCTTACCAACAAGGTCAGTATAATTAAGGCTGACGAAAATGTAGGGAATGAAAAATTCTCTTGTTGGTAAGAAAAACCTTACTACTTATTGATAGTTAATAGAAAAAACTAATGACGATTTTAGTTATGATACAACGCAACAACATAAGATATGTATGGTTGAACTTCTACGCTCTTCATTTAAAAACATTATTTACATTCACGGCCACACTTTCAAACAGTACCGAGGTCAGATGCTGAAACAAATTATATATTAAACCTTAGAGGCGGAGGAAGTTTATGTATACAGAACGTTCTATAGTGAGACCAAAAGAAAATGTTAATTGTGCCCTTTCAGAAATGTTAACAGTGTTCGACGACGCACCGCGTCAACCTTTTGGCGTACTTCCAAGTTTATGCAACCAATTAAGAGGAGGGCGGAAGGAACAATTATTTCCGCCGTCCTGCGGAATCTGCGGCAGGTAGAGAGATCTCGTTAATGGGGCGGACGAGTTCTGAACTTTCACCGCATCAATAACACGCGATAGCCTGTCCGTCCTCGGTTAGCTGGCGGCCCGAAGAGATACCAGCGGGAAGGGCATCCGTCGTCTTGCGCCCTTCTCGATCGGACGGCGAATATCCATCAATTTCCCGAGGCCAATCCGAGACAGTTGCCGGGTTTCCCCGCCCGCAACTGGGGCGAAAATTCCGTTCTCGGCTTAGCGCAACTCTCAAGGGGCTAAAATAGTTCACCCAATATCACCACTGTTGACCACTAGGTTTAATTAATTAAACTCAATTATTTGAAAATTACCAACTTAATAATTTTATAAAAGATGAAATAATGATTTCCTCGTGGTTTTAAAGGATTAAAGTAATCAGTTCCGCCAAGTTCAAACGTTTTAAAACATCAGTAGAATATGTAGAATTAGTGCAAAATTAGTGGCGATTATTGCATTTCAGATATATAAAATATAATATTAATCGTGATATCTATACTAGGACAATTGTATTACTTCGCAACTGGTACACTTACAAGGCCGCTGGCGTACCATATACGATTGCGAGTACAAATCGTAAATGAAATGGGCCAAACCCAATTTACGCTCCAATTACACCGCCCACGTAGGGCCGCCACTTTTAGTGACTGCACTCGTCCGAAAGGTAAGTTTACAATTTACTGCAATTAAGAGTTCTCTATTTCAAACAATTTCAAAAGGGGAACCGCTCTTTGATCGAGACCAAACGGCGAAATGCAAATTTTCGACTTGTCAAAAACTGAGAACGAACATAAATCAAATCTTCCCACTACGGTTTGCGGGAAGGTTCCAATTTTCATTTTTATTTATGCAAACATGATCTAGATACACGTAATAATAAGGCGGTAGAACCTCGTTTTTTTTCCTCTTCGAATCACTCCAATATGTCCTCTAAGATTGTACGACAATTAGTATTAGAAGAATATTTATGAAACGGTTCTCCTGCCAAACATTCTGCCTACGCAATAAGGGACTTGAAATACGCTTCCGGAAGCGTAAGTAAAATATAGTTCTGGTCGCGGATACCTTCGCTCAGATATAATAACAGGAGTTTATTGCTTTCGTAACTTTAATTTAATTGTAACATTCAGTCTTTATCATATACTATGTAATTATTGTAACTGTCCATGTTAGCAATAAACGAATGTAGGTCAGGCTTTCAAACGAGTCCGTAGACATACAGAGGGGCTGTAACGCATAGGCGAATTATTGGCCGGTTGTTGGTAGCCCCAGACGCGATACAGGGGGTAGTGACAACCGACCGCGGCGGCGTTTAATTCGACAGACGACGCCGCCGGAATTGAGAGGGAGAGGGAGAGAGAGGGATAGAGAGAGAGGGAGGAATGGCAAAGCCTAACCGTAAGCAATAGTCGTCGATTGTAGAGGGCCCCATTGTACGCAGATATGGGGGGGAAGCGACGGCCATTCATGTCGAACCTGTCACATGACTTGGACTAACGGCCAACCGCCAGGGGACAGGTACCGATATTAACACCCGGGACACGCTCGCTTAATAGCTCCACTGTTCAACAATTGCCATACGACGTGAGAAATAGCCAAAACTCAGAAAATCACGATAAAAACAATTGCCCAATTTATTTCCTGACAGCATCATCACTAATGAATCATTGGGAGTTATATATTTGTTTAATTTATATTGGACAATATAGTTTCAAATGCATACAAACGGGAGACAAAAAAATTGTACCGAAAGTAGTCGGTTTACAATTGAAAAACACTCAATCCGATCCCTCTGAAGACCGTATTAATTGTATTTAACCTACTGCACTTAAATGCTAATTTGCTGCAAGGTGAACTTATAAGCGGAACAGGAGTACAACTACTGACATTTAATGAGTTCAATACTGAATTTTAACAAGCTAATAAAACTAGATCATTTCGCGGAGACAGAATCCCGTTCTGCCATCTTGTACTTTGTATTGTCCAACGCTATATTTCAAAATCGGGGCAAGTTATTTTTTTCTTTTCTTGTAATAATCTCAAGGCTGAACAGACACTGGTTCAACACAACAAAAGTGTGCAATAAAACTTACCTAATTACACATTAGTTATCAAACGATCAATTTACGAACGGAAGACACACAAGAAAACATTCATTAATTATATACCGAAGCCATGAATATGCATAGTAATTTCACGTGAATTACAAAACAATCGAAAGTTGAATATTTTAAATCTTAAATAATTCTTAATCTAAATGTAAATCCCGGCGGAATATGTAAACAGAGAGACATCGACGGACGATCCGACATGGCTCGGTCAAAAACCCACATATTTTTTAATCGATAAAAATATTATTTCGTTAAATTTAAGCTAATACCAATATTTGCAAAAGTGGTACATTTTTTAAAGCGATACAATAATTTTATCCGACATATACGAGAGAGAGGGATAGAATAATGAAGGAAGGTGCAGCATGAAATAACGAGGAAAATTGTTAATAGGGAAGAGATAAACGGGATCTAAGCTGAGGAATTAAATACGGGTAATGGCAAAGATTTTTTGGAGCGTGCAAATTAGCATCCCGTGGTTTCGTGCCATAATCAACGCATAATGGCGGTAAACGGGGGATTTGCATTCATAAGGCGGATTGGTGTATAGAATTAGGTGTAAGACACGGGATGAAATTCAACGGCACAATTAGCTGTAGAATAAAATTATAGAGATTGATGCATTCATGTATAGGGCAATCAATCATTTTTTAGTGTTATCACCACTAATGGCGAAAATCAGGAACGAACCTAATCTCAGCGCAGATAAAGCAGCTCGCTTCCCGGCCCTCCCGGATACTCTTTCAGGAAATTAAGTTAATACCCGCTATCGTAAGAACAATCTTAATTCAGAGCCGGGACGGCGAAGTAACAAGCACATTTCAAAAGACGCCCTCGGGGCTTACAAAGAAGGAGCTCTAATCTTCGCGTCAGACAAATAATGAAGAAGGGCGGTCATTCAGGCCGCGAGGTTGGCAAAAGGAGCGGTCCAAGCTCCTCAAGGAGGACCGGCCCTCCCTCAAATAAAACATCGGCAGATTGGAACTGGACCAGGAGAAGAGTCTTCGGTCCATTCACACCAAAATTTTAACTCTGCCAACTCACTCCCTTCACAATATACACACGTGAACCAGGGAAAGAAAAATCAATACCAGGAATAATAGCGAGAATATGGAACGGAACATAAAATCATTTGACAGCAACTATTACAGAAAGTGCAGTGAGTTTAAAACAGAATGGGATTATTTAAACGAAGCGTTTAAATTAACTGGATACATCCAGAATAATATACAGAATTAAACTATAAAAGAGCCGTAAATCAATATTTTTAAAATAGTAAAGCAGTTTAGAAAGCGTAATGAAGTTCAACTTCGGTTGTCCATTTTCTATAGTTTACACGGAAAGTACAATCATTAAATGTATAAACCGCATACATAATGTACATAAGATATATCTAAAATTTTGGTAAATTTAAATCATACAGTCTTTATTTAATGTATACCGAAACAGTGGCACGCATTTTAGCGGGGTAAATAGAGAGAAATTTAATATCTACTCAGAAATGGTAATAAAATTCTTATTTCGTGGCGGTACACTAGTAAAGTGCTATAAAACCAGGAGGATAACACTATCAAAAATTACTTAATACTTGTATCCTGTACTATTAAATATTAATATGACGAGAGGATACGTATCGAGTAATTAATGCCGGCCCGCCGATCGATTATTATGTCTTCCCTTCGGAAAGTTTTATTTCCGTACTTTTCCAGATGGAACGGGGAAACAAAGAGAAACAGGTATTGTGGAAGAAAGACGAGTGGGATATAAATTGTCCGCCGGCGAAATCGCGTTTGGCGTTTGGTACGGGCAGCTGCGTCCAACACCTGGCAGGGGCGGCCGATGAAACGAGACCCGAGAACGGTCCACCATGAACGCGCGGTACACACAATTCATCCAGTCGGGACGGATTTTGCACGTACGGGCACAGCTAAATGACCCCCCAACCGGGCAAAAAGCCCAACGTATATCTGAGACTAAATTCCCTAAATGATTAATGGCGGTATAAACCAAGCTCCTTTTTTCCTCGCTAGATTCATTTTTGTTCTAATATTTCACTTCATATTTCCCCTTGGTATAATCGATGCACTTGAACAGATTTTCCCGCGCAAGATCTTTTCATGTCGGCCCATTGACGAAATTGAATGCTTACGAAAACATTGAAGTGTTAGGGGGGAAATGAATCGTGCCAACTAAATAGACGGTTAAATGAGAAAAAAATCGGAGGCGCAGGATCGACATCCTGCGCCCACCCAAGTCGTTTGAATATGTTAAACTCATTACGCGAATTCAAGGAACCTGTGGTCGACGTCTCGGACCACTTCCTTCGAGCGTGTGAGGAGCATAATGAACAATTGCAGCACCAACTGACTACGGGCATTGAATTTAAAACTCGAATTCGGAGAGCCGTTTAATTTTCACACGACGAAAATAATAAACGCCGCTCTTATCGGGGAAAATCGTATTCTGTCTAAAATTAGCCGGCGGATTAGTTAACATTTTCGAAATCCGTAAAGGCATCCAACGCATAAATCGTTCTCGACGGATACAAGCCGGGAAGCGTTAAATCATCACAATATATCCTGGCCCCCTTTCTATCGAGGACACCTACGTCAACATGAATTATATAGAATAGTATGAAATATGAACTTTCCCCACAGCGATACCACACGCAGCCGAATATAGTCCAACATTTGGAACGCAAGAAATAAATATTTATCTGGGATAGAAAAATGATGAACGTTTTTTTGAAGATAGATTAAAAAAGATTTTTAAACAATATAAGGCTGAAATCATTATGAGCACACAATATGTGCCCGAAAAATCTCAAAAGAAATGCAAATTGCAACTGAAAGAAAACTGTGGTGGTGGAGAAAAAACCATTGTTGTAGAACGTGCGACCAATCTATACAATGTACGATATGCAGAACATTAAACACTAAATAATCTGGGATCTTAGCAACGCGAAGGAAACAATCCAGAAGGGCCAGATCGGCTGGTGATATACACTATTCATTTACGTATTCCACACTGTATTACAAAAAGAAGAACTAATTAAGAACCATATCATTAAATATACACCAGTTCAAAGTACATAAATGTTACAATTTCATTTAGGTTTTCGTGCATTTCTTGATGGAACCTTTGCAAACGAAATTTAATATTCAGCAGAAGACTTTCATTCTGCAAGTTTTGAACACACAAAGGAAACTAAGGAACAAAAATATCGGGTAGGTTAGGTAAGATTCGGTTACAAACGGGAGGGTAAAAAAAAACTGTTTGGCTTCTCAAAAGGGGATAGAACCAAGAAAGTGGGGCCGAAGCACAAGTGCTTCTCGGGCGGTAAGAGGGGGGGGGGCGGAAGCCACGAGATAAGATGTACGGGGGGCAGGAAGTGAACGGGGACCGCAAAGAACACTCGATCCAAGACTGCAACCGGTAACGGCCCTAGCTCGCACTCCGAAGGGCCCTCCCTGCCTCCCTCCTTCCGCCACTTCCGGTCCAACCAGCCGCAATTAAGCCATTACGGCGACAAGCCGAGTAAACAGCCTCCTTTGGGTTTGGGGAAGCGGCGGTGAGACGTCTCAATCAATCCAACGGGGTTCGGGGGCCCCCACCAGCCAGCCAAGTATAAGCACAAGTCTTCAATTAGGACGCCAGGAAACGAAAGAGCGAACCGTTTTGGTACAATTCTCTAAGTGACTTCAGGTAGACGTTCATTTAATATTCATTGCAGTTTCTTGTTGGCTAATCACCGCTATTCGGATAGATAAAACTGTAAACGGAGGCAATTTAAAATAATACCCAAGGTATTTGGGCTACGCCCGCCGTTGGCAGGAGTATTAGTGCTATAAAATTACTAAAATAAAGGACAAATCTAAATTGATCTCTGACAGAAAATTACGGTTAATCAATCAATTTATATCAGTTATATTGAAACAAAATTGAAATCGTAACTAGGAGTGACGAGTTTCTAAAGTATAAACGATATTTTTTGAAATCAGGATACACTCTCTATAATAGTTACGGTAGTTTAGGGGAGTGGTAAAATAAGGGAAACAATCATTTTAACTGTAAAAAACCTATATAAACACCGTTAATGGTTGGGAGTAACTTTCTAGAACCGTTTGGTGCTAGAGAAGGGACCAATTGAGACGACCGCAGGAGTGAAAAGGAGTAATTTAGAGAATGTCCGCGCCGACGGAAGACGGGGCATATCCGGTGCTACAAGAAGGCACAAATAATTATAGTGATCTAACACGAAGCAGAGCTCACTATGGATCTATTAACCGAGCGGTCCTTCTAAATCAAGACTAAACAACGCTTTATAAAGTGAATATAAAATATACAAGCCACTTTTACAACGGCGTTACTCTTTCCAGACAGCAACGAGGCACAGATCTCGTAATATTTCAGATATTTTTTTCTTCAGAAAATCTTTCGTTTATATACATTTTTGGAATATGTAATCCGACAAATGTTATATTATTTTGAACTATGCGTAAACGTCTTAAATATAAGGTGAATACGTAACTTTTAATATTAAACATTTTATATAGAAAGTTCGAGCGTTGTTTTGCTTAAAGTTCATAGAAATGGGGCTCGTTTTGACTTTCACCCGAAAAGACAAAAAAAACTCACGTCACGCGCCCGCTCTATAAATTCGAACCACGAAAAGTCGACAGCGTGTTTAATAATTGGTCTACGCCTCGGTCTAAAAAGCGGTAGCGGCTACATTTGATAATAGGAATGAGGGGACAGAGATAGAGAGAAAGAGAAAGAGAGAGGGGACATTCATTCCGACACTTCTGACAGAAGCCGTCCGCTCCCATTCATTTGAAACAAAAAAAAAAAAAAGATGGGGTGCTGCGTCAACGGTGGCCATTCAAAATTCATGAAAAAACCACTTCTTCTTTACCCGCCCTTCAAAGGTGGACCGACACTCAATTCAACGCCCGCGCTCGACTCGAATGGAATTGCAACATTCAGTGCGAATACACCTTCAAAATTAATTAATTCCAACTAGAAAATGTTCGAGAACATAAATTGATTAAAGGCCGAACGAATATCAATGGCTATACTGTATTCTGCCACCAAATACAGTTCAATAAATGACAAGTCCCCAAATAAACTTTATTATAAATAATGACTATTTGAACCGCTGACAGTAACAATAGTAATTACCTTGTAACACCTTGTTGCATTTTATTGTTTCTTGAACAGATTTACAATTTATATTATCCGCCGAGCATTAAATGCTGTTACGATAATCTCATTACGTCGGTAGAACTAGAAAGATTAGTAGGAGAAGTGGAGGTCTGTACAAGGTATATAGTAACAGAAATTAATTTCCAGCAGGCATATGCAGTAGGCTCAGTGTCGAACAGATGTAAAATAAACCCGAGTCGGCCGCGACTTGAGCAGTTCACCATTGATTCATCATTTGCGAGGGCCATAGGAGAGGCCGGATGTCTTGAATAATTCATGACCGGCATCTCTCTCTTCTCTCTCCCTCCCTCCATCTCTCTCTCCCTCCGGCAATCTTACCTACTCGGGCACCTTATCTCCGCTTTCCACAACTCGGTTAAAATTTAATTCCGGGCGCCCCCTCAATCCCTCCAATGCGGGACCGGCCATTTTTCGCCGCGCGCTGCGACCGGAATTAAGCTAACACACGGCGAGATTTATATTCGCTGCGTCGGAGATGCGGGAGTATATAGGAAACCTGTACGGCAGATCGTAAATTAGTCGCTAACAGTACGCCGACCCTCCTCTCAGACATAAATTACATACTGTCCCACCAGGTATAGATAATGAGAAAAATTATACAATCATTAAAGCCGCCGTTCCGACCAAGCGGGACACAGATATAATAGTAGAATAAATCAAATACGACGGTACAACGGAACAAACTTTTTGAAACTTAAGACATGAGATTTTCAATTGAGAAAGGAGCAACCAGAACTTGAATTGTGTGGCTTCCGGTATGATCGCACGATGTTGTGGGAAGAATATCAGTTGGTATTCATAAGGCCACAGGCCGCATTGTATTTATGGATTGAGCCGCTCAAGTCAATCTGGTGTCAGCAGTTTAATAACCTAACACATAATTTAAATATTTTTCAATTTTTCCTTTTCCCGCTCGTAGAATAACCGAAAGCAGAATAAACATTCCAAGAGTGGTACAGTGCGAGAGGAAACGACGGCCATCCCGCAGCGCGCAGACAAAAGGGTAATATTTTTTGCCGGAAATATCGGCAGGGGCCAGCTGAGATTAAAGCCGGCCGGGGGTAAGCCCATTGACCGAATCCCGGCCCCGGCCACTACCCGGAATTGATGAAACCCCTTCGACCGAGAGAACGAGCGGACATAGAGGACGGACGCCTATATCAGATTGGGCTCCGACCGGAGTAATCCCGTTAACGCGGGGCGTCCGCCCCGAACAACCCTCTGCTGTCCGAGGGACAAAAGCCACCCTCTCACCCCTCATCCCTCCCCACCGCAGAATTATCGGCACCCCCATTCAACCCACTTATCAAACCCGTCCCAGGTAGACCGCCTTCCTACTTCAATTTATGGATTCAGTGTCCATTGCTTATTTACGCCCTTCAGAAAGGATTCTCCGAGATCGATTTATTCGTTTAAACAACCGCCCAGAAAGAACTTTACTTATAACTAAACTTGAAAACAATTTATCTAGGCAAACCTATTAATTTCATTAAAAAATCTCTTAAATACTATTTAAGAAAATAAGGAAACGGCGGCGGGACTCCAATCTGAACTTTTAAAGTACCAATCTCATTTAATACATACAATATACGAAGATATAATACAATGGAATATAATAACACGTAGCTCATTGAATTCGAAATAAAGTGACTCGGTCAGAACCGTTAATTTCCATAAGGGTGGGGGTCGAACGTCCCGGAATGAGAGGACGGGATGTATATGAAACAAATGAGATGTCGGGGCGTATCCCTTGTCCGGTGGAGGGCAGGGGCAGCGCATATAGGCTGCAGGAAGTGGGTACAGGATCTAATGGGTTTCGGAAACGGTACAAGCGTGACGCGGCTCATTTACCTTGGCCCTCACATAGCTGGAGGCTGGGGGGGGCCTTCCATCAACGCCGACGCCACTCCCTACAAGACGGAACCGACAGGTATCCTATACGGCGTCGACCGATAGGCCGCTCCCCGCCTATCAGATAAACGCTAGGCATAAATAGAGGACTTATCGAAAACTGATCTACAATCTAATCACAACAAACGCCATTATTAATACCTCGTCGTTAGGCTAAGATTTCACTGTCGTAATTTCCGGTTACTCTTGCCACCGTACATAAAAAAATAACGAACCACTATACACGAAAATAGTACATAGATACATTCAGGAAACGGGAGATGCTGCTTTATTTTGCTTAACCTTTCATACCTGCGCAAACATTTTACAGAAAAGAATTATAGTTTCTAAGCTAATAAGCTTAAAATAAAACATTTTTAAAATACTCCCAGTATTTAACGATATTTACCACTCCAAATCACAAAATAAATGTCTCCACCGCCGCCAAAACATTGGGTCATTGTCCAATTACGCGGGGCGAACGGCCGAAACCCGACAACTGAATATGGGCAGACAACGAGTATTTATATTCAAATACGAATCCTATTTTAAATACGTTCAATTTTTTTTCACATCTTCCTTTGCCAACGTAGAAATAAATATGCGTCTCGACAAACGAGGAAGCATCTGGCTCGTAATAGAACTATAATGGCCAGGGATAAACGAGTGAGAAGAAAAAGGAGGTATAGCGACTACAACCTCCGCGCAAACTATATCAAATGAATCCCAGTCTTACATAATCTAATATGCAGCCATAGATGACAATGACATTAGCTGTAATCTAGAGGCGAGAATTGCTGCGGAGAACTTTAGTTGTCACATACTACACTACAGTCAGAAAACACTGCTGTACTGCGCATTGAGTCAAAACAAGGATACGAACAAAGTTGGAGACGAATTGGAGGTAAGAGGCGAATGCAAATGAAGAGGATTCTGATTAACACCGGTCTCCTTGGACGTTGAACACCGACCAAAAAGCGCCAGTGTTCGAATAAATTACAGCGCTCACCATTTTAATATTAAGTACTGTACATAACATATGTTGTTCAATCATTTTACAGAGTTTATGAGTTATTAGATAAAACATGTATAATTAGGGTCTGATAATCTCTCCGGTACGTAGGCCAAGCAAAAAATAACTTATAGATATGTACTAATGAATATACACTTAAAAGGAGAAATACAACCTAACGGACCATTGAAATAATTGTAAATCTCCTAATGAATATATAGATTGTGATCTGTAACAGTTCACTCGTAAGTTTTATACCGTTACAAAATGCCGAGCAGCGCAATTGATCGTATCGCAAAGTCCCTGATATATTTACCATGAATTATTTTCAATTACATCTTAGCCGACTATCGAAACGTAATGGTGAGAGGGGGTGGGTGGGGGTATTAAATGGTAAGGGTCCTCAGGAGAAAAAAAACTCAGACAGATTGGACCTCTCCCTTCCATAAATATTCATGGGGCGCATTGTGACTCCAATGAGTTTTTAAGAACCCCCGTTAGAAAAAACAACAATAAATAAATGGAAAGATATGTCTAGAGGGCCGGTTGTGTGTTGACAGAGTCTAATGAACAACAGTCCCGGCTTCTTTTCAAAGCGTAAATAGTTTTGACAGGATGACTTTGATAACGTTCTAAATTAAGTATTGTTGGTACGTTAGAAATGTTCCTTGAACATCTGTAAACGAATAATCAATGAAGCGTTCGTTTTACCGTTTTATTTATTTTTTGTCGGTTCTATATTTCACTGACATAAATCTTATTTCATTAAACGTCAAATAATGGGAATAATTGTAGTAATGCAGTCAAACGCAGGAAGGCAAGCAGAAAACAATATTAATTTCAATGTAATGCGAAAATTATAACCGATTGAAGAAATTACTGTATTGTAAAAACTTGCGGAGTATCAAATAGGTATCTTAATGCAACAAATTACGTTGAAAAAAGCTTTTATTTTAGAAATTCAATGGATAAACCGATCGGAATATGAAAAACCAACAAAACATTCATGTCGTACCAAATAAATCATGATGTATTATTAAGTACAGTGCCACAAGCTCAGAGAGCAGTGTTATGACCTCAGGGGGGATTGATATAGGCGGTGGTGGAGACCCCGGTGACCCCCACCGGGACTGTACTGTAATCAAGAGTGCTCACAGAGTTCAGATTAAATTCGCTCAAGGGCCGCTGAGGGTCGGGGCCAGAGTGTCGGGGACCACCCTGCCGGGGTCTAGGACCCTCGTCCACCACCACCACCACCACCTCCTCCTCCTCCTCCTCTTCCTTCTCCACCTCCTCCCACACAACAGGCAATAAGTCAAACGACAGTGATGCATCATCCAGCCGCCGTCTGCTAATTAGGGACGAAATTCGTGTAACTGTTCATTTCCTCTCATAAACGGAAAAAATTCGGGGCATCCACCTCGAGCGGCACCGGTTTTACCGACTCGAGAGAGAAATTCCCCTCTTCCTGCGTTTAGCTGTCGCCGAATGGGCGGCAATAAAACAGTATTACATTGGTTAGGACGGAACCCGACAACAATGCTCAAGAAACAACAATTTCCACCCGTGATGCAGTTTCAAATCGGAACAAATATTCTGGTTTAGGACATTTTAGGAGGAAACGATTTCGTACATCTAAACGTCCCCTGAGTCATCACTTCATCGCTCCCGTTATTTCCGCCCTCTCTCGCTCGTTTCCTCCAAGAACGGTTTTGGGACAAGAACAAGCCCCTTGTCTCCACTATTTCAATTTGTCACAGTATGGTGACCCACTCCAGAGACTAGTGGGAAATAAGTTTCAGAATGGACTTTCGGGCGCGGTGTTGCGATACTGGTAGCAGTATAATAACACCCACTTTGTGGACAGTTTTTTTATACATAAATTTCTCGTTTTAATTATTTAATACCTGTACTAGAAGTTCCTAAATATCCAACATATTGCCGGTACAAAGTCAAAACTGATAATGACGCCCCCCACCTAATTGATTAGCCGACCCGAGGAGCTTGACAAATAAGGTTAAAATAAAAAGAGAACGTTGACGATGACTCAGAGGAGACAGGACCAGAGAGGGACATTCGAGATACAGCACGGTTAAAACTAAAATGGGCAACCGTACAGTCGGTAACACTATTACGATTAAGGACATGACCCCAGGGGATAAAATACACTAATGTACGCTTCAATTATCATAAATAAGCTCGGTGGCGGGCACACGGGCAAGTGGCGAAGGTGAAATGAACAAACGAACCTTGACGACATGTCGCGTCCGTGCTTCAGGTACGCCATAAAGGCGCGTCTGTCGCGCATTAATCAAAGGCAAACGCGCGTATAATATAAAGAGACAGACAGATGGACAGATCTGTCCGACAGCTACTGCGGTCAGCCGACAGGCGTGATCGGAGTGTTAAAAATAGAGGAGGACATTAATGGGAATGAACCCGTTTCCATACATTTTGTTCATTGGGACAATATTATATAGATTCTATAAGGTTGTACCGAAAGGGTGTAAAACCGAAACTGTTCACCATCCCCGGTGGTGGATCTTGGAATCGCGATCCTCGGAGATAATATTCGCATCCAGCTTTCGGTTGATCCGAGGCCGTCTGGAGGGCCCATAAAGGGAACAATGGGCGGTGTGAGAGAGAGAGAGAGAGAGAGAGAGAGAGAGAGAGAGAGAGAGAGAGATAAGACCGGCGTAAGAGCCGATAGAGGGCCCACCGCTTCAGACGTGGACGAAAGCTGGCCCGACAGCCCGGGATTCAGGGAGCTGACGATAACATCTGCCCTGGTAATAATACGCCGCTCTTATTTGGGAGGAGTCCGCCTTTTCAGAAGGGGCATGATTTAAAACGCCGCCGAGAGAGAGAGAGAGAGAGAGAGAGAGAGAGAGAGAGAGAGAGAGAGAGAGAGAGAGAGAGAGAGAGAGAGAGAGAGAGAGACGGCCCCCGCACGTATCCCGGGGGAGAAAGGAGAGACCTCGTCCACGTCCTTCTTACACAGGTCTCATTAGAATCATTCTATTCCTATTGTATTATTACTAGACCTTTCTCTTTCAATTTTTCACAACCACAACCTGTACTTAACTCGGGTTAACTTGCCGAATCTATCGGACTCTTCCCGCCGAATTGAATAACAGTGATCTACATGCAGTACATTATTTTACAGCCTTCCAGATGTACCGATCGGGCAGTCTGTGGCACTTAAGGCCACAGGAATGCGGTCTCAAGTGAGCTCAAGCTGTTTATACTTCGTTATAATTCAGACCTGACTCTGTCTATCCCTTAAGAATACTACATTGTATATTATATTAAGATTCCTTCGGAGGTCCAAGAAATATCGACACATATTTTATGTCCGAACTAGTGGTAAGTCCTGTCAGTAGTATAATATGAAATGCTATTTGAATGTATAGGTAACTGAAACACAACCATAGGCTTAATATTATACATTAAAATTAACTTTGTTCATCTTACAAACTTTAGCATGACAACCTATTTGATAATTTGACCCAATATACCGACACCGTTATTAACTGGGACACCGGAATTTTAATTTCCTCCACATTGAAACACGTGACACGGGTATCATAAAATATATTTTGACTTTCTCCTTGTCATGCAAATGCGTTTTAACTAACAACAATTAACCGTTTATAGAGTTCTACGGGCACCTAATTAAACCCCAACTCTTCACCAACTTTCACAATAGAGATACGTTACGATTAACTCGGGAAAACGTATAAAATACCAGAAATGAGAAAAAGTAAGTGGAACGAAAGTGGTGTTTTCGCTGAAAAAAGCGCAAGTTTAACTTGCCTCTTTCCTGTTCGACCCATCCGGTACATAAGTCCCGGACTTTCTACCGATGCTTTGCAAAATGGGGCGTACCAGAAAGGAGAACAGGGTTGAGGGGTTTTACAAATAATTTCACTGTACCGTAATAGCCTAAATCATAACCTAAATTAGCGCCGGAACTGTTACCGCCGACACCATACGTGATGTAGTTCAACCCGAGGCATTCAACATTTAAGACACTTTAATATAGGAAATATCCTACCTTAAAATTGTACTTTAGATAAAATGAATATAAAAAGAGAGCTCTATTTACTCCGCAATAGGTATATACTTGTACTGACCTAACAAATCATGAATATCAAATGGTACCAATTACAATAATGTTTTATATGAACAACGACTTGGAATAAATCAATTCAACCGAACCGTAAACCGATGTATTTAATCAAAACTTAAAGGGCCCCCCCATAAAATGCTTGTCTAAGACATCACATGAATCCTAATCGTTTACCCTCGTAGCTGAATTATAAATCCACGTCACAGCTCAAACCCAACGTCGGCCGCGCTGCAAATACAAACGTTCAGTTTGTTAACAATCAAAACGCTGGAGAAGGGTCCGCGAAGGTCCGAGGGCTGTTTTCAGCAACGTCGGTGCCGCGATGAAACGACGTCCAGAGGGCACTATCAGATGCTGCAATAATTGTAATGCAAATGAACGCCCTTCCCATTTCACAACCGGGATACCGCAGATCATTCACGGAACATCGAATGCCTACCGAATGTGTAATCGTTAAATACTAAGACCTGTCCCGACCTCATCGGTTAAGGTAACGTGGTACGTACTTTTTTTCTAAAAAATATAAGGTTTAAATGGATTCAGTATACGTGCATGTTCAAGTCCGACAACACAGTCTGTGTGCGTTACAATGCCGATGATATTCATGACATCCGGGATTCGAAAATACGTCAATCCATCACGGACCGCGCAGTGTAACGCACAGCTGGCAAATGCGCCCGATGCGAAGATGAACCGTACGAGATAGTGATGAACGGCTAGGACGACACGACGTACTAGGAACGAAATAGGGTTTAAACCGGATATCAGAAACAATAACGGTCATCTTCCAGCCGAACCTTTCCCTCTGATGATACACTCAGACAGGTTCACACCTTCAATTCCGCCCCCACTTCAACGTGAATGTGATTTTCGACACTGCGAAAAAAAACACATTAGAAGCAACAACGTTATTCACCATTCGGGTTAATTTTCAATAAAACGGGTACCGACAAGAAGAGGAAACTCCCTCGGGAATTTAAAGTGGGGAGAGAAAGGTGAAAGGTCTCGTGCGGTATCGCGCGTCCGCACAATGTAAGTATCCTACCCCACGAAATTAAGTACTGAAAGTAAATCTGATATTCGAACGGGAACGGTGTTGTTGAGAAACGTAGCGACTTTAAATTTGTTTAAAATAAGTGACTTACTGGATAAGTGGTAAAAAAGAAGATTCTAGTAATGCACGAAAACCAGAGCGTAAATTATATTCAGATGTTAACTGGAATTTACCGAGGTGACGGATTCGATGCGGACTGCCCGTACACGCACGATATTGACGGCAGTTAGCCACAGAATTCCTGACATAGAAATAGGCCATCGTAAAAAATAAAAGTTGAATTCGGGACAAAGAGAAATATTGGTGGCGGCCTTGGGGCCCACTCGAGACGCCTCCTTCTTATTTAGAGAAATAAAGAATGAGCCAATTCACGAGCAAGAGGCACGGCCCGCGAACATTTTCGGACCCTTTTTCGCTGTAGAAAGGGGCTGGCGATACAGGTTTTAAAATCGGCCGACTGCGAACACCGCCTCTTTCATTCGTTCCTATCTCTAAGATGAATAGCGCGGGGTTACACCGACGGTAAATTAAAATAGGCCGGTGTACACACGAATTCACCGTAATAAAGCTCAAAAAATAATGGCTATATCCAGAGAAGCGAAAAAATAAAAGAAAACTGAACTTTTATTTTCCTCCAGGACCACCAAAATGGACTCATTCATGAAGAAATTTCGAAATTCTCGAAGGCGTGCATTGTACTATTCTGCTTTGTTTCTAAATTAAATATCAAGATATTTGTGATCGGTGACTAGGTGATTAGGTATTATCCTCTGAATCAATGTGTTCGATTGGGTATTACCTTTAAAGCACTTATCTCCCTTCCGTTTATGGACCTAAGATAAAAACGTGTTTGACTTGGCATTATCCGATATTTTCGGACAATACATATGTGTCTGATCGAACTTTTTCCCCGTATCGTACAGTATAAAAGCCTCGTATGAATCCGTAGGGAGGTAAGGCTCCTGCCGGCGCTTCAGTGCAAAAAAGGCGCGGGGACCGGAGCTCGACGTGAGAAAGGAAAAAGGAAAAGTCTTCGAGAGAGCACGCATAGTCCTGGGGCATTCCTGGGCACGTATCCAGAACACGCCCCACGCTGCCTGTCCACTCCGCCCCTCCTCCACCTCCACCTCCTCCTCCTCCCAACACCGATATATGCTACTTTAATTGGAGCCAATGGAAATAGATTAGCAACCCTGTTGGAAGGAATACCCCGCGAAAACGTTCAAAGAAAATAAAATGAAAAATTTTTAAAAGAAATACATTTTGACAAAACGTTAAACGCTATAACATTTGCATGTTGAATACACCAAATGCCGCTAGCCACCCACTCTAAGAGATATGTGTGAGCGAAAACGGTAATAACCCGAAGGGCTAGAAGATCGTGATTCTTTTCTAATAATTATATCATTTTAATTAACTGCCAATAGTCTTCTGTAACTACAGACCTTTCAGTCTTATTATAATTGCTAAAAATGTCTAGAGCCGATAATTCGGTTTGCTCATTGTCTCATATCAAAGTGAAAGCGTAAATCTTTTACCGCTTTTAACATTAAAAATTTTAATCGGCAGGAAAGCGAGTGTCGGACGTGTACGTTCCTGTCTTCTCTCACGTGATATTTAGACCGGCCGCGTGTGTTATTTTCAGACCGCAACAGCACCACTTAAGAAGAGATGCTTCATCGGCACCGTACAACACATTTCTACATTAGAAACTGAATTAGTTTCAGAACGCCCGCTTTGTGGTCTACGAGGGGGTTTAGCTAATCATATTTTTCGATATTCTCCCCCTTGTCGCTGGAGTGGTCTTTTGCTGGACCGGTTTCGTCTACCAACATACTGAAAAACAGCCCGTAGCAGAAGATCTAAAAAACTGTGGTAATACTGAATCCTACTGATCCAAGGAGACAAGACTGGTGATTAACTAAACTAATGATTAAAACCTGGTTCCCCCAGGAAACATGTTCACGTGCACTCTAAGCAGTTAGCTGTGTCCGATGCTATTCTATCCTATATTCGTAATTAATTTACGAATTTCCAATTTAAAATATAATCCACAGCTCGTTGAGACTTCGCTCCTCGGTGAACGAATAGAGATTTTTCAGGACGGGGGACATACGCCGGGAGCTATTTAAAATAAACGCCCGCCTATAAATAACCGATGCAACCGGGCCGAGGGCCACGGAGGCGGGCGTGGAAAAATGTTGCGTGCGAGGACAACGCCGCGTGCATGTTCATGTTTTGTACAAGGAAAGTGGGAGAGGATGGAGGGTGGAGGGTGGGTGGGGGTCTGGGTACATTGTCTATAATGTCACGTTCCCCGCCAGACCTGCTGGACGCCCATTGTTCCAGTGGGAACTCTCCCTCCTCCCACTCTCTAACGTAGGCAGGCGGACTCATGACTTACGCATGTCGCGGGGATTCGGTCGGTACGGGAGAACTACCCGAATGTTGACGAACGGTCGGCTTCGACATCGGGCCGGTCCCATACTCCGTTGCTCCGAACTTGAAACAGCTCCTTACGCGCTAACAGACAGTCCGAGATGAAATTTTACGGTTAAGTATTAAATATATTATGGTCCTAGTAACATAATGCTCACTGCCTGCTCACTTTATTGGTTTAAGTTTAGTAAATAGTGACCAATATTCAGTTTTTTTTACCACGAGTAAGCATGCAATAACACTATACACGATAATTACCGTATGCAATAATCTAACGAACTTACACATAAGGTATACGATGAATAAAGTGAAAGGACAGAAAAATATTTTTTTATGATCCGAGTTCTGAGCTAACGTCAGAACGTTTGTTCGTATTTTGGCGACAGTTTGGGGGCTTCTGCATAAGCTGATCAAACGCCCGTAAATGCAAAGACTGTAGGTCTATTACTAGAGACGGAGATAGGCAGAAGGAAAACTGTAGAAAATTGGTGTTATATCACCCAAATCAGAAGTAATAATTAGGTAGTGGTGTTTCGCTTTTTAAAAATTACATTCTCAAGTTTTGAACTAGCCTTGTTTGTCGATTAGCAGTCGGGGACTGTAACTGACGAACGTCCAGAGTCGGCTGCTCCAAATTCAAATCACAATTCTATTGTCTCGACAACGAAATTGTTATCATCTAATGTAATAAACATCAGGGCCCCGAGATGTATTCGGCTTCTACAATTACAAATGCCAAGGTCCCCCCCCCCCCGGTTCACCTGACGGAGGCGTAACGTCAGACACGTCGCGTTAAGTTGGGGACGGATAGCGGTACGAAACCTTGTCACCTTGAAATTGTCGAGAACGCGTCGTAGAGATCTCATTGAATGACAGATGAACTGCCGCTGTTGGTTGAACCAATAAACCTATATTCTTGTTCCTAGTACAGTCACGAGAATAGTAGTCTGACTATAATTAATATCACAATCCAGTAATACGAATTTAAATTGACGAGTGAAAGACAATTCTGAACAATTGAATGATTGAAGATATTACAGAGGATCTCCAACAAAATCTCGTACAATTTTTGTCCCTCTTCTACTAAATAATCAGCACAGTAATGCGATGAGCATTTCATTTCAGTTCACTACAACGCTTTCAGGTACCTCTGGAATCAATTCCTTTTGACTTTAACCAACTTCAAAATATATTTCCATCCATTTGTAGATCAATTTGTCGATTATCGCCATTATACAGTCAGATATATGACATACTAAGAGAGTAGTGAAAGAAATTGGCCCGGGGAATGTAATAATCTAATATTAATTGATCCCAACCTTAAATCATAGGAAAATGCCCCAAAAAAGAGACACCAATTGTAGTCTGTGTACCGAAACAGCATTATCTCATGTCCTATAATACCAAACTGGGACATAGCCTTAATTACAACGAGGGTGATGAAAGTGACGAAGCTTTAAAGATTTCCTGACATACATAGTCGGCAAAGACGCATTTCGGGCCGAAAGGTCAAAACTGGTAGGAGAATTTTATTACGGGCCATCTTCGTGTACGGAAGTTGTTCAATTTAAACAAGCGAATAAAGTTTATTCCATTTTTATCTCCTTCAAAGTTTGATGGCGTTTCGAGTTGGGCCGTAAATTTAATCCCTTCGTAAATCCGTACAATCGCGTCGGGTTCATCTCATTTTTACACCGCTCGTTCCAACCAGTAGTCAGATAAGAGGCAGGGTGTACGTGAAGGATTTGCCCGCGTCAAAAACCAGAAATGTACGAAAAAACGGCGGCGAAGAATTGAATGGCGCTTGGAAAATACCGTTTTTCTCCTGTTCCAGAAGCCGCAACCCGAGCCGTTTATCACGGCGGGACCGACGCCTTTCACTCGGCCGATTTCAGAACAAATCCCCAAGATTGGATTCGCAGAAAAGTGCAGAAAACGGGGCGTAAATGGAATATTCGAAGGCACTTACCGCGTAAGTACGTGGTCGTAACTTAGTGGGGGGGCGATCGTAACGAGTGAACGCGACACGGTTAGCCTACGGTGAAATTCCGGAATAGTGACGTACTCACCTGCAACAAACACAAAACATGCGTCATACAATAACGAAACAAATACAATTCAAATTGATAAACAAATTCTACAGATAATAGAAAAAAATAGAACGTTTCGATAGAATAACTTAAATCTTCTGGTCTACACTACATTAACAGAATTATATTGATAGTTGATCAGATGCGTCAATATACATAGCTGTACGAGGATGACACTAAAATGTCAACAATAAGAAATAGTAGTTGGGTAAACATTCAACCCGGTAATTTCTTCATAACTAGGATTGAAGACGGCATCCAGATAAAATTTATTATTTAAATAATATTAAAATTTATTTTCGAGAGTGAACCATTTTTTATAGTATATAAACAGAAAATTAAATGTCTGGGGGTATTTAATTCTTATCTCGACAAAATAAATAATACAAGCGAGGGAATAACCAGGGGGCCCTCACAAGGTTTATCTGTCTGACCGAGACCTCTAAAAAAACGCTACCACCAATAAATCCCCCCCCGTTTGTGGTGTTTCTGTCTCCTCTCGCCTGGTTCGGTCTTTCGCTAGAACGGTTTCGGCCGCTCGCCATCTTCAGTAGCGCTGTGTTATAGTCACCGTTGGCACTTTTGGAACAGCCGAAACCGGTCTAGCGAAAGACCGAACCGGCGAGAGGAGACGGAAACACCACAGACCCACGGTATTCCAACCCCTGGCAGACCACAAAACAGGTATTTAAGACTAATAAATCCGCTGTTGGGGCCTAGGTCAGGTTGATTCCTCGGCTGCTTTTCGCTTTCCCCCCCATTTTCCACGCTTCACCGTCTCCTCCCCGTCGACCGGGAGGAGCCGTGCGGTCGCCAGGGGCAGCAAGAAGGGGTTGACGTACGTGGGTTAAAACGAAAGCCGGACGGATAAACGTCTAATCGCGGAAATCGTTTCGAAAGTGGGACCATTTGTGTCCGGCAGTTTTAAAAGTTCGAATCGAACCAGGCGATAAAGGCCGCAGAATGGAAACTTTCTTTCGGCATCATTTATTCAACTCGACGAAATGTTGCACTCAATATTATATTAGTTTTCTTGCACATAAATAAACTGCACGAGATACACTTATGGATTAGAAAGCCAGGCAGAAAACATGAGACATCCTTTAAAAATATATCTCAGTCAGAATACGATGCAAGCACTTGGAATGGAACTATTTTCTAAAATTTCGATAAATTAGAACGCGAAAACCGGCGAAAATATAATAAATGAGAAAATAAATTCCCAGTCAAATATTGCTGAATTATCTCAACAACCCCCACCAACTTCAAAAGTTGACAGTGTAAAGAGGTCACCCCATGTGCCAAAGTGACACTGCTACTGAAGATGGCGACAGGCCGAAACCGGTTTAGCGAAAGAATAAAACCGGCGAGAGGAGACGGAATAAAACGCGAAAATTTTATCTGGCAGGTGAACAGAAAGGCCGGAGAACAAGTTTCAATTCTTTGTCCTTCGGATGACAGTGACGCGGCCCGACAGCGATATAAATAGTTGATCGAAAAGTTGATCACTGATTATTTAGGAATATAATCTTAAGGGAAATTTTAATTGGTAAAAACCTTGAGCGGTACTACAGCCTCCGAAAGTCGGAATAAATAAGACTAATGATTTAAAAATCAGGGCGAGCCATCCGGCTTCCAGCATCCCATCGTGGATGCGGAACACTTCCTTGCGACGGAGTTTTCGACGCTAATACCGAGAAAACCTACCTGCAAGAGAATCGCCTATAATAAATCAAATACTAAGTCAATTTGGATTTCTATATTCTGAATTTATCAACTGCAGGAGTCGGAATAACATATCTTAATATGGAGTTATTCTACAACTGCATAATGTTACATTACATTTTAAATGTAGATTTCTCTCGGCTCTCGCATTACTAGTTAAACACTGAGCGGAATAAATCGTCTTTGCGGCATCTTTTTAGGCTCGTAAAAAGGAAAAGGTTCGATAATGGCGGACGCCGAGACCGTTGATATACGAGCGTTTAATGTGGAAAGAAGTACGAGAGGAAATGTTGTTATAAAATGGGACGGGATTTAACCCTAGCCGGAATATAAATGGTACATCCCTAATGACTACGGTGCCTAAGCGAGATTGGAGCCGGGATGGTGGAAGCTTCTTGGAATGAACGAGTTCATTACCGAAAAAAAATAATGGATTTACCCGCAACACCGTGATAAAATTGAGGCACTGAACGCCCGTTGGAGGAGGTAAAGAAATAGTCCAAATACAGTATTACTACTATTGAATAAATTATTACTCGTTTGAACAAGCAAACTGAAAAACTCAAGGGACAAATTTCCTTAGGCAGCTTAAACGAATAGAAATGGTATCACTAACGTAGATTTGTAATAATGCGGTGTGTAATTAAACCGGGGAGATGAAACACATGCGCCAAATAATAACTCAATTATGAGAATATGGGCGAGAAAAATGAAAACAAGAGTTTTGAAAATATCCGACTGGAATCCAGGCCAACAAAACGATGACCGGAAATACAAAGTAATTATTTGCACACAACAGACCCAACTAAAAATAGGAGGAACAGTTCCCAAGGGGGAACAAGATCATTAACGCGACGTGTTATTGTCGACTGTTGTTGTTGTTGTTGTGAGAACAGTATCACAACACTGAGGAAAGTTCGTGTAACGCAGTATCCCTCTGTTTAATGTCAATTCTCCCAATATTAAGTACAGTCGAACCATTTCTCACAAACATGTTTCCTTTAACAACACCATATTAAATACATTTTCATATTCATGAAATAGTTCTTTCAGGGGGGGATGTCTAAGTTTGGAATATCATCTCCTCATCATATCTTCTGTCTCCCCCCCCTGAAGCCGATACATACTTGTTTCAAGTGATAACTATTTTTTATTGGAGTAACACAAGTAATATTTATTCTTTCTGTCTATTCCCAGAAACGAATCGATCTGGGACATAATAATACGCCGAAAATTAATGGGAGTATTTCTGTTTCTCAATATACCACAGCAAGCAGTACAGTAGGAGGCCTCTCAATGATGCAACTCAAATTGCAATCCCACGAGGAGCGTCAGCAGTCGTTTGAACAACCCACAATACAATTACGAAACAATAAGACAACAGAAATACCCACCGAGTTATAATATTGCCACGCTCTTGGCTTACATCTCGTAGACTTCACTAACTAAGTACGCAGCCCTAACGAAGCGCATCGGGAATTAAGTACCTGCTGGCCAATAACGGTTCCTCGAAGAGTAAGAGATTCCGATTGCCCTGTCCGATTCCAAATATTTCAGTAAAATACAATCATTACAACACATTATTCTGTACAAACGCATTAACGATTCGCACCTCCGACCAATTCTTTCATCTTTTTACACGAACTCTAATCCTACAGCCACATAAATAAGCGTCCCATCATTCACCGGATAATCCCCAAAACCCGATTAAAATGGAAGAACAAAGTTAAACATTAACGTCCAATCCAATTAATCATTAACCTTTTTTCCTTTGGGAGATCACGAAATTTCGTAACATTCATTTTATTTTGTAATGCAACGTTTGAAACGTTTTTTTTTCAACACTAAATGGCCTCAGTGTCCGGCCATTTAAAATCTATCGGAGGCATTTAGACTAAAAAGATGTAGGGCTTAGTTCTAATAAGTATTGTATCGAAACTTATGCGCTCGAATAAAAACGATTCGGAATTAATGAAACCCCAATGTAAATTACAGTAGCGCTCCGTAATCATAATGGAATAGCAACATTCGAAAACGGCTCTGAAAACAATTCGAAATTATGAAAACAATTTCAATCATTACTTTCTCTCCGCACGGTGAAAGTGCTGTTGAAAAAAAGGGGGGGGGGTTAAAAAATTTCGGTTTCCAGCGGAATTACATGTTTTAAACATTCCCGAACACGACCATTCCCCGGATAGTGGACAGGAGTCTGTGTCTGTGCCCATTTATCTTTCATTATTCATTCTTTCACTATACCACCAAAAATGAAATTTTTTTCTATTGCAAAGAAAGTTTTCGATTCGGTTACCGAAAATACGCATTTTTAATATTTTCCGTCTATTGAACAACTGAGAGAAGAACGTGAAGAACTGTGAAAGCCTTTGGCCAAAGAACAGAATTTTTACAGATACACAAATATTTATATAATTTGTATTATCTAATGGAGTAGTTTTCCGTTTTTTGCGAAAGTTTCTTCAGTTGAAAGCAAAAAAAAAATCGCCTAGCAATTCAACCGGAGATTGACAATTTCCTAAGCATCCCAGCAATTGGACACAATCGTTCCAATTTCATTTTCAAGACCAGCGCCATCTATTGGGGCCACTCGTCAAATACAAATAACCCACTGTTGTCTGTAGTTAAACGAGCGAACGTGCTCAAAGCGCTCAAACAGTGATTGTGACTTTATCAACATATTTTTATAGCGTTTAGTGGGTACATTTATAAATTTGCCTTATAAATCGGTCATCTTTAAGGCATGTTTTTTAAGGCCTGCAATATTTCGTTATAATTATTTTTATTGAAAATGTTTACAGTTTTAATTACATCATAGTCACGTTATAAAGCTCAGTGATGCTAAAAAGCTACACTATACTATTATTTAGCTGCATCATTTTAGTTAATATTTGTTTTGTTTAAAACAAGAATGGGTGGACCTTATTAAATAACAATTAATAGAATGATATGGAAATATGGAATATCGTTCGCGGCCTACGAAGCATCCTGCTAACACTAGTGTTACACTGTTGGTGTTTATTTTGGTAAATTATATGATTTTCGTGGATGAGATCACCTGTCTCTCTCTGGACGACAAGAATGACAATAGGATTTACAATCATCATGTTGCAATAGTCTAATGGAATGGGCAGGAGAAATACAGGCGACGAGGTCGGATAATAGATCCAATTAAACTTATTGTAAACAAGAATTTTAATATTGAAAACCTGTCTCGGATTTTAGTCGACCCCCAACCACCGTTTCTCAATTAGCTTGACCAACAATGGGCAGAGTTCGGGGTGGGCGGTGTTAACTGTAGGTGGGCGGTTTATTTTTCTATATTGCATAACCGTTGAGTCATGCGGGCCCGTGCAGCAGTCGGGGCGCCCCCCCCAAGGTCACTCAGAATACAGAACCAATACGCTTATATAGTGGGCGTACACTCGAGGTCAACATCTACAGAAGACCTGAATTGATATTTCAACAGCTAAACAACAATCGCTGACTGACGTACGTACGCCCTACGCGTACGCGTACGCCCTAGCTAAACTTTCACTGATGCCAAACAGACGAAAGAAAGAGAGAAAAACTGTAGAAGCCTTCCGTTTTATTGAAACGTCAAGGTCCCACACGTGCAGGTAACCAGGTACTTGAGAAGATTCGGCGTTCCAAGTTCGCGAAACCAGAAATAGAAATCCAGAAAAATGGCGATTAAAATGTGCAAATAAGAATAAAATAAAAATAAATACGCAGCGAGTGGGGAGGATAGATTTTCTAGTGCCTAGCAGTAGAAAAAGTAGCTCTCGGCCCTCTAATTTTATTCTGCAAAATGCAGGAGAGTAATAAACATTTTACAACTACTACAGGAAAACTAATACAAGCGTACAATTGAAATGGGATTAAATAGAGTTTCGGTTTTGTTTCTGTAGAGCTGTAATAGTGAGGGTGACGCGATTTCACCCAATATTAATCCAACATAAAAGTGTTTGAAAAACCATTAGTACCATAGGTCAATATACACAAGTCTTCCCATTTAACAGACTATTGCAATAATCTAATTTTCTTTTGCATCAACAGTTTCGTTAGGCGAAATTCGCCTAGCTGAAACACAGAACGCCAGACGTTCAAATGGATTGAATACCATTGTTCGTTCCTCTTTCTTCAAGGTCCATATATATATAATAAGTAGGCGGGAAGAATTCGTCCCAACGGCTACCGATCATACGTTTTCTAAAATCTAAACGGATAGCGCCGACAGGTGTTTTTTGAGAGTGGGCAAACAGAGGGTGAGAAGGTCCCCGCGGTTGCAATTTGTTGGCACAGGTGGTGTCCGTGGAAAAGCCCCCGAGATGGCTATAAATATCGAGCCGTCCAGGCCACCTCCAGCACCAGTCTCCAGTCTCCAGTCTCCAGTTCAATCCCCGACATTATACGCCAGGGAACATTTATAAACGCCCTTATATTATTCCTCCTCAATTCCAAACCGGTTGCGCCGATTCTCGAGTTTCGATTGAAAAATTTCCGATCGAACGGTGACCCTTCGTTTGGAAACAGCAGAAGAAACACTGCGTTTTCGTGCGCATTCGAGAATCGATACACAGTAACATTTTCACGGCTTATATCACAGTGGCCGCTTGCACAAATAGGACCAGACAATGTCTGTGATTAGAAAAAGAGCACAAAAAATACCCAGAAGTGTATTCTATCGATACCACACCTCTTTTTAAAACCGTAAAATATTCCCAATAAAACTTTTTATAGAAGCATCCACTGGAAGTGATTTTGAATACCTGATTTTTCCCTTTAAATGCACGGTTCAACGGTTCGTTACGGTCTTATAAAATCGTTACCATCTAAATTGCAGGAATTTAGAGTAAGAACAAGTAATACACTATATATGTAATAAATGCGCTTGTTAGTACTGGAATAACAAGTACCGGCATCGGTACTAATTTCCAAATAAAGATATTTCGAAATCGATACGGGGCAATTTAAAATTTGACGCCTCTATCCGTTCGTTTCGAACAGACTTCGAAAACCCACACAAAATAGAAACACGAGAGCCAGATTGTTATCCGATGAGTAGACTGATGAAACGGACTCCTCTATTTATAAATCAGAAGCGCCTGAAGGGGGGAAGCGGGGGGGGTGTCAGGAAATGGAAAGAAATTCCGAAGAATTCTACACCGACTTTTAAGCCATTAAAATGTCCTAAAAAAAATCCTACACAAATAAGTTTATATCTGTTATTTACTGGCTCTCTAATGGTTGTCCGTAGGTAATACAAAATTGACCCTTGAGTACATATATAAACTTACATAATTAGGTGTTTCGTATAGTCTTGAATCGCATTTTTACATAAAATTTCAATTAATCTAAAAATACTATTCAATATTTTTAATGTGACAATATGACGGTTTGAGTCGGAGACCCGTGGAAATACCATTGTGTACACAAACAACTACGAGGCTGTTTACGTACTTGAAATAAAATAATTTAAAATTTGATAAATAAATTTGTAATTCCTTTTTTGCTTGTTTTTTTTTATGAACTGTATCAAAATAACCGTCTCCAAATTAAGATCTCAATATCTCAATTGAAAAATCGTTTGGAAGCGGCCAATTCTATAAAGAAAGTATAATTATAGACTTACAGTCTGTAAGCAGTAAGGACGGACGGCGGTGCAGCCGGCTGTCATTACACACGGAGCCCAACTAGGGACAGATTTAATGAGTCATAAATTAAAAACCCCCGGGATAATTGATGGGTGCCGTAACCGGCTTCCAGTATACTTGACCCGTATCGACGCGAGACTTATTAGGGAGTAAGGGGATCGTTTCGAAAAAATATACAAGATACAGTTTAATCCGAACGGTTAAAAATGGAATACAAATCACTTCGGGCCGGATACAAACGAATGATAAATCGGAACAAGGCTGTTATATTGTTTTAACAAGAGTAAAAACTTATAAATAATGTATTAAAAATAAAAATTATTTAGAATATCCGTATACTCGTTTGACACCGTAATATCAATTAACTGTAATACCACAAATTTACATCGTTATGCAACAAAATTTTAAAGATATGAAAATGGATTAATCAACTGTTTTCAACAACTTGTCGATAGACAAAGGCCACAACACTATGAAATTTGGTTAATTGAGTTCGGAAGTAAGTACCTGAAGGTTCATTTGAACGGTGGGCGGTTATAACAATTTTTTCTTTCAATGACACCTTTTCAATACCAACTTGTCCAAGTCCAGTACGCCAATCGGGCCGAGCATTATCACCACTATTATAGGCCTATAGAATAGAGATCGGGCTCCGATTAGGCGCCGCGTGGGTCGTCCCGAGGGATAATGGGCCCAAAGAACGGGACGCTCTTATAACTGACCTTCGGCGACTTGAGGGCTTGCCCGCACACCCGGCACACTTCCCGGAAGCGGACACCTGAGAAGCTTCCTGTTTATTAAGACGGGAAGCTGGGAGAGAGAAAGAGATAGAGAGAGAGAGAAAGAGAGAAAAAGAACGAGCAGCGTAGGAAGAAGGCCACCACCGATAGGATATCACATGTCACCACATTTGCCAACTACAAGCAGCCGGCCAAGTGAAGTTTGCAACGATATGCAAATTTCCGTTTATCTACAAAACGCCGACAGGAACAGATACACAGAATATAATAAAACCTCAATGACTCTCGGCAAAGGGGATCCGTTTCGAAATTACATGCGCATGAATGTAATTGGGCGCTGTAGAGCTGCTGCAAGGGTTATACATCAAAACATGATACGATCAACAGCGAATTCACATCAATAAATGCAGAAACCTAACTTGAAAATAATATTGAACGTTAACATATAATTATGTCGTTTACTATAGTACACATTTTCGTTACAAATATCACTTTACTTATGCATAATCATTATAGTTTGTTTTATCGGTCACTTCGCATTCGGTTAAGTGCATAACGTCTGCTGTAAAGTGTGTTGTCAACCCACTTCTTTTGTTCTAGCGAGCACCGTAATTACAGTGTTGTACTGGGTAATTAATTATCTGTTACAGACTGGCTTGGACTTTTGTAGAGTACAGTATATTCTTCAACTCCAATTAGGAACCTTTCTTCCGGGCCGTTTTTCATACATCCAACATTATATCGGTTAGGGAAAAATGTATTTTTCACTCTTGGATTGAAGGCGATAAGGAAAACATTCGTTGAGGCCTAATCGTCGAAAAATATGCGTTTAACGCAACACTTACACAGTAGAATCCGGTCTTCTTATATACGAGAGACGAGATAATTCAATCTGGTCGGTTTATCTAAACAGGCGTGTTTACGACTTTAAGGATCACTCAGTTAAACCTTGTTCCAAAATTATTTGTGTAAACAATATCCGGACCAATGGAAGCCGGCGGACGTCCTTATCTTGGCGAAGATTCAAAGTGGTTCACAGGTCACTGAAGAGAAAGAGACGCCGTATGGACGACGAGACGAGGTAGGCAGCTTTAATGGCCGTCTGTGTCCCCGTCAAAAGAAATCTTGTCCACACGCAATACTAGACCGGTCACTCTAGCAGAGACACTTTTATGACACTATAAGTGTCTACAGACTGGTTAAGACTATAACTGTAGGGATGATGAGATGAAATTTGTTTGTGAGCAGATTGCTAAAAAAGTTAACCTTTATCAGATCAGTAAACTCGACATCCAAATATAATTATTTAAACTTAATAATAGTAACAGATCGCTCAACAGTACTGAGGTTTCGTCACACAACTGAAGATCATTCATATTAAACGCTAAACTATCAATAAATACATTATCATACAGTATCCTGTTAACGTTGCTTCATCGCAGAAGCTTTAACACGATACTAATTGAACCGTAAATAATATTTTTAACAAAAAAAAAATAAATAAACGGCCGTGCCACGACCGAATCCGTAATTAAGAGTTTATCTTAGAACGTGACATGAGAGAAATTCATTATACGGAGCCCATTACCGTGGTTTTCTTCTGGTGGACAGCGCAGTAGACAGATCTCATTTAAAACTTATCGAGTAAATTAGTTAATGGAGATATTTATAACGGACAAAGTTCAGTTCTAATCGCGGGCGATAAGTACAAGAGCCACTGTCACTTATAATTACCACCGGCTCCCGGAACGGCAGACAATCTGTCCCGTTCTAATCCTAACGGCCCCGGAATTAATTAATTATGAGGAAAAAAGGGACACAGGAAAGGGGGACTAGATAAGGGGGCAAACAGAGTTTATCTTCTCAGCCCGGACTGAGTCACTAGTCACAGATGTGTATAATTAGAATGAACTTTACTGCACAGCCACTATTGTGCACACTGATTCGCGACAGTCGAGAATATAATCCAACTTCCGCCTGCCCGGCAATTATATTTTTCGTGGAAACTGCATCAAGTTTACCTCTCCTTAATCTGTTGGAATTAAGAGCCTTCCAACAGTCATCGTGATATTATGCGAGCAAAAAAAAAATAATGGACCGAATCGGAAAGCGGTGTCCCCCCAACGTTCCAATACCGAAGTTTGATTTCAAAATTTCTCCGAATTAAAAAACGGCTATCATGAATACAAATGGTCCGCATAAGAATAACTAATACGCTCCACAGTCTTGCTTTCTTCTCCGAACAACACTCCTTCCTACGGCCCAAACATATTTTATCACTAAGATTTCATTTATATATTGCTTAAATTACACACATTATTTTCGACTTTCTAATGGAAACCACTTTTCACGGTCTCCCGGACAGCATCGGCAGGTCAAATGCGTATAGTTTATAAAACTATACGAAGGGCCATAACGCGATCGACGGACCAGCCAAATCCGTCCATATGAGTTGATACATGATTAGAAATATGACCTTGCACATAACTGTTACATAAGTGAATTTTTACTGTAACGCATGTGGAAGATTGGCCGACAATAAAATTTCCAGTAAAAATTCCACGCGTCGAGAAACGTGTAGATAACCGTTGTATCGGCAAGAGAGGGACAGGTACAGAAGCTGTGTTCAACCCGAGTTTTGCTTGTTCCGTCTCATGACGGAACCGATGGGACTCCCGTGGGAACGATGGGACCGTGCTGGGGACGTGCCCAGAGCTCAGGACTTAAAGTCCCCACCAGTTAACAAAACGACGTTAACTCTAAGCCCTCTACACCAAAGAAGGAAACTTCAGCACTGGTTACTGGTTCAGGTACAGTATACTGATTTCAGCAATATAAACATTCAAGCAATGTGATTGAACAACACTGTAAAACTTCTTAAATTAATTCGGTGCACGATTCAAAAAATTGTGATATCGGTTAATGGAGAGCGATACTGGGGTATAAAAACAAAATATATGTAACAAATCTAATGAAACGATATCGATCGAGCAGTCGAGTTGAAAAAAAAAAACACGTATGGGTTTTTTATATTCGAACCCGTCGGGGCATAACTATGGGAAGCGGCAGAAAAAGCACTCCCATTTCCGATGCTGTAGGAATTCGCACGGGAATTAGAGAAACAAAAATCTTTACAGCACCCTAATGAAGAACAAAGTGGCCGACTTGGTGTTGGGAAATGTTTATACGGCGTCCACAGAGAGGTCCAGAAGCGGTAACACCGCCCAGTGTCAAGGCGACTGCCAAGAAAAAGTCGACTTTTTCCCTATCCTATTTGAAAATATCCCGGGCAGAAAAGAAAAGGCTAGGTACGAGATTTTCCGGGATGTGAAAAATGACAACCACTTGCCCGCCTTCTTGGAAATCGTGGATCGGGATACCCGAGTAAAATTTATAATTTCCTACCGGACACCTCACAATTGTGGCGTGAATATCTGTGGGTCACTGAATCATATGAAATGGGAGTAGACAGGCTTATAACATCGTTACTTGCCACGCAGTGCTGCAGATAAGACTGTAGTAACAGACGGTGGCTGTAGTGATAACTCCGGAACTATTTTTAAAAAGCCAATTCGACATTTTTGTTCAAATTTTTGTACAAATTGGATCATTTGAAATACTAAACTACCAATATTGTTTCGTAGAAAGGAAAACATCCCATTGGAACCAATAAAGTCAATCAGCCATGTCAGGAGTGTGACCAATATTTCTTATAATAATTATTGCTATTACTCTGAATGGCGCAAAACATTTGAGATTATTGCAATTTAAAAACAAAGTATACACTTGGAGAATATAGTGATTGTATACAACAACAGCGAGTATAATTTCGGTAAAATTAGCCGCGGTCAATAATTGACCAATTACACATGAAGACGCCACAACGTGATTTTGACAGCCTGTCATTTTGAAAGCTGACGCGCCGGATATACCAACTCTGTCCGTTTTAAAAACGCAAACAGCACTACGGACGGACTTTCTAGCCGGTGGAAATTTTTATCTAAAATTGAAGGATATCCCGCTTCAAATTGACCAACTTCCTACATAATTTTATACTACTCCCTGTTTGTAATTTTAGCGAAATTGCTGGCCCGCGAATATTTTAAAAGGGAAACTGGGGGGAAAAAATGATGAAACTTGTGAGTCTGCTTTTACGGCGAACACAAAATTAGCTACGTTGAACTGTAGAAAATATTGGTATGTTCAACAAAAATGGTCATTTTGTGCTTATAAAACAGATTGGTTATAATTGGTCAAACCATAAATGGGAGGATTTTCGAATTATAATAAAAAGAAAAGAATTAACGAGAGTGTAGAATGAAAAGAAAATTTAAAAATACACAACTTTAACATCATTAAAGAAATCCGCGTATAAATTTCAAAATTGTTTTCTCATCATTCTGTATCAGTATTCATCTATATGCAGTTTGCCACTTCAAATATAAAAATCCGGACTCTTTGTAAAGCATATACTGGAAGAGCACCCAACAAAACAATGAAAAACAAGTAGCAAACCAATGTATTTCATTTGCAAATATTTCCATTCTATTTCGTACACGATGGTAGGAATACTAATGTGAGAAAAATCGTACGGAACAGAGGACTGTGTGTGAGAGAAGCTCACACTCGTGAAACGAAAATTCGCCCCAAAGGAAGGGTTAACAAACTATCCCGGCATTAATGAGGCACTTGACCTTCCCAGTTGGCAGCATACAGTCTCGTCTTCATTTACACTACTCCACCTACAGCATTCCGTTTTAATGAGAGCACAAACTCGGGGTATCGGCGGGGTGCAACAAAAATAATCTTCTCGAGCACAAACGTACGCGCGTTTTCGAAAACGAGGCCCCTATGGGTGCATGATTTTTTGTTTAGATTGGAGAAAATTTAATAGTGTGTTTTCACAGACAATATCGTCGAGAAATTGTTTCTTACTGTGTGGTAGGGGGGACTGGACACAAGTGTGTGACACAATGAATGTAAGGGTTAAATTGAAACTCAACTCTTTCTTTCGGTTCAAGTTATTTATTATACAGTCAAAACGTCTACAGGCAAGAGACGGAATGGACCTATTTCGCAATTCGCGATTGAAATTATTTGAATCCGTTGAATACGTCGGGTAATGCTGTACAAATACAAACCACAGACTGAGGGGTTAAAACAGGGGGGGGGAGGCCAGTCGTCCGGTCACGACCCGGCCATTAGCATCGGGTTAGCCTCCACTCACCGAGTATACACAATACGACCGCCAGACAACATAGACCAGACAGTAAACGTAAATCCAGAAAGAGAAACATATTCAAAGTCCTTTTGCATTTGTCTCCTGCTACCTCTATCGAGAGTGTCGCGAAAGTTATAACATTGCAACGAACAATGACGTTGGTCTAATACAAGATTATCGCTTGTAATTATTTGATTACAATGCTCATTGAAATGTTCAATGCCTTATGATGTTTCACCAACCATATAGAACCAAAATTACCACCATTCTAGGTATACTATTACTCGAATCAATAAGCCAAGGGAACCGACAGAACTGTGGTTTCAGAAGAAACTTTCAACCTTCGCGATGTGGCACAACGCACCAACGCCGTAACTACTGTAGGAAGATGTGCGTTAATACCAGGGCCAGAGCGTGGAAACCGTATATCACGGACGGCGGGGAGAATGCGAAAGCGAGTGGGAAACAGTAGACATGAAGATGAGACCGGGAATATTGAATTTCACCGGTGGCCGGGAAACGTGAGAGTCCCACAAGACGCCACACGTTTGTTGCCTATATTGTTACTTAGCCGGGACATCCCACCGTGCAATTCCCACAGCGAAAATCACCGATTCCGGACATAACCCACGGCCACGATTACTTGGAAGGGGGCAAAAAGTCGGTAAGAAAATGCCGGGAGATGGTCCTTAATTCCCAAGTCGGGACCGGGGCCTATCGGTGGACCACTTCATCATCACGACCGAAGACATGACTTTCTATATTTGCACAGTCATATTCCTCACATTCTAAAGATTGGCTTCGGGAAAAAAAAAATTATAAATATATCTTTAAACCTCAAATCCGTTGAATCGAGACGAGACATCGTGATTTCTCCAGTCCCACTGCTAATTTCATCGTCTGTTTGGCCAATGACAGTGATACCGCCGCCGATGGAGGATACAGTCACCACTGTTACTACAGTGTTACTGTTACAGACATCGGCGACATGGCTGCTACTATCCTTTCAAGAATGAGAGGATTGAAAAGCTGAGTGCCATGAAGAATAATAGTAGCTAGCAACCGGCCAACAACGACGGTTCTCCAATTTGTCTCAAAAATTAATACATAACATAAAAGGAATTTAAAGTAACACGCGTTGAAAACGAGATATGAATATATTTGGGATACCGAGATGCAGGGCAGGAACCGTGTGGGAAGGGCGGAAGAGGTCGCGTAAACACGCCCCAACGAGATAATGGGGTGGATGGCGTAAAGAATATTTTGAACAACAAAATGATCCTAAACGTTCAACAGAATGACATCCGGGCTCTGGGCCCAGAATGCGTAATATCGCGGCTCAAGGATAATACCATCCCCTCCCCTTGAGACACCACAAGGTCCCTTATAGTCGTAGGGAGAGGATGAGAGCCGTGTGCCAAGAAACCAGCGCCGGCCAAACGATCTCTGGGAATTAAGCAAGACCTCTGGGAGAGGGAGAGGGGGAGTTCTGGGTTGCTAAAGCTTTCGCAAACTCGGGTCGCTACCAGCCAGATAAGGTACGGCAATGTGCGTGTACATATATATCCAACAACAATCTATTGTTAACACGAGGATAATTACATCGGCCCAGAGTCAGCGGGATTAAGCCCAGGTTTAAGTCCCATATCCAAACAGAAACAGGAACTAAAATAAAGTCAAGGAAGTAAAGCACAGGGTGAAGGTAGGAAAAATTTACATGTGCATTGTTCTCGAAATGCCCCTTCGCCCACTAACCCCGGACTCATTTCTGTGTGTGTTTTGTGTGACCGCGCTTTCATTTTTCTTCCGTTGAAAAGACGACTCTCCGACGGAATATATTTCTACAATATATTCAGAGAGGGAGAATAGGTCGGACCAAGATAGCAGAGGCGAATCATATTGATGAGAAACCGATTCGTTCATACCGGACTCGAAGAGTCAAGTTAAATCTATTTATGGGACTTCGAACGTTATATCCCGACTCCACTAGTAGAGTTTGACCGTAATAAATAAATAAAACAGAGTACAGTACTTCCTCCTGGGTGGAAACTGAAGCTTGTTATCCGATACCGGCAGTGGCCGAACAACCTGTTTTGACCGCGACACCATTAATCACACAGTGCTCTTTTTGTGATGCGACCCGAGAACGCCGTAATGAGGCTATCCGGGTATGATTAATATACACCGTATTACACAGTTTGTCTCGTGCGGTTTCGTGAGATAAACCTTTCGCAGCGGGAACAGTTCCACTATTCATTCCGAGAGCCGAAAGCTTTAGACCAATTCCGAACTCGCCCCCGACGATTCCCTGCAATATTATCGCATTATAGAACCATTTTCAGGACCGCAGAGCTTTCACCACGGCAAGCGGTCGGCCCTATCTCCAGCGTTTGAAAAGGCCGCAGATGCGTTTATTTCACGGCCGCCGCGCCCGCGCTTTCTATCAGAAAGTTTCCCCAGTCAACGAAACTCCCTGAATCCCGGTCCGTTAAAGACCGACCTTTCCTCAGTCCCGCAGCTATTTTTATGACCGGGCGAAACTCAACCCTCAAAAGACGCGGAAACGTACGCAATCTCTTCAGTCCGATGGATGAGTTAGTGCAAGTCGTCACAAAATAGAAAACTCGAGTTGCGGTGTACGTTTCACTTGAAAACGTTGTTCCATCAAATTAACGGCTTAAGTTACGAGTTGAGGTAAGTCTCAACAACCTGTATGTTTTCAACATACAAACATTCGAAAATAAGATCGCGACATTGACAAGATCACTAATCAATCCTGTTGCCAATTGCGAGGCCGGTTTTTTATATAACCACTATTTTCGTTACAACAAAATCGATGTTAAAACTAGCGTATTTCCGGTATTCGACCACTCGGAAATGACTCAAAAATATTTACTAGTAATTATTAATTAATAAAAATTATTTATTACGAATGTTTTAGTTTATTAGTCTATGAGTACAGATCAGGTGTTTTGCTGAACACCTTACATCTAACATTCGTTCCTACTCACTTCCACTACACGGTAACGACCAGTCGAGAGTCAGACAACATTATTCCGATTATAAGATACTGTGCCGGGTATCCTAGAGCTTACAGAACACGGGGGCGGTAAAAGAGAGATGGAGGTAAGATAGGGAAGTTCAATATCCGTCGGGCTGGGGCAGGTGTGGGGGTGCTGGAGCGAGTCAACACCGCCTCCTGGAATTTCCCAATCACCGAGCAACGTCCTCCCTTTAACAGCACACTCACCGCCAAAGAGCACAAGTTGACAATAGAGACGGCGACACCGGCGACGATGGAACTCTGCCGGCCTCGCTTCCCGCATCCACTCCATCCAATTACGCCCCTGAATACGACCCCGGCGCGTTCGGAACGAATTCCGACACGCGCCTCCGTGTCAAGTTCTTAGAGGGGCGGTCGGCCTTAGCTGGGCTTCGGGGCGGTGGGAAAAAACCGAAAGAAAAACATCCCCGGTCAAACTAATTTGGTACGCCGCTGCATAAACATCGCCCACAGTTGAGTAGCGACTCGAAGACGGTGGAAAAACAAGACCATTTTTGCACGTCGCGATAGAATGAACGACAACATTTTGCGAACAAAACTATCCCCCCTATGAAAACATATTTCCAGTAGGAATCTCAAGATTGGGAGCATCTAAACGGTTTCAACTCTAGACCTATTAAAAAGCTGTTGCGAAAATCTTATGTTTCCGGGTGAAAACACACTACTCGTACTTAAAACATCGCGTAATTAATAAAACCTATTTTTATTATTAACCATATTTAACCATATATGTCTCGAAAAAAAATGAGCCACATTTTCACATGAAATACATAATAATAAAAAATGAGACGTTAAAATTTTATGTACGCCGTAAATTCCGTTCAAAGGGCGGTAATTGAGTGGGTAAAAAGCGCCATGAAATTTTGGCGAAACGTTGCCAAAAAAATGCGGCAATAAACCCGCCTAATGGCGATTTAGATTAACTCTCCACCGAGAGGGGCATTACTTCGTGGGACGGGAGAATGTCGTTAGATTTAGTACATTAGGTCCCTCCCAACCCCCCTCCCCCCCACACCACATACACACAACATTCATCCACATAACGTACAGCGCCACCACCTTTCTACTTGATTGCGACCTAACGTTTACACACTTGTCCCAGTCGCAAAATACACTTGCCGGCAAAATACGCTTGCGCGAATTCAATTCGGTTGAATTAATTGAAATGACGCGGGCCTACGTTTAGAAAAAGGAAATTAATAAATGACTATTTCACCGTTCAAATACAATACACCGCGAAAAGTAATAACGCCGAGGAGAGAAACTCCGAATTAAGTAAAATGTCATCACGTTTGTGCAGAAGTCTGAAAACATCAGTTGCATTCAGTTAGCAATGCAGGAGGTGTATGTCGGCACGTGAGGTGACGACGTAGCATTCTCAAGATACAACCGAGATAAGTTTAATCGATTTGTCGTATTATATTTTAGATTCGAAAATTTATTCGTGGTCAAATAACTGTATTTACAAACGGTTTTCATAGTCGGTTTTATTTTTGTTAATGAGAGAAACTGTATCTCCGGAAGGATTCGACAGATATTATAATAAAGGGTTCAGTGAGTAAATTGGAAGCCATGTTCTTTCTGAATCAAATCGAAAATTACTCTCAGTACAGTATATGTTGTTAATATAATCGATTGGGGTGTTTAGTATTAATTAGGATTAGGGTCGTTAAAATTCAATACAAGGAAGTGGTCTAATATTTTAAATAAGATAAAAAGTTGTCATTTCATGTTCGTCGAACCAGTTATAGTTTAAAGCAAAACATTTAACAACATCCGTCAGATTCAATATAACGAATCGGTTCCAGGTCTGACAGTCATTAGGGCCGCCGGTCGGTACGTATCCGTACAATGGGCCCGCCATTCAACACAAATGGGACGGGGGATTCATTAAAACGACTCGTCCGGAGGAAAGGAGGGGGACGTCGTGAACGCATCCGGGGGTCACGAGCGACCGGTAAATCCCTGAAAGGAGGATTCGGCCGAAAACTTGAAGTAAAAGGTCCCAATTCGAGCCGGGAGAAAGGCGGAGGCATTTATGTCCTGGAAGCGACCCGGAGGGAGGACACGCACTTAACATGACGGGCTCTAAACACTACAGGGTCATGCCGGGACACTCGTATCCTGACCTTAGTAGTAGACAAAAATATTTCATTTAATTTTTTTTTTAATCTTTAATACTTCGGATTTTTAATCTCGAGGCATGTGCACAACATATACCTCAAAAATCAAAAGAAGGACCACCAATTGTCTGCAGACGCGGTTTTAAATCATCTCAATTAATAAAATATTATATTATAGTATAAATAAAAATATTCAAGAAGGCAAAAGATAACTGTTGTATCACCGCTGTCGTAGTGCAATGACATAATTTAAGAATTTAATTTTTCTCTAAAATACCACAACTTCGTCGTTACGAAAAAAGTAATCGTATTCGAAGGCATGGAATTTGAAACAATGACAATAAACTAAATAAAGCGTTTTCATTAAAAAAAAATGTTACGAGGTTTACCTCCAGGAGGCATGCTGAAGAGTGAAGAAAGCCGAATGATTACTCACCTGAAACGAAAGAAAATTAAATTAACAGTATTCAATAATGAAACAGTAAAATTTGTGTGATGATTAGTACAGACTAAGTGAATACATTTGTTTCTGAAATGGTCATAGTGTCGGAATTCGGTAAAGCTGCATTCAAAGAACAAAAGGAATTTTTTTTTTCACATCTAAACTGTAAATGAAAGGTGAAAGGCCGAGCTCAGGCTCCAAGTGGGAAGGGACGGACTGTTGGGGCGATATAAAAGTACAGAGCGGGACCGATAAATACGTCCGGAGGGTGCGTGAGAAAGACAAGAGGAGAGAAGTGGGACGGGCGTTTAAGAGAGCGCGGATCATGACATTTATAATTTAATGCCGAGCGGGACCAGTTGAATAGGCTACTACTACTAGTACCAGCCTAACCTACTCCCTTCCCTTCCCTTCTCCTACTCCTCTATTCCTAGAGATCATTAGCATTTACGGAGTGAGCTCACACGAGCACGAGCACACGCACTAAAGCGCGTCCCGCCCGCCCCTAATCTACCGCTCTAACGAGCTGGGGGACTCGGCTTATCAAAGGGGTTCTTTAAAAATTAACCTCTCGCCGAGCAAAAGGTAAAATAGAGAGAGAGAGAGAGAGAGAGAGAGAGAGAGGAGAGAGAGAGAGAGGTAGGTGCCCACCCACGCACTACCTTCTTTGTCCACTCGGACTATGCATAATTTAAACAACAGTACGCAGCATCGGCGCAAGCACATGAAATAAAACACGTTTGTACATATAAAGTATATAAGGGTGACAGCTCTGTAACTAATTAAAAGGGGTATTCAATCCGTCAATTCTAGATTTTCTGATCCGGAACTAGATCGGTTTCGGATAATAATAGCCGTAAGTGAAAACAGCTAGTTAGATGTGCAGGTAAAATACTCCTAACTCTTTCCGAACCGAAGACAGAACTTAAAAATAAATCACTCTAATTTGCGGTTAAAGATAGTGTGTTTGTTTCTACATATTTTCCAGCGAATAAAGTTTTTTATCTGAAGAAAATTAAACGTAGACATGTGTATACCCCGGATAGCTTAGTGGTATTCCTGTCATTTTCCATAGATGAAATTCATTTTCACAATTATTGTAATTGTAGTTGCTTAGAATAATGAGTAACCACGGAGAGACATTATATGTAGTATACGTATTATGTGATCTTCTTTTGAACATAAAAAGTAGATGGCTTTTTACATTTTTTTAACTTTAAAAAAAAGTTATTATACTCGTTTCCCAGTGTTCAATTTCTTATTTCCCATTTCTGTAACAGTAATTTACGACGTTAACCCAGAACGGATTTTATCAAACCGGAAAATGGCCCATATTTAAGGCCCTCTTCTGGCCGTCGTGAACGGCGGCACTTTATCGCGCTCAAGTGTGATATACTCCGCTAGGTGTAGCAATAAAATCGCTCTCCGAAGAACAGAAATCCTGACCCAAATATATAAAAACAAAAATTATATTACATCTGGGCGGTCTTATCCCTTGCCCAACACGGTGAATTAAGCGAGGCGCAATTTTGTTAGTTAAAACCTTCGAACTCAATTTCAATACCTTATCGACGCCATACATATGTTTATGTCATACATAATATACTCGTTCAAGATCATAGAACTCGGTGTAGGAAATTATGTAAATAAAAATATTTCTAATACCACTCGCACGGTGGTAGATAGAAACGGCGGATAACTGAATATATAGAAAACATAAGGGAGAGGCTAAATATAGAACTGATCTGTGTACAAGGGCGGACCGGTTTTTGTAAGGGCCCTCAATATAGACGATGCTAGGCTATAATGCTAGGTGGGCGTGGGCAGGGGGATCGGAGTGAAAAGGATGCAGGATGCATCACAATAGGACCAGATGGTAGGTCGGAGGACGATACGAAGAGAAAGAAGAAAAACATTAAAACCAGACCATATTGCACCAACAAATGGAAATTACTTTTATTTTTATATATGAAATCCATTCAGTAGACCAGTTAAGAACTTTCCTTGCAATGCTATATATTTATCGAGGGCTGGGGAAAATATGAAAACCGTTTACTATTCCCACATAATCTAGTTAAGCTTTCTCCACTAAAAATTACAAAAATAATACCATCTACATTTGTTTTTATGCCCATCATTTTGTAACACACCAAGTAACTAAATGGGCGATAAAGATCCCGAACATCGTACACGATGAACATGTGCACGAAAATGTATGGACTCAGCTAACGTTTAGCGATGACATGAAATTCTATTTAAGACACGAACGCCGAGGGTGAGGGGGAGCAAAGTCGTTCCAATTCGCGTCATTACAAAAAGAAAAATTCAATAAAGATTCCACTGGCTAAATAAAAAAGAAGCAGACGTCATGTTTCATAATCAAACGACAACCAGCTTGAGTCTCGAGACGTCGTGAGAGTGTGGATTTATTGACTGTAAAATTTATATTAGCTTCTATAACTGGACAACAAGCATATGCTCCCTTATAAGTACTATAAATCTCCAGTAAGCCGTTGGGCGAAATTAGTTCGGAAGCAATCAATTAACAATGCTCAGTAAATCATTTCTAGATTCACATTTCATTATACCCTATTAGATAATGTTTAAACATTTTCGATCAGTTCACTAATAACAATTGGGATATATAAGTACCGGAAACGTTTATAATTTTGTCCACTAAAATATCAGATGTTGGTAGCTAAAGACCAAACCAACGAGATGAGACAGAAGAACGCGAAATCTACAAAAAATAAGTCGCGTTAGATTGCGAATAAGGAAATATTAAAAATAGATAAATTCTCGTTAAATAGCCGTTAATAGAAATTATAACTTAAAGAACTAATTAATGTATAACTAAGTAATAAATAAAATACGGACGGCCGGCAGTGGCATCGAATTTAGGATAAGGTCAGAAAAAGTCAACTCAAGAGTTGCCCGAGGTCTGCCACCCCAATTAAACCAGAAAACAAACAAAAAATTGAAAAAAAGTAAAAACAAAAAGATATAAGAGAAGAGCGGGTGAGCGATCTCTCTTCACCGCACTCCATATTAATTATATCCACACTGTTGGGGGAGGTAGCTGAGAGGGGGGCGGCCAGGCCACTCACCCTTACTTATCTTACACAGCTACAGAAATAATTTTCAACTACCCAATCCAATCCAAACTGGACACCGGCTATTCCACAGTCAGTACTGAAGGTATTCCACGTCTCCAAAACCTGATTCCACCACGAAGGAGTCGGCATAATGCCTACTGTACTTTTAAGTTCAAGAAACGAAATTAAGAAGCGAAATATTGAGGCAATCCAAAAACGAATTCTCGAGCTATAAAATATAATAATATTATTCGGGAAAACATTCGGGCGTTGTTATCGATTATTATAAATCTTAGTGTTGATGTACTTCTGAAGTCAAAATTTGCAATTAATAATTAAAACTAGATATAAGAGGATATTTACTGAAACACTAATAAGAAAAGCAAACTTTAATTGGAGGTGAAACTAATATAAAGTTTTAATTAAAATTTACTCCATTTAAAAACCGGCATTCATAAGATCAATAACTGGTCGCGTTTAATCCGTAGTCATTTGCATATTTGAATAAGGAAGCCCATTTTGAATGGGCGCGAGAGAGAGAGAGAGAGGCTATTTTCGGCCGGAAAATGAGACAAGCCGTTCGTTCAAAGCGGGTAAACAAGGTGAAAATGGGGACCCGGAGTTTAATTGCACCGGGAAAAAAAGAAGTTCCAGATATTCGTGGCGCGCGTTAACAGACAATTAAAGCGGGAATTAAAGCAAACTAATTAACAACAGAATTACACGGTGCCCGGGCCCCGAACCAGCCCCTAGTTACTGACTACGAATTCGAATGTTTTTCATTTTCAAGGATCGAAATTCAATTAACAGAGTTTCCAGCTTAATGCAATCTGCAAAATTTATGAGTCCGGTTCTAACACAATGTACACAATGTATTCGCATTCCAGATAATCATAATTAGCAATATCATTTACTATATTTAAATAAATTCCTTGAAAAAATAAATAAAAGTGTCCCTAAAATCAAGACCTCCGCTGCGTCCAGAAATTAAGCCGAGATCGATTCTACAGGCGCTTCGTCGGCGGTCTCTTCCTCGAGAAAAACTTCGGCCTAAAAACATTTGGGGACAATTTAAAAGTTTGATGGGGGGAGGGGGCCCGCGGTACCAGATTAAAGCGACAGCGCCCAAGACAAAGTTTTAAACGACTCCGATTTGGCGCCCCAGATTAATTTTAAATGAAAGTCCAAGATTGGGGGGTGTCAAGTTATCGCCGAATCCATAATTTATAACCTGTCTTATAATTTACATCAAAACGGGAGAGAAATTTTCCAACTACATTATTCTATCATAACAAAATGATCAAACTTCTGAGAAGAATGAAATGCGATGACGTGAGATAATCAGAAATTAGGCTAACAATACTAAATTAATACGATAATTTCAAAACACACAAAATAATTCGAGATAATTCTAAATGATAAATTCACAAAACCCGCCCTTTTTTACAGCGATTATGTCCACAATAGTAGGTTATAATGGGCTAATCGTGATGAGAAACCCCAATTTCCGAATACAACTTTAATTAAACAATGTAGTAGTAATACAAGTGTTCCCTCGACCTAGCTACGATTTATTAATACCCACAATGGCATAAATTCGTTTCCACCTACTAGTATTAATATGGAATCGAACCAATATAATGCAATATAATGGCCGAACCGAACATTCCAACGACTGCTCCAGTGGGGCCTCTGGATTTTTGATTTTTTTCAAGTTCAATTCACTCGACTGGTTCTTTAAAATGAACGCCTCAACTGAATTTCCTTATCTTAAACGTGGGTTCATCTTTGTTAAGGATACTTCACCCGGTTACCGACCGAAGCACCTTATCATCGTAATTTATTATCGTAGCTCTGCAATAATTATTTGTTTTATATGGACGACTTTTTTACAGAGCCATTTCACTACAAGAACAAGCGTTTTCCATAAAGGTGTCCTACCTTTTCAGACGGGCGTTAAGAGTACGTACGCGTTTGAATTTTATGTAAAGGATAAAAGAGCGAGCGCAGTACAAATATGAGGACGGCGGGACAACAATAAAAACGACCTGGGAGGAGCGAAAACGACATTGTCCGTATCGTAGGGCGCCCTGAACGGCCCCCCATTCGGCCACGGACGTTGAGGACGTCCAAACGGCGTCGTTGGAAACCGCGTCGTTACGCGTCCGTACGTTACGTCGGGGGACGATAAAAAAGGATCGCCAGAACCCGGGGAGATGGAGAGAAATCCTATCCGACGAGCGTACTCCTCCATAACCGCCATAACGCCCCAGATAGTATCAATGCCTACTGAATCATAACGCAGAGAATAAGACAACTACGGCGCGGATACCGCCGCTATAATCCCCCCGTGAATACCCAGACCAGCACTCACAATCCCAGAATAGACCTGCGCCAATATCCACCAGCTTCACAAGGTTAGCAAAATTGAATCCACTCAACTCCACTATGTTTCAGTTAGAGTACATTTAGAGAATAATACTTTGATACTTTTAGAGAGTTTTTTAAAGACAGAATTTCAGCTGTTTTTTGTCCAGTGTGTTCCTGGTTTAAGAATTTTAATAGAACATTGAAAATGAATAGGCATCTCTCTATTCAATAAAATAATTGCAGGTACACTGAATGGCCGTGTCACGTAGAGGCATTTGTTCCACAACTAATTGCGATATCGAGCGAAACCAGAAGAGGGACTCTAATGCAGACGATTTTTGAGACGAATTAAAAAATAAATGTCCGACAATAATGAAAATACTGAAAACATCATCCGGTATATTACGACAGTTATAAATTTCATCCATTCAACCGGCACTTAAAAAGCTGCAGTGGGACGAATTTGCAAAATCGTTCGTAAAGACCTATCATGGATTTGAGACGTAAATAACAGTGTTGTGCGTACTTTTGTGTACAAACGTTTTATACGCCCTATTGTGCGAATATATTTCGCCTCGTCAGTTTGCGAAAAAATTCGCATTCGTAATCCCCCTATTTTTGGTATTGGCAAACGACGGACAAAGAAAAAAAACAGGAGGAAACCGCCCGTTATCGGTCGCGAATACACATTTCACTTGAACGCGGCGTGTGCGGACGACGTTCGCCGATGAAATGTTCGAAACTCGGCATATTTTCGGGAGCGAGTTCAGGAAAGCTCGTAAAAGCTTTGGGGCAGGAAACGAGCTTCCGCCCGTGCAAATTTTGCAATTTGTGTTCACGGCGGACCGCCCTCATCCCGCCGACAGACCAGAGGTCAAAGTCCTCGTAGCCGCCCCACACCTCCACCGATGACGTCTTCTATGAAAATTCGACCCGACGACGATATCACAGTGTAGGTTTACAAGAAGTCGAGGGAAAATTACCCGATGAGGGATAAACTAGAGTGAACAACAAGATCCATCCGAGTGTTTAAATCGGCACCAGAGTGTTCAGTTTTAACAACGGAAGGCTTCAAGAGAAGTGCAAGAATAGCGACTGGAAAAGCCGAGAATTGGCGGATTCGGGTTAGGGTTTTTTCCTGGAGGTTTCGACCTTCCGACCGGTGAAGTCCCCCGTTCCTAGACATTCCAGATAAGCCGGGTATTATCAATCGGATGCAAGTGATTGAAACTAGGCAGATATAATAAGGGCTTAGCACCTTCATTGCTGAAAATATAACAGTGGTCTGGAACTAAAAAAACCAACAAAAATTAACTACGAGCGAAGACCTTCCTACCTAAAACTTAGGATAAACACAAGAGTATACTTCTTATGATGTGCGCAAACAAAACAATGTATTGTAATGTACGATAAAAGAAACGTAATTAAAATTCTTAAATGAATTAATTTTTATTTTCATCTTATGAGATATCACTTTAAAGCGGTTTTAATTACGGCGCGCGCGGATATTGCGCTTTGGAAAATTATTTAATTAGGGACTGGGTTAATATTATTATATGCAATCATTGGGTTAGATTAGAAATACCTTATTTGGTTGAACATCAAAACAAATAATTGTCATATTAAAAAAAGCATATTACAGACATTATGTTAAATCAAGACTTACGGTAAAATCGTTAGGCATTAATTCCGTTATTAGGACATGGTTGTATAGAGGTTTTAATCTTCGAAGAATAGCCTTCTAAGATTAAAAAGAAAAAAAAATGAGGTCCTATTATGAGGCGTCCACTTGATCCCCTTCCCGCTCAGCCCCCCGGCCACGCTCCTTATACAAGCTCTTCTCCCTTTTCAGCGTAACCAAGTTTAATAACCTTCGACATTTATTGAGCAAGTCGAGGCGAGGGACCTTGTATTGGGTCGGGCTATGGGCTTCTCGGGGCTATCCGGAATTTGCCCGCTCATCCTCCGTCAATAAAGGGTAAAACACCGAACATTTATACCGAAATATTTCCACCCTAGAGAGAATTTAATTAAGAACTCAGCTATTATGAATGTTTTCTACTACTATTTCCTTCGCTCATTATTGAATTTTGAATATGTGATTGAATAAAGAAACAAAATAAGATCTGATTTCAGAATTTTTATTGACTTAGATTGCCTGTATTTATTTTAAAGTTTAATTCATCGGAAGTTAATTAAAAGTTGGCCTTCGCTGTTATTGAAACTCCCTCCTTCCGTAGGCACCTTTGTCAATTCAGTTCTCGGGTATTTCATCGATCCACATTGATTATCCTTAAAATTCTAGTAATGATGTGTACATTATTATATCAGAATATAAACTGCTGAAAATATTGCTATACGTTGCTAGGCATACTTAAAAAAGTCTTATTAACGTGAAAAAATGTTGAAATCCTGCGACTATCTTGAAAAAGTCCAGCTGAGTGTGCGGGGTTTTTGGTCTGTACAGGGATATCAAAGAGCCCTCATTTCCCTTTATGAAGGGGTACTTTGGAGCGAGTCCGCTTACTCCACACGACTTTCGAGCGGGGAACCGAGCGCCCTTTGGTGGGCCCCCGGTCGACTAGCTGTGGAAGATGACGATGGGATGTTTAACACGACAAATATAGAAGACTCGAAGGGTAACGGCCACGAAATCAATTTTAGAGGGCTCATCTAATATTATAAATTTGCGATTTGATAGCGTTCCCCCGCTGCCTTCGATCCCTTCGACCTTCCCCGTTAGTGTTACTATGCGGTGTCTGTTACTATAGCAAACTGTTACTGTAACCGTTCCCGGTTCAATTTCCAACCAATGGAGTATACCTGACTCTAATCCCGGTCTGATGACAGGATTAACCGGGATTTTCAGTTTTCCTTTGTGGGATCCGTCGGCGGGGGAATCGATGTGGGGGGCAAACCCCCCGGGCCGGGGGATGTACGCCGGCGTCGCCCCACTGGGGGCGGCCCCCCCAAGTCAATATCGTTGACACTTGCCGCCCCCGGGAGTCACGTGATACCCCCCCCCTCTTCCCGGATCATCGATAGGCCCAAATACACTTCAAAATAAAATAAATATCGGGTTAATTTAATTACGTCATTTCTTATCCCCAAATGTTTTGTCATGTCCTGTTTTAGATATTACAGTTCGTTAGGAATAACTCAAACTTTAGTTTGGTCTTCAACATTTTAGAGTAATCAACAATTTGATAAGATGTATTTTGGTCTGGAGGAGTTCTTCAAGAGGGGAATCGAAAATTTGCCGGAAAAGTGGCCGGAGAGTTGTCGATAATATCGGTGAATATATAGTAGATTAATAATTAAAGTTTCTTCTTTAGCAAAATAAATGAATTTCAAAGTCAAAATGTTGATTACTTTTGGGTACCCCTAATATATTCCTTTTCCTAAATATTTTTATCTTATTATAGTATAAAATCATCTCCCCCTAATAGATCAAGGCGACATTACCTGAGTGTTCGGCAGAAACTTATCTTTCAAATAATTTAACCCCCTTCGTAGTAGTTCACTATAGTAGTCAACAATACTAATAAACCACAGGCAAATGTAATTTGCGGTAATTAACTATTAATGGCAAGTAATTAAACTTGCAATACCTCCGGTTGGAGAACACCGGACGTATGACAAGGTAATCACGAGATACAAAAATTATACCATTCGTAGCAAAATCGAAATAAGTTTTGTTTTAATTTTAACGAGAAGAAATATCCTCAAGTTTTCAACAAACAGTACAGAATTAATCGCGTTTCAACACAAATAGATTGGCACCCTTTGTAAATACAAAGGGGGCCGCGGTTTAATTATCCAATTAACAAAGGTTAACCTTAGTTTCTCCCTAAGCTCAAACTCCCTAAGCGCGAAGTTAATACCGGTAAGATGGCGTGACGTAGGGCCGGCTTTCGTGACGTCTCGTGAGATTCACGGTTGAACTGTTCGTCGGGAACATCTAAATGACCCTTAAGCCGCGCCAATCACATTTAAATTGGCGTCACATTTAAATGAGTTATTCAACTGGACCAACTTTAAAACCGACACCAATGCAACGAATACCCATTAAGGTGAACCCATCATTTCGTCATAGGTGAAGAGTTTAACTATACATAATTTATTTCATTTACCATATGACTATTCTCTGACTAAAGAAATTGTTTATATGATAGCCAGTTAAGAATAAATGATAATAGACTGGAGAGAATTTCACCCCTCATGGCTGATGAATTCAGAATCATTATAATGTGACAAAAAAATGTAAATATTTTTATTAGGGGATTTTACTTTATATTAGTCCAGAAAAATCGGCCTTCCACGAACAGCTTAAAATAAAAATCTTATTACATTTAAGAGGCGGTTCGCGTGGTCATGCCGACCTTGCGCCCGAACTGGAGAGAGAGAGAGAGAGGTCTAGGTCTCGATCGTGATATTAACCTTGCCCGCCAAATATTCCACCCAATGAAAGTTTCCTCCACAGCTTTCAATTCCGCGAGCAGTTTAAATTAAGATAAATACGCCGACATCGGGTTTTGTTCCACTGTGGTACTGGATATTGGTGGCGGGAAATCGGAACCACTGGAGACGGGAAAACTTTTGGCCAGTTCGGCAGGTACCTTGACGCCGTGTAATGTTCAATGAGAGGTATCTTAATGGACACAGGTAGCTAGACAGTACGCTAGGTATACGTCGACAGAAAGGTATGTAAAATTATTAGAGCTGCCGCCAGATATGCGTTTTTTATCTTGCCCACATATCGCATGTAATCAACGTAAAAAATATTTCTTCGCTGTTAATTCAGAGGCGAGAGCTGAACATTCTGCAACTGTCCTTCCAAAGTGTAGATGGACAATTTGTGATTAAGCCAGTCATACTTATTATTTTTTTTACTTCATTCTTATCCGACTACTGATTCAGGGGCAAACCGAAAATGCCACACGCTATTGTACCCGTGTGCAAAATCGTAATCCCGGGAGGACATTGTAAAGATACAATGGACGGCACCCCGGAGGACCGCAGTAGTTCGCCGTCATCCGTGGTGAATCCGCCGGGAATGCGGATGCCGGGCATCATATCCAGTCACTTTCATCCCCCCGATAATCGGTGTGACCGTCACAAACAATAATTAAACACGAGAACCCTTCGCTAACTTCCCCCTTTCCCCCCGCCACCCCCGGACATACCCGGACAATGCACCGTCGCCGGGACACCACCGTTAGTCATTGTTGGTTGCCGGCACCCAACAACAACAACGCTTTCATTCAATGCACAATCTCAATCCGGCACCACTATTGCCATATCCCGAACTGTAAATACTGTTAAATCGCGTCCGAAAGGAAATTATGTAATCATGTATTATTAGAAAAAAAAATGTAATTTGTTGAAATTGTAAAAAATTCAAGGTTTCATGACCTCAAATTAGAACAGAGTACACCTCACTGCGAAGGGTAGAAACAGAATATTACTTGAAATTCAAATACCCTTAGCAGTAGACAATTGTTCAGTCAAAAGTAGCGTAGAATCACCTACAGTATTCAACAAAGGAGCTTTGCAAACTCATTTTTTACCGGCTCAAGAATGACTCGAAAATGGAGATATTAAAAAAAACTTAGGTAAAAAAGAGCCGACATTCCTTGTATTAGAACTTTTACCGATTTCTGTTCTTACATAATGGTATCGATTCCGATGGTACCAATATAAAATTTATAATCACAACAAGGCTTAAATTGTAATATCTTCGGGCTTTAAATGTTTTTGTACCGCAGATATGTACAGTATTTGGACGGATGTGAAATTTAGCAATTCTTCTGCACACTGGGGACGGGAGAAGAAGAAGTGAAACAAAATGCCAGAAAGTAACCATCAGTTGGACACACCCAGTTCTCATGCGTTATCCTATCGTGGGGGAACATCGGGACAAGAACTTTAATTGTTCTTTGTCTTCCGGACAGACAATGAAAGTGCCCTCCGGTTAGTGTTTTTACTTATGGCTCAATTCAACGCGGCCCGTTTTTACGGCCGTCACTTTTATACTTTTAACATAATGACAGTGTGTGTGTGTGTGTGTGTGTGTGTGTATTTGCATTTACAAAGAGAAACTGTACAATTTAAAATTTCTCCAGGTCAACTCAGGATCCCGCTTCACAAAGCCCAAAACGAAAGCCTAAGACTAAGCGAGGGAAAAGAATACAGTAGGTATTAACTAGAAAGACAGATTTCTTTCTGTCACTACTGAAAAAGGGCGCGTAAGGCATTTTGAAAATCAGAAGAGAGCAGATAGCGCCTATAAATAAACCACTCAGTCAACCACTTTGGTTTAAGCCTTCTAGATAAGTCAAAGTACACTCGAATTACGGCTAACCTTAGTTCAATTGTACGAAACAAGGTTGTAACATGCATGTTTAAACACAAATTCAAATTTTCTTATTAGATCCTGTTGTATATTATTAGTTTTATTATATACTAGATATAATAAACCGCCAATTAAGAGAGTTGGACAACTATTTCAATTTTCGACATAGTGTGGATTTTCAAATTATCCATTAAAAGGAAAGTTTTCTAAGATTCTAACCGACGACTAAGATTTTCCCTTCGCTTGGGGTTGTTCTCACCCTCTCCGGGATTGGATATTTTGGAAAAATATAAGAGGAGAAAGGTGGCGTAAAAGGTCGGTCAAACCGCCGAGGACTTAGGAAGAAGGGCCGACGATTGGGCTCGCTTCGACAATAAAAGCCAGGCTTTGGAATCGGGCAAGTGGAGTCATCAAAACTTTGTTGAACTTTGTTGCAACCAAACACTGAACTGAACAAGTGGCGACAAGTTAGAGTGGCCGTTCTCCGAGGTGCCCAATATCTGTCGGAAGACTTTTTATCTTATCCAGATGAATCAAAAATTATTCCATAAACAAGACAGACCAATATATTTCCAATTGGATTACCAATATGATTTCATAGACCAATATGTGGCAAACGATGTTTCATGACGATTTAAAATTTTCTTAACCTCAGTATTCCTCCGCTTTCCCATTTAGTAGTAGCATTTCGACTATATCCAGAAATTCAATTGGCAGACTATCATCAATAGCAGAAACCCTACAAAACGTCATACAGTTAAATTATACGACGTTCAACACTGAACTCAGTATTTTAACCCGTCTTCATTTTTCAACGCCCGTGCTGCAGCCACCTTCTTATATTACATTATGTTTTATTCATGATATTCCTAAAACGTATATATATATATATATATATATATATATATATATATAAAGGGGTAACAATTCGTTATTTTCTCTCCACAGTAACCACAGTAGAATATATTTAAACTAATATAATTCAGAAAATTTACGAATGAGTTCTTACATTTTAAATTGTTGTATGTATGGAGTAGAGGCATAAAACGATACTGATCCCTCGCTCAACCTTCCCCCAAATATCAAGATAAATAGTATATATTATTTATTAGGGTAACGTTATAAGGAAAAAGGGGTCTGAATAAACCCTTAACATTCAATTTGCAGATTGTTTAGTTGGGGGTTTCTACACCCTCGTTATTTCCCCCATATATATTGTCCTATTAACGACGAGGGTCAAAACACGCGGGGGGGAGGGGGTGGATTCGATCACCCCCTTTGCTAAAACCAAGTCTCAAATCCCAGCTAAGTGCACCCTCTCTCTCTCTCTCTCTCTCACCCTCCAGACACCGGGGCAAATAGAATGCCGAAATAAATCTTATTTAACGCCGTTAATCTTCTGGGATAAAACCGCCATGTGGGCACAGAACAACCAAAAAAGAAAAAAACTGGACAAACAATTGCAAATTACACTGAAAATAATATTTTCGGCGAAGAAGAGAGGCAACCAACAGTATTTGTGTTGTATTTCTTAAGCCTTTACTTTCTGTACAATATAGGGTTTTTTTTTGGTTTAAGTGTACTCTCAGCCTCAGAGTACAATGTCCGTGTATTCGTTTAAATTTTGGTAACTCGAAAGGAATAACAGCGATCGTTATAATTCTATAATTATATTGAGGAACGTGGTGGACACGTTTCCCGGCCAAGAGATGATGCTTCCCGTCAAGGACGGTATGAGGAGGATGGTCGGAGTTTACCTTTTTTTCCCCCTCCCCCACTCTACCGTTTTACCTGTGGCCGGGGGGGGGGACACGGTAATTCAGAGAGTTTGGAGCCACGGTAAGTGACACCCGTGGTAATCTCCGACTATTCAAGCGCATCTGACCGAGACAATGGCCCAGGGGGGGAGGAATTTTTTGCCGCCCAACGACGATTCCAAAACAACCACCCTCCCAACTACTCACTTCTAGACGCTTAAAAAATATTACACACCGAATGGACGAATGCGATCATAAAACCGGCATTTCTATCTTTAATAATATAATATTGTAACTGTAATAAACACGAATAATTGATTGCCCAGCTCAACAATTTAGTAGAATAAGGTAAATCTTCACGTGGCTCTACTAGGCTGATGACGAATCCAACATTTAATTTGGCAAACTGGCAGAACCTCTACCTATTTAACTTTACTTAGTTATTACGGATATACATATTTATATAAAAAAAGAGTTTAATGCAAATACTTGTAGTATCAAGGTTTTAAGGAAACATTTTTATTTCAACCCTGTGAATGTGGTCCATCGATGAAGGCAACTATTATAAATATTGGAGGTTCAAACTTTTGAAATCTTTATACTTATAGTGTTATTAAAAGAGTAAATGCTTGTAAAACACTAAAGCACAATATTTTATACTATACAACTCGATAATATTAATTCAAAAATTTAAAAAAAGATGCTCACACTGGAATTAATATTTGGACAAAGCACTTGAATAGTTCAAAACTAATCCGCAAGATGCCGCCAGATGTAAGACCTTCGTGAGCACCATCTACCGGTCACCACACCAACTTCAATTGAACCCACATATTCTTAATTAATTTTCAATCCTAATAAATATTTATTCGAGTATTTAATTATCTTTTCAATAAATGCGCGTTTGGGTTAATTTTAGAATTAAAAAAAAAATATATTACTAATTACTCCCATCAACCTTAGACCACTTAATTGATAAAGCCTGATGTCAGATAACCGTAATATCTTTAACTTATCTCGCCACTCAAGAAGTCAGCATTATCTACATTTCCTGCTGACGGTGTTTTAAAAATGATATGCGAAGAAAAAATATAACCACAGGATGTCTTTGGAGACTGTAAATGGAATTAGCTCCGGAGGGGAATACTAAGAAGCTGCCCATTGTCTACTTTAAGCCTAAGCACTCTACTGTTTCCTGTAGTACTCCATATCAAGAATATTGTATTCCCGTTCAACACAGTTAAATTCTGGCAGTATAGCCGCTCGAAATAAATTTTATTCTACGGTCCAACAGCATGATTAATGGACAAAAATAAAGGCTTCCATTGTGGAATAGTTGAGCATTTCAATATATTAGAATTTGGTATGAGTTACGACAAATTTTATGGGTGAAAATTTCCGACTTGAAACGGAAATGGGAATATGCAGATATTGAAATGTCCCTTATACATTGGGGGAAAGGATAAAGGGGGAATAATGGGCCAGGTGCAGAGGGCACAACTGTTCACTGGGGAGGGGGTTGAACACATGTCTCTCTTCTAACAATGAGCTGACACCCACCGACCATCCGTCAGGCCTAGGACGACCCGTGAAAAACAGAAATTTTATCGCAATACTCCAATTTACTGAAAAAATACATTGAGTAACTGGGGATATTCGAGGATTATTACAGTGCTGGATCGTACGATCCGATACAAGAAAAAAAAAAAATCATCCCCCAATCGAAGAATTTAAATAAAAGAGAAACATAACGAGGAAAAAAAATCAAATTTATATGTAAAATTTGCTGACAATATGAGCATTTACAATCATACCAACTGCGCTTAATGTAAAAAAAAATTGTTGAAATATTTTTAAAAACTACTTCGGCCGAAACTATAGATTCGGAGTTATATCAAAGTGTTAAGCATAACTATAACAAAATGTGCGTTTAAACTAATTAACTGAATGCATTACAGTTTATTGAGGCAACTTTGAATACAAGTCGGGGGATATATTTTTCAACTTATTCCCCACTTTTCAGTTATATATAATAGCGTCGACAGTGGACGCTAAAAATTAAACAGAAACTGGACGGACAATGTCCGAAATTTCAGATCCTTACCAGGCTTAGGGCAAGGTTCAAAGGTGGGCCGGCAGCAGGCTTCCGACCTTAGAGGTTCGGCCGTTAGTTAATAACGTGAAAAAAAACCATGGTTCAACGTCGCGCTAACAAAATAGTGAAATGAGACGGCTCACCTGGTGGAGGCGGTCCCCTTATCCAAGATATCGGCGCTGGTTGTTGTCGAAGTCATATTTCTGGGCTGTCTTCAGAGGATTTGGAAAAAACAATCTCCCGTAAAGTTACACCGGCTCTAATAACGTGCAGAGACTACCATAGCTTTTATCCTTTGCCCGCGGAATCAGGAAAAAAACGGCCGATCTGATTGGTCGCCGGGTAACTAGATCAACGTCGAAACCTATATTTCGTATACAATAATTTATAATTTTATTAAATAAACTAGATTTGACGGCTTTAAAAAATATTCCCTTATATAAATAATCGATTTTATTTATATAAATTTATTTTTATAATGTACAGACTACTTGTATACTTTCTATATTACAACTAGAGTCAAAGTAAGGACCGCTTCAAAAGTGAAGGTTCGACTATACAATGAAACAAACCTTTGAAAATTTATTCATTTTTTTGTATATTACGAAATTTATAATTTGATTAAAAAATTTTTATTCGCCAACACTGAAAATGATCATGTGTGTGCCCCCATTTAATTTTGTAGATTAGAGGGAAGGTAACGAGGTTATTCTTTCCCCGTAGAAGTTTATTTTAATTAAAGTGTTGTAGGCCGGTTTGTTTTCTGTTAATCCACCGCTAGTCCTAGTTTAAGAAGCTGTATATTATTATAGTGAAAGTCAATACGGCGTCCAATTGAGGTAATGTAAATAGGGCACGGTTATAATTTAAACAAGGTCACTACAAGGTTGCCAAATTAGAACTACATCCTCTCGGCTGCCCATCGCTCCAGACCTCATCAAAAATGTTGAGAAATCGTCTATCCTTTATTATTCAAAGGTCATTTTCAATGACGAGGGCGGCCGGTTCGAAACAGATGACGGTCCGAGATGCTCTCAATTCGGCGTTGGACGAAGAAATGGAAAGGGACGACAGGGTGTTTATCTTGGGTGAGGAAGTCGCCAGGTACGACGGTGCTTATAAAATATCCCGAGGCCTTTGGAAAAAATACGGAGACAAGAGAGTGGTAGATACGCCGATAACGGAGATGGGCTTCGCCGGTCTCGCAGTTGGCGCGGCCATGGCCGGCCTACGACCCGTATGCGAATTTATGACGTTCAATTTCTCGATGCAGGGTATCGACCACGTGATCAATTCGGCCGCGAAAACGTTTTACATGTCAGCCGGCAAAATCAACGTCCCGATTGTGTTCAGAGGACCGAACGGAGCCGCCGCAGGTGTCGCTGCCCAACATTCGCAGTGTTTCGGAGCCTGGTACTCAAACTGTCCGGGACTCAAGGTTATTTCACCCTATTCTTCCGAAGATGCGAGAGGATTGCTCAAATCTGCGATCAGGGATCCCGACCCCGTCGTATTCCTAGAGAATGAAATTCTCTATGGCCAAAGTTACCCAATTACAGACGAGGCCCTGTCGAAGGATTTTTTGATTCCGATCGGAAAAGCTAAAATTGAACGCGCCGGCAAAGATGTAACCCTTGTAGCACATTCGAGAGCGGTCGAAACGTGTCTAGAAGGTGCCAAAGAACTGTCAGGGCAGGGTATCGAGGCGGAAGTAATTAATCTGAGGAGTTTGAGGCCACTCGATGAAGAAACAATTATTAAGTCTGTAATGAAAACAAACCATTTATTAACGGTGGAACAAGGTTGGCCACAGTGTGGTATCGGATCGGAAATATGTGCCCGAATAATGGAAAGTGAAGCCTTTTTCCATCTTGACGCTCCCGTCATTCGATTGACTGGCGCTGATGTCCCAATGCCTTATACCAAAAGTCTCGAAGAGGCCGCATTACCTCGCCCAAATGATGTCGTCGTTGCCGTGAAGAAACTACTTAGCAGGAAATAGCGAACAATTATTTATCCAGAGTAGATAAATTCGAAGAATGTTTAGACAGTTATGAATTTCTGTATTTTAAGAATTGCAGCATTGGTTCTTAGATTACTGGATTGATTTATATTGAACACTGCCCGTTATTAATTGAAGTAATCAATAAAAAACTTTCAAGTGTTCAGCTTAATTTTGTACCAAAAGGTGCCCATTTTAAGAGGCCAACTCTGATTCATTGAATACTCAGTTTTAATTGTAGAGAAATTGAATTAATATCATTTTATTAAAGGTACAAATCCAAGGTTGTTATGTTTCTGTGAAACTTTTATATATTTCAAAGTAAATATTGTTCCTTACAACTACATTTGTTAGTCATTTTATGAGCAGCTAATATTAAAAAGAGATACTTTGGCTTGCGTGTGCTCATTTCTGAGAAAATACTTGTAAACCGCCATGTGGAAATGTTCATATACTTGTAAATTTGCAAATGTTTAATATTTATATATAAATATAATAATATTTATTCATCTTTTAAAATTTAAATCATTGGAGATTAAATATGAAATCAATTGTGATTTGTGAAATTATATTGTATAGAACTTACTGTTCCCCTTCTTAATACTAAAAAATAAATACACATTCAAGGGCAAGCATAGTTTTCAATTCCACTGAATAAGTTAGTGTATTTTATAGCTTTTATATAATAATATAGTGTTGTATTTAACATTATTGTATATAGATAATTGCATGTAAATAATACATTCCAAATAAGTGTAAATGAATATAGAATAATTACAAATCCTGCTTTTATGTTAATAACAAAAAATACATTTTTACTAACTGCCAAATCCATATTTATTTTATTGGTCCTTTTTATGCATAATCCTTGTAATTAAGTATCATTAATTATTTGAGCAGTCTAAACTAACCCATACTGCTTTAATCTTGATAATATTTTACATCTGAAAAACAAATCAATTAATAAGGATATAATTTAATGGTAACAAACAAACATGTTTAATTGCTTCTTTTATAAAAGTGGTTTCAGAGCATTATTATTGTATTGCAGAGCTGGCATTAACTCTTTGCTTTATTGGGCTCTTGATTTGATAACTTCTTTACTAATCTCTCTGTAGTATTCTCATTAATTAATACAGATTAAAAACTAAACCAAGGTTTCAGTTACACATGTACTCAATTTCTTGATTAATTTAATATTACACGGTACTGTGGAAATTATTTTTTCCTTAAACAGTGAGGATTTTGTTGAAGGCATGGTTTAAGATAACTTATAATTGCTACCCTAAACCAATTACTCGTTATCTTCAAGGCGATTACCTATCATAAGTCACGTGTTTGACACAAACAAGACAGCCACAGCGATATAAATCATTAGAGTGATCATTTTTAGAATATTTTACTACCATTTAAATTGTGTTGCAACAAGTAGATTGATTTTTACTTTAATATATATATATATATGTTTAAATAGAAAAGATTGTTAGTTTGTTTTTAGTCAAAACTAATTAACACTATTATTTAAACAAGAAAGTTGTACATTATCAGGATAAGACTTTATGTCTAAACATCATTTTTTAAATATTCATAAAAAGAAAAGTTCTAATAAAATAATATGTTTTGTCATATTTTTAATTGCAGTTATAACTTCAACGGTTTTTTTAATATCACTTTAAATTATTTATACTTACACTGTATATGCTAGGTTTAGATATAAATGAACTCATTCTTGATATTGTTGAATTGCTCCAGTTGCTTTTAGTAGAAGCTGCACTGCTACCTCTGAAAAATTCAATGATAAGAAACACGAATTGTAGAACATCGTTTTTTCCCCAGCGTAAATACAAGAAATATAACAAACAGATTCACATGTTGCTGAATCCCGACTTCTTGGCAGAGGACATTGGAAAAATTTGACTGTTTTGTCTCGGTGTTTGTTGTGTAGCTTTCCACCCCCTGAAATAATTAATAATAACATAAAGGAATATTTTGAATCATGTTAATTTTGAATTGTAAGAATATTATTATTTTAAATACCTCTGTCCCTGTTTATTCTGTATTACTTCCAGAGCTGTAAGGGGAGGTGTGCTGAAACAGGCAATTTTATAATTTACTCATTAATTATAAGTTGAGATATTTAATGTTTTGTTGAAACAGTTCTTATTCTATTTTCAATTTTATTTTAACGATTACCTCCTATGATTACTTAGACTATCTGTTGGTGAAATAAAGAAATCTCCTCTGTTTGAGTTCGAAGTGAGTGAACAACTGTTTAACTTATTCCTGAAAATATGAACACGATTAAATCTGACTGTCCTAAAGGATTAAATTGAAACGCTAGAAATAAAAATACAGATCACTTACCGGGAACCGAAGAGAGAACGTCCTACAGGGCTTTGATCAAAGCTGAAACTGTTATCCTAATAAAAAAAAATAAAGAGAAAATATTTTAGAATTAATAAAAATATATTTTATATAAATAATAAAATTTCATCCGATAAAAACCTTTCCAATCCTACTGCTTATAACAGTGCTATAGTCGCTGCTTACGGGAGATGCTTGTGGCACACGATAGGAAAATTGTTCCAGTAATTTTCTATACTCTCTGCAACATGACCATTCTGCTATTACTAATGGGTATTCTTAACGCATTAAATAAATATTTATTTGTTTAAATAATTGACAAAAATATTTACCTTTTCATTTCATTTATTTTTTCTTCTAGCTTACCCATTTCATTACTCATTGCATCAATCTGAGCATTTTGTTTTTGAATGGTAGCTTTAGCCGTTATATATTTCACTTCCTGGAAATGATGTTTAATTATAAATATAAAATGTAATCTCTTCTTTTTAAATTTCTCCTCTATACAATTATCTCACCAGTTGTGGCACGTATTCTTCGATATATATTTTGCAATGTTTCAGCCTTATAACCATAATCCTTATAGTTTTCTTAAGCTCCTTGATTAAGTCGGAAAAGTATATTTTTATATCGTTCGGTATCTATAATCGGAATAGAAATAAATTATAAAATTCTAGTCCGGTAAAAAATTTCGGCATCAACGAACCGAGCATATTCTGCGCGTTAAGCTCGCCCAATTGATATTGTTCGTAAATTAAATATCGTTTATTAAACGAACATTTCCCATACTCACTTCGTTATTTAAGGGTATTAATTTGCAGGGGACAGCGCACACCTTGCATGTCGATTCGTCTGAAAGTTTCCGTGCAGAATATTATTTGAGCATCTTTCAACTTTTTTATAATGCACAGTTATCAAAGTGAGCAGAGTCTTACTTTTTAATTCTTCGCAGCCTTCACAAAAGATGTGGCCGCAAGAGGCCAATATGTACTTTCTGTTTTCGGGCGGGCCGGGCTGTCTGAAGCAGAAACTGCAATGGAATAAATCCATTGAAATTTCAATAAAAACCCAAATAAATTCAATCGGCCCAGCCTTCGATTTCAAATGAATAGGCGCTCAGTTCATCAGTTCTGACTATTTCTTAAGGAAAATTAAAATAGTTATTAACCACAATTAAATTGCTTTCATTCCTAGATAATACAAGGAAAGCGCTTAAGAAAAACACATGGCAAAAATTAAGAAAAAGAGAAATTCTCTAATAAACATTTGAAGCAATGTAGCCAGTACTGGAAACATAACAATAATGTCATACCAATTTCATAAATTATAATGTTATATTTTTAATATCAATTAAGAATCAGCGAATGCCCTTTATCTTATGAATACAACAGTGTCATTTCTATTACAAAATTCATTATTACGCAATAAACACATTTGGTAATACTGTCACTTAAACGGTAACATAATTACCCTCGGTTAACGATATACTTGTAATTGAAATGTTCATTTTTTTAAATTAAATATTTATTTAATTAAAATAAAAAATAATTTTATTCCCCCTCAGGTAGTTCTTGAAACCTGTAGAGAAAAGTAAATTAAAGAGGAGGAAATATCTGATTTATATATATTGATTATAAAAATATGTCCGAGTAAAATTACATTAAACTCAGCCCTAATATTTATGAATGTTTAATTAATTAATTATCTCATAGGAATTAATTGTGTGTAAGTTTATTAGTATATTTTTGCAACCTGTTGCTGTTTAGCTTGAAAGACGATGGCAACCCTACATTGTCAATTGTACGTAACTTGTGATGTATAAAATAAAGTTAGACTGAATACGGGACTGAATGCGGAATTTGATTTATTTTAACAGATTGACTATGAAATGTTGTTCTCTTCGCGAAGACACCGGTTGCGTTATCACTGGCTCTCCGTCACCACATCCCGAAACCGATAGTGGCCTATCTTAGCCTCAAATCTTAGTTTCAAATTGAATTACCGGCATTTTCTTTATATACAGTTATTACTGCGATTTATATTCTTATTTTCTGTCAGCGGTATTACGCCCTTTATCAATTTGAATTGTGGACGACTTAAAACCCGTTGTTGTTTGTGTTTGGAGAAAAAAAAATTTTTCTATTGAAAAATGGCGGCGGCGGCATTGAAATGTAAGCATTAATTTTCGTTTTAATTAACAGTATATTATAGCATTATTAGAATCCTGTAAATGACAAATGTTTGTTGTTCGAGTGGAGGTTTTGTTGGTTAGGTTATATACACTTGATAACAATTATTTTTTCTAAAATTGCCAGGAGCTACCGGAATACTCAGTTCCTGAAACTCTGTTATTTGTTTCGTTTTAAATACCCATTCGTGAGATTGTCATCGCTCTTTTAACATTACTATTCGGTATAACCTTAATTTGACAATTCTCTGGGATGAAAATTGAATTCGCTCTAAAGCGTTACTGCTTTACTCGGACAGGTTTTCGAATCGCACTCGTCCAAATGTCGGTCGGAAAGAACAAGACGGAGAACTTATCTCGAGCCGTTAACTTCGTAGCCGAAGCCAAGACGAAAGGCTCCTATCTGGTCGTGCTTCCTGAATGCTTCAACTCGCCCTACGGGACAAGTTTGTATACGTAACGTTTTTCGTAACGTCATTTATTACTGCGTCGTTTTCAAAGGCGTATGAAATCGTTCAACTATTCGACAGAGTATTTTCCCGAGTACGCTGAACCGATCCCCGACGGTGAGACCAGTTCTGCGCTGTCTCAAGCCGCTAAGGACAACAGTGTTTACCTCGTCGGAGGTTCGATTCCCGAAAAGGACGGTTCCAAATATTACAACACGAGCACTGTATGGGACCCACAAGGAAAACTTATTTCTAAACACAGGAAGGTGACAATTTAGAAATTATTTTCACAAAGAACATTTTATTTTAATCCTCATTCTTATGAACATTATTGCAATTTTCATTTATAGTTTAATCGGCTGTATCTTTGCTGTAAAACAATCTTATAAAAAAGTAGGAATTATTTTTGTTTCTTTTAAATATTTTGTATTTTCAATTCGTGGTATTATAGGATTGTTCTCAAATGATAATGTAAGCAATTGCTATCTTGTTTAATGTGAACAGTATTGGACTTCAGTTAAGAATATTCGGTAAGAATATTATTAATAATATGAAAATATAGTACAATTATTTCAATTTTCTAGGTACATTTGTTTGATATCAATATTCCTGGCGGTATTAAGTTTCAAGAGTCAGAAATTTTAAGCCCAGGTCAGAATCTAAGTGTTTTCGATATAGGGATTTGCAAGGTTGGGCTCGGAATATGTTACGACCTGCGCTTTCAGGAAATGGCAGCTTTGTATCGAAAAAACGGTACCAGAAATATTTATATTGAATTTTATAACTTTAATTTCATATAACAAAGTGTCGGGCACAATTTAGAATTAAGTCCATAAGTATCAAATTTAATGTGTCATCCGTGTATATAGAAAATGTCTGTATAAAAAAACAATATGGGAATATGTCTGAATTGTAGTGTTGATATTAATTTTTAAATTCGTAAAATCTAAAGCATTTAACGCATCTGTTTAGGAGTGGATTTGCTAGTTTATCCAGGAGCATTTAACATGAAAACGGGTCCTCTCCACTGGGAACTTCTTCTGCGTTCAAGAGCTGTGGATAATCAAGTAAATCATTTTAAAATAAAATATTTCGATTATTTTTCCTTAGAATTTTATGCGCTACATTAAATGGGAACATTAAGGCCAAATGTAATGTGTGCTTTCTTTTATTAATTTAATTTTAATTTTGTAATATTTATTTGTCTACTTTGAATGCGTCGGCAGGTATTTGTTGCTGCAGTATGTGGTGCTCAAGACCAAAATGCCGATTATGTCGCTTGGGGCCATTCAATGTTGATCAATCCGTGGGGTCAAGTTGTTGTTCAGGCCGAGTTTGAAGAAAATCTTCTTATTACGGACATCGGTACGAATAGTCGACTTTAATACCGATAAATAATAATTGCGTAACGCTGTTTAACTTTATTATTTGCATATACTTTCCGACAAAGTCGCTGAACCGATAAGGAAGCTAATTGTGCTATAAAAGTGCAGGGGAAAAAAAATAAATACAATGCGTATAATTTCTCCCTGTTTTCAGATCTGAAGACGTGCAGCGAAATAAGAGAACAGATTCCTATCTGGAAACAACGAAGAAACGACATATATGATACTGTTATGACTTCAGAGACGAAGATATGATTGTTTATACTAATTTAATATTAAAATATGTCCCACAGTTTTGAAATTTATATTTTCGAAAACAAATTATGTTCCCGTCATTTCAAAATTGTCAGATATTCTTTTTTCGGTTCGAATGAAACTGAATCCAATCACTGTTGACATATTCTTCAACCCTTACGTTACAAGCAAGAGCTAATAAATATCTTGAAATAATAAATACTCTCCGATGACTTTATCATAACTCATAAATGATCAGTTCTATTTTTTCTATAATTTATATAACTCTAACATAATTAGAATTAAAGATTTAAAAAATGATCCCTGCGGATTGAAATATTTTGTGTTATATATTTTTGTCTTTTGATGATAGTTTTGTGTAGTTTAAATTAGAGACATCTTTAATGTTATTTTAAAATTCAGAATATATATATTGTGTTGTGCATTTTTGTATTTCTATTCAATCTTAATATATTTTTTCATGGAGTATTTAATAGGATTTTGTTTTTCGTCATATTTTACCTTATCTATTTACATAATAATTTACATTCTTTCAATTGTGTTTTTCCATTTACTGCGGGCAATATAAAATAATAAGTTGAATTTATGTGAAAAAAAATTATCTGATATGGCTTACGAAGTTATCTTATCAGGGCACGTAAGGAACACATCACACAGTGTCAGGTATATCTGGTCAACTCACAAAGTAAGTACCACGATCTCTGTTTACAAAGCAATTTATAAGTTTAAATAATTGTGTTATGAGTACAAAGTTATATATGTATTTTCACTTATTACGTACTAAATATACAAATAAGTGGATGAATCATTTATTCTATTAAATATTCGATAAATATTTTAGCAAATATAATTTAACTTATTTCTTCAAGTATAGATTGTGTCAAACGTGAGTATTGTATAGTTTGTTCAATTAAGAACATTCATTAAACAATTACAAATTGTGATCAAACTCGGTCGGTGTTTATAAGTGGTGTGAAAGTGGATTTTATTATTTGTTTCAGCAATAAATACGCGTTAAATAATTGAATGTTAGCATTTGTTGAACATATTGCAGATTGATGTAGTTTTATTATTCACTATAGCGCAAAATATTCTCCGATAAATCCGCAGTGAAGTGAAGACATTGCTCAGATGATGAATATTTCAAAATCTTACTTTCACTATTTTTTATTTGACTTTAATAGCGCTTTCGCATTTTTGATTTATTTTAATTTTCTGTCTGTTTAGATGGATCAAATGATATTTATCTATCTCTTTGGCGTTTTGTGCGGTGTTAGTTCGGGCGCCGACATTTTGGTCTTGTTGCCTTTGCCGTTTCACAGTCACAGCGTCACCTATTTCCCGATAATCAAGGATCTGGCTTCGAGGGGTCACAATATAACGATGATAACTCCGTTCCCGCAAAGTGCGCCGATACCGAATTTGAAACAGATTCAAATCAGAAACATCATGCCTCAAGATGTGATGAGTAATGATTCAGTCGTTGTTATTTACGTTTGGAATACAATTTTTTTTTTGTGGTCTCTCCGAGGGATCGGAATTTTAATTGTTTAACTTCATTCAACGATCTGTTATTAAATTTACGCACGATATCGTCGTCCATTTGTATACACGAATGAAAAATGAAATTACCAATTTTTATTTTTCAGCCAGTAACGTAATCGATTATAATGAGAAGGGATTTCTGTTCCACTCGATTGGATTCTGGTATTTCTCACTTAATATGACCGGTGAACTGTTCAAAGAAGAACCGATTCAGAACTTGATTCGCGACACCGATTCGACATTCGATCTGGTGATAGCCGAAACGTTTTTCATGCAAGAGGCGTTGGCCGCTTTCGGGCACAAATTCAACGCTCCCGTCGTCAATTTAAATCCGTCCGAACCGAATTCGTGGGTCTCCTACTTCACCGGCAACTTGAACCCGTACTCGTACGTGCCCAGTCTGAGATTCGCGATGTCCGACAACATGACCTACCAGCAGAGAGTCAAGAACACAATTTGGAATATGTTCGAGTTGTTGTCCGGACTCTATTTCTATTTGCCCCGTCAGGTACTTTTTAAATATAGCCCGATTCTTAGTTTTTAATGAAGTTTCATTTGAAAGGAACGAATTGTTTATTATATTTAAAATGACCAATTTTCGTCCAGGAAGCCATTATGAGGGAAAATTTCAAATATCCCGGTTCGGAAAATCTTCCACCACTCTCTGACCTGTTAAAACAGTCTTCAATTACGCTGGTAGATTCTCACTTTTCAATGGGCTATCCTCGCCCTTACCATACAAACATAATTGAGATCGGAGGACTCAGTATAAGGGAAGGTGAAAAACTTCCCGAGGTAAGTCTTATAATATTTGCGCTTTCATTACTTTTAACGGCTTTAAAACATTGATTTAGGACTGTTAAGAACAGATACTCAAAAAATATTTCTATTTTTATTTACATACAGATAAAGTACGGATATTTATTTATATTAGTTCTCGACTTTGAGTTTAAAATGTTACAATTTTAATACTTCACTCGCAGGATATTAAAACATTCATGGATGAGGCCAAAGATGGTGTGATATACTTCAGCTTAGGTTCTTACTTGAAATCTAAGGATCTTAAATCGAATACAATGAAGGCTATAACTTCCGTATTTGGGAGTTTGAAACAGAGAGTCCTTTGGAAGTGGGAAGGCGATGAGCTACCTTCGAGCTTGGCGAATGTTAAAACGGCCGCTTGGTTACCGCAAAACAGTATTTTGGGTAATTATACGGCACATTAATCGTGAAGGATAGAAAAATATAAAATGCTAACTCACGTTCGCGCCTGTATTTCAGCTCATCCCAACTGCGTGTTATTCATAACTCACGGTGGAATCAACAGCCTGTTCGAATCGGTCTACAACAGAGTTCCCGTCGTCGGTATACCGATATTCGCCGACCAGCCGCACAACATGAAATACGCCGAAGAATCCGGATTCGGTATATCGCTTAATATTAACAATCTAACCGAGGAAAATCTGAAGTCGGCTATTGAAACCGTCATAAACACACCGTCGTAAGTCGATACATATCTCTTTTTTTTTTTTTAGAGAAGTATGAAACTGTTGTTGATTATTAAGAATTTCGGCTTAAATACTGCAAAGAATTCACTAATGATGTCAATGATAAAAAATTATTTTTATTCTTATCTTTGGTTCTTACCTTCTCTATACTTTCAATCATATATAACTAACTTATAATTTAACTCTCTATGGGCCAAATTTTTATTTTCAATCCAAAAAAATTGGGGGAATGAAAAATCAACAATTATGAAAAACCTATAATGAAAAAAAAATTGATATTGATATTGGTTGTATTGACAATGTTATAGGATTAAGATTTATGCACCATCTCACGAAAAAAGCTATAATTATTTGGAAAGCTATTTAAACAGCTAATTATAAATAATATAATTATTATTCGAAGCTATATAAATTGAAATGTGACCTGAAAGTTAAGTGAGGGTTAAAAAACCATCTGATGGTAATTTGTATTAAGATACAATAATAAGCATAAAATGGAATTTTATGTATGAACGTTACAATGACATATTTTGTTACAATAACTGTGTTCCTTTTTTTTTAATACTTTTAATGACTTCACATTCTTACTATATATTAGTGTGTGTATATGAGTACTTTACAATTAGGGATTAGCGGGACTGAAAATTAATTTTTTTTTTTTTTTTAGGTACAAGGAGAAAGCGATTACAAAATCTATAGTCTTCAGAGATCGTCCTATAGCTGTGCTTAAGAATGCTGTTTATTGGATAGAATATGTCATAAATCATAAAGGAGCACCGCATTTGAAACCCAAGTCGTTGGAAATTAACTGGTACAAATTTCTTCTAATAGACGTCATCACCCCATTCGTTATCATCGCTGGTATAGGAATTATTTTATTCATAAGCATTTGCAAATATTGCGCAAAATTGTGTACAGGGAAAAATATAGAGAGAACTAGCAATAAAAAGAAAAATCTATAATACTTCATCGCCTAATCATCATTATTTTTTAAAAGTAAAACAATTTACCTTCAAGGAATAGCCCAGATCTTTAAAAAAAATAATGTAATGAAATGCCCCATTTTAATGATTACAAAAAATATATAAGCCAATAGAAATATTACTTGAAACCCAAATTTCAGAAGTATTAATATAAATTGTGAACTGTACGTTGCCTTTTTTTTAAATAAAATTCAAAAATATATTTCGTACGTATTTGACATTTTGAATACATTGTATGCCTTGGATATTGAACTTTGTAAATCCACAATACGCACCCCGACCCAAAACTCCTCCTCCAGAAAAAACATTTACTTTCAGTTTAAAAATTAGGGTATTGTATCAAAACCTTGAGGTAGATCTTGTAGAAATATTGGATCCTGCGTTGGTAGCCTATTCTAGTAATAGCACTGGCGTGCATCTGTTTTATATTTCTCTTCTGGTACTGAAATATTACAAAAAACAGAACTTTTCTGGTTGTATAAACCCGCTCGTGTTAATTGTGCTATTTGAAATATTATATTAAATTGAAATGAGTAGAAAACAATGAAGAGTGGGTACAACGCATCAAGGTAAACTGATGAGCTGTAGTAAACTTAAAATTCTTAAATTAAATACGCAATATTAGCCGCAAAAAAGGGTTCTCCAACAACATAAATAAGATAGTTTGTCAATTTTTTATTATAAATAAGTAAAATTATTTACAATCTAAGAAAGTGGAGAGCGTTGATAGGGGCGCTGGTAGTTCGAAGAGTCGCCAACAGAGGGCAGCACCTGACTAAACAGTAAATAACTTTGATTACAAGAGGATAAATTTGTAGGCTGTTTTAATACGAATTTATGAATAAATTTAGAAGAAAGTCAACATTTTCATTCAACATATCTCTTTCTTATTCTATTCCTGTCGTTCTGACGATACAAAATTGACAGCGGCCAGGCGCTCGGGAAGGTTACGAATTCGTAATCGGGTTATAGCCGTTATGTGACTCGCGACTGTTTCTTTTTAAAATTTAAAATCCGTTATTCTCCTCCCACGCCCCAATATTATGGCAAATCCGAATCAGCGTATCGTGATAGAAAAATCGAACCCGTACAGTTTGTGGCAGGCGACCGACTCATGTCTGGACAACATTGTCAACAGCTCCACACATTGGCACAGGTTCACTGTTAGTTCTTTAATTAAATAAGTTCAAAAATGTAATATCATTTATAGTCCAACTGTTGCGATACCGAGGACGGACACAGCGACGAACGATATACAATCAGAGCGAAATGTCGCAGCTTGCGTAGATTCAGCCGTTTTTTTTTTAAATTTACAGATAGTCGACGGGATACAATTCCAGAAGGAAGAAGTTCTGAAATTGATAATTGAAAAGGTGTATCCGGCCCATTTGATACCGGTCAAGGTAATTTAACAACCTGCGGTATCGACAGTGTCGTAATTTTTATTAATATTAATACCGCTGCGATTATATTGTGATTTTTGTTCGGCGCAGTATCAGACCGAAGGGAAGGACACTTTCTTCATTGCGAGGAACTGCGGTCCGGCGATAAGGTCTCTCTGCTCTTTACGGCTAACTTTGAAATTTCCCGATTCGTCAAGACTGGTCAGTACAATTGCGCCAATTTAATATAACTTTCCTGATTTTATTATCGTGGAAAAATAATTTTTTTTTTTTTAGTTTACCTGTTTTGTGGTCTGCGAGTGGTTGGAATACCGTAGGTTCGTGGTGTCGGCCGCTCGCCGTCTTCAGTAGCGCTGTGTTAGTCACTGTTGGCGTCACTGCACTGTCACTTCCTCTTTAATTTAAAATACCTGTTTCTCTCTTCTGTCTCTGCGATTTCGGTCTTTCGCCGGACTGGTACGGTTTCGACAGTACCAAGTGACCTCATCGGTCAGTGAGGACGCCCGAAAAACGTCCCGAAGTGCCGACACACAGCGCTACTGAAGACGGCAAGCGGCCGAAACCGCGGTCTGGCGAAAGGAGAGAAACACCAACTAGTCGATTTATGAATTCTTGTGTACTTCAAGCCGGCCTAATAGTTGTTGACTAACGAAAATAAGTTTTCAGTCCTTCATTGGAAGATTTTATGCATTGAGCTCATTTAAAAAAAAAATTATTCCGAATGATATACTGTAATCTCATCTGTTTCCAGAATTGATATTTACATTTTAATTGATTTAATTCAATTGTTATTTTCATAGCTTTGCATTCGGTAAATGAGAACCGCATCAGATTCTTCCAATATAAAATATTGAAAATTTCGTACTCTAAATTTCAGGTAGTTCTGAAGCTGGTCCTGTGCTACAAATTGCTGAGCGAAGAGCCGATTGTGATGAAGAGTTTCATAACGTCCGCGAACATGAACCGCTATTCACACCAAGAGAAGATACTGGATCTTACCCTGTACCACAAAGATCCCGGTTCGTTCTTCACCCCGTTGACTCTATTATATTTTGTTATTCAGAATAAAATAACTACGGTAAATGTCCCCATTTGTTCTTTTACGACCCGAGATAATAATTTTCGCTGAAAACTGACTGAGCTGTGCGTTTTAAACAGTTGAAACGGTGCAGGTTCGATTCCCGGTTCGTGTGTAAAAAATATGAGTGTTAGAGCCTAACGAACAGTATATATGCGTAGCTCATTATTATCCGGTCGAAAAATATCTTTATACGTATCTGAATGTATTTCATAGAAGTTGAGTTCAGTTTCGATTCTGCCGTACTAATTATCTACTGTATATATGTCATGATTGTTGCAGAATTGAAAGATATATTCACGATTCTGTGCATGCCGAAGACGATGAGTTACGTGCTGAACTTGTCGAGGCAGTATTTCAACAGGTTGACGCTGTTGGTTTTGGCGTCGAACGATTTAACCAGCCTACAACACCTGCAGATGTTGGGCATGTCGAAAACATTGAAAGGGCTCGATCTCCGCGACAACAAAGTTAGAGCGAATTTCGTTCGAATCTCCGTTTGAAAGTGGATGCGGACGGAACGGAAATTTGAATTTTTTGTTTCTTGTTATCCAGTTGAGCTGGGAAGGGCTGAGCAAGATACCTCCTACGTTGAAATTGAGCGATATTTGGCTGGATGGCAACCCGCTCTGCGACACGTACAGCTCGTGTTTATCCTACATCAGACACGTCAAAATCATAATACCGACTCTAGATACCATAGTAAATATTTACGCTAAATTAACTAAAATTTAAATTAATAACAGGTTGTCAGTTTGTATTTCTACACTGTTTTTTTTTTATTCACTTTTACTCGTTGCATTAAATTGATACAGTATCTTCGGAACGTATGAGGGGGAACAGGAAAGTAATGTCGTTTCTAATGTCAATATTCGTTTGTTGTCCATCAGCCGATTGTGTACACTTCAGAGTTGTAAGGCGCCAAAAAAATACATCAAAATCGTACAAATCTCTATACAAAATACACCGTAGAAATTTTTAAGGCAAGAGCGATAACAAGGGGTGGTTACACGATTGATTAAAAATAAAAACTTTCTTCGAATTTTATATGAAAAAACGACATAAAAAACGACTCTCCGGTCCCCTAATACATCTGTTACGCTAGCTATTTAATTTGGGATTTTTTTTATGCCTCTCATACTACAAACTTTGTTCGGTTAAATATGAATTTTAACGTTGTATTAACTTTTATTTATTTCCGCAGGACGATAGAAAAGTGAGCGGACAGATAGACGCGTGCGAATTTTTGACAAGAAATTTCCTGGTCAATCCGTCAATAACGTGCCCGTTTGTCGACCAATTTCTTAATCAGTACTTCAAGTTGTACGAGGACGAGGAGAGGTGGCGGCTCGGCAAGATGTATCACGCCAGAGCCGTATTCTCGATTTCCGCCTCCCACCTCCAGGGACAGTCAACATCGTCCAGCACCAAGTACCACCACTCAAAACATATAAATATTATTGTCCATTAAATCATTAATCCGATTTAATGCGCCTACTACCTTGTTCCGATTCTCGATTTTAACACAACTTCATCAAAGTGAAACCTGATATTTATAAGTGCCGATGCTCATCGTAAGAATTCTGAAAGTAAAATATACTTTTATTACAGCAATAATCCAAAGACCGACACTTTACCCTGTAGCTTTTCTGTACGGGGCAATGAATTAGTTAAACAGAAATTGAACATTTCTCACTCTTGTTGTGATCCTCTTTCTCTCGAGTCACTTAATTTGAACGGACCTCCGAACAAATACTGTAAATCCGAAACCGACTGAAAATTAATAATCAAAAAATTTCGATCGTTTAATTTTCCCCCGCAGACTCATCAGCTACGCAGTCTACAGTAGAAACGTACTGACGATGTCCGACTACGCGAAAATGTACGACCAATTGAAGTGCGGACCCGAAGAGATAATTGACGTTCTATGTAAATTGCCGAAGGTCCAATTTGACCCGCACTCATTCACGGTCGATGTACCCATCTTTAAGGTATGAACGTGTACACAATATGGTTGTATTTACTGTATGAAACGAATTAATCGCACGAGCAAAGACCGGCGTTGTGGCAGCAGTAAAAATTCGATACATTAGTTTTATTTTAAACTATTTCTGTGTTCCTCAACTACATTTACTATAATCAAAATTACAAACAATGCGATTACATTAAATTGCTCACATTTCCTGCCCTTTTAAGGCCAGTTTATTTAGAGTAATAAAAATATATTCTCGTTAGTATAATATGTAATTGTGGATTTACAAATATATCGCACTAATACGTTTAAGTATTTTAACAAATTGAAACTCTTTGTTGCCGTTACAGGAGAATCAGTTAGCGTGTATTAACGTATCCGGAGTATTCAGGGAGTTAACCAACAATCCGTCGATTTATTCTTTTCACAGGACCTTCGTCCTGCAGCCCTGCAGGACGAACAAGGGCGAATGGAAAATTGTCAATGACATGTACATCATTACCAATGCCACAACTGAACAGGTCAATGTAAGTAAGTTTCCCAAGTAATATTGATTAATAATGATATTGAATGAATTTTTTAAAAAGTTAACACAAACTTTTATGATCGATGTTCATTCAACCGTACTGATATAGAAAATTGAAAAAAGAAATGTAGTAAATTCAAATAAAATCGACAAAATGTATTTACCTTTAATTTAAGTGACTGTGATTTAAAACTGTATAGAAACACTGACATATATTTATATATAACATATAATATTTAATGGACATAAAAAATACATAAACGGTGTAATGGTGAGGATTTATGTCCAATGTTCCAATTAGGTGGATATTGATTTCTTTACAGCTTTATTAATGTCTAATTGATTTTAAATTTTCAGAGATGTTTCTTAAGGGGCGATTTTTCGCTGTCAAGAATTTTATTGAATAAAATTGCTCCGAACGAAGACGATATAGAGAAAATGGTCGACACGTTTTCCAACGTTACGACGATGAATAAAATTTGGACAGAGAAGTAATTCGACACGTATAATTAATTTATTCGTATCTACCGCAGCGGATTTTTGATTCGAGATAATATTAATCTGTCGCATATTTATGTTTTCGTTTTTAGATTTTTGGAGGAGTCGTCGTGGGACATGGAAGTCGCTCTAAGATCATTCACCGACAAATACAGAATCGATGCAGTGCCGCGTGAAGCTTTTATTATGCCGGAAAGTGCATAATTTTAATAACGGGGCTAAGTTTTATTTTTCTTTTTCGGCCAACAGTAAAAAGTATTAGCCTTCTTCCTGTAACTATCTTATGTATATGTATTTTTATTAATGTTGTATATAAAATCTGAAAATGTTTTTATATCTAAAATGTTTTATTTTAGATATAGCTTTATTTCAACAGCAAGTGTTAATATTTGTAAATCCATTCCTATCCACATTTTATACTATTTACCGTAGACTATAAAATTACTATTGTAAAGATACTATTATAGAAAGTGATTAAATTTGAGAAATTATGTAAGACATGTTTCTTTAGAAACCTAACTCTAGTTGAAACACCTGTTTCTTCAGTGAGAAATTCTAACCATAAAATATAAATAACTGTCTTGATTTTCTATTTGTTTGAATATTTTACTTTCAAACAATAATTATGTTAATATTATCGGTGTATCTTTGTGTACAACAGGCCAAGAAATGTAGAGCTTTATTTATTTATGACTATATTAACATTGCGGCAGGGTTCCTTGTTTCACGTATACTGTGGTGGTTGTTTTGATTATGTATATCATTAATTAAAATCCTTCTTCGAGTTGCTTTTTAAATTAATCGATATTCCGCATCGATATTTTTAAATTTTTGCACTCCAAAATTGCATTAAAGTATAATTAAAGTACAAATATCAACTCCTTTATGCGAATATAAAACGTGATTGGGTTTTCCATGAAACAAGAAGTTGAAATTTATTGAAAAAAATAAAATAAAATAAACTTTATAAATTGTACACAAAGACAAATGATATAGGCTCTGAACATTATAAACAATTTATCTTTCTTACGTTAATCGATAGAAAACATAGAGTTTTAGAAGGTTTTTCTTCGCCGTTTTTACAGTCAGGTCATTTTCCAGTAGAGCCTCGCAGATATGACGTTGGCCAGGACGGCGGGCAGAGCTCTCGATATTTCTTCAATATCGCGCAATTTCATGTTTTTGACAATGCATTTCAAACATAGCCTGTACGGGGAAAACAACAAAAAAATGTTGTAATCGTAAGGAAATAATAACTCAACATTGAATAGCGAGGAAATATTTTTGAAGCCTCGATGAGAAGAAACATAGAAACTGATTTATGAAGACTTGATTCAATTTCAACTTTGACACAATGGATTTAATACCAGCAAAGAAAATTATAAATATGTATAAATATGTGGAACAAGTTTCTAACAGTTAAATAGCAGCAGCGGGAGTTAGTGAAAATTTTAAATAAAATTAAACTGGACAGTTAAAATGTCCATTCGTCGGTGATATCCAGAGATGCATTACTTGTAAGTGATAAGCTACAGTTCTTTGTTCATTGACAGTTACAATCTAAAAACAAGATATTTATCTAGTCTATTTATGGATTTAAGTAAGTAAATTGTAAAATTTATAAAAACCATTGCACCATAATGAATACACGAGTGTTACCTACCTGTATAATGTGAGCGGTTGAAACTGTAGAACAAGAAGTTGGTTGACATGATCCTGAAATAATAAATTTATACTTCTTTAATGGCTATTTATAGCGGATTATCTTAAGCCATTATACAACACAATATTTATATTCAATTTTTTAAATTATATCTTTAGAATCAATATTTTAATATAATTAATTTATTGTTAGAACTTTTGCAATAAAATAATTTTCGGCCCACTACTTTATGACGCGTCAAAACCACCAATAAAGTTCAAAATGCGATTACTAAGAACACTCTGGACAAAAACTAACTAATTCTTAAGGAACAAATTGAGAAATGGTTCAATTCATTGATGAATTGAAAGTAGGCTATATAATCAAAATAAATAAATAGAAAAGTTGATTAAAATTGTTTATTCCTCCAAAACAAGAAAGTAGGATAAATCCCCTGTGGAGGGAACCACACAAGTAACTATTAAATTGTAAGTAATATTGTCTAATATACTAACACTGTTGCTCATAGCGTAAGGTGACTGAAGAACACCGCCAACAATGATAAGTTCACCAGTTGACAAACTAGTCGCCGCCTTGTGCCAAACAAGTGGTTCCCTCATTTGGTGTTCCTTCCACTTGAATCGGCTTACGTCTGTCGTGTTTTCATCCAGCCGCAATTCCCACCAGCTCTCTGCAGCAAATAAAAAAAAAATGTGTAAATTTTTTACACACAAAAATCACGAAATGCAAAATTATCACGCTCTGATCTGGTTAGCACATCGGATTTTTCAATGGTTCAATCTCCAACCAAGAAATTGGTAAAATATTACGATTAATTCTTGGAATCCGGACTTGAGTGAATTAAGTCAAAATTTCTCAATCGAACGGATATACTGTTGTAACTAAACGATGATATATTTTCTGACATAATTATTATAAAAGAGTCGTTCATAGACAATAAATAAAATCGTTCATTATTTATTTGAACACTCACGAAGGATTTCCTTCTTGGTTGAGACCTCCGTAAAGTATGGCTCTGTTATTTTCAATAAAATTGAAACTGTGCCACGATCTTCCGTCGGGCACTGCACCATCGTGTTCCAATGTCAAACTGAAAAATATGCACTAAATGTATGTAATTTAAAATTCCCGAAATCATGACATTTTATCGATATTAACACAGATAAGTTTTTATAAATAGTTTTGTCGTTCGTTTTCATTCGCTACACCCATATATTCTGTAGTCGGCAAAATTGTGTACAATTAAGTTGTCACATATAAGAGAAAAATAGGCCATAGACTGACTACATTATCGTAGTCATTAATTTTATTACAATACAATAAATTCCAATCGGGTATCCTTCATTTCTTCAAGAAAAAATGTCCAATTCCTTATGAACTCTATTTTCCCCATACAACCCTAGGTCGACGCATGAAGTTTTTTCAATCACACAATATTCCCGAACAAGAGTGGACTTAACTAGCTCCAAGTGTTAAGAGATAGAAATGGCGGTTGAATGCCTGTATCAATGGAATGACTATAATTATTTAATCAACAATGCTGAAAAATAAATCTTATTAATAGATTTATTGTTAAAATCATATCAAACAGAGAATACAAACATAAACTTTCTATTAATCATAACCATTTTTAGAAGACAGTTTTTCCTATAATTTTTCTCCTTATTCAAATATAATATATAATTGTTTATATGAATTTTTTTTCTTTTTAATTTCAAAGATTAGATAATGTTTGTGTAGTGTCTACAGTTCTAATGTTTTCAAGGTAAGAAGAGTAGAGTGGAATTGCGTGGGTTTATACAGACTTGTTTGACCATCTCATCGTGAGCATATCAAGGACGTAGAGGTCGTTGTTTCTGAAGTGTCCGAGCCGCCCCCCGAATATGTACGCCGTTGTGTCGGTGATGTGCGCCGAGTGGGCGGCCCTCGGCTCCGGCGGCGCGCCCCTCGTCCTGGGCCAACTCCACCTGTTCAACAGGGGCTCGTAGCACCACAGCTGATTGTTCCAGCCGCGACTCCCCTCTATACCGACGTCCGGCACGAACTTGTACTTCGTCGAGCTCTGTCTCGGCCTCTGCCCGTAACCTCCGAAGTAGTACAGCCTGCACAAATTAACGGCGATAGAATTTCTCCGTCCAGAACTTGAATTGTCACCAACCAGGGTTGACACACCCTCGCTGCTCCAGGATTTTTCCCCATGGGAGTGTCAATCCCAGGAGGATTAAAGAATAGCTCACCTCCGAGTACATATAGAACCCCGAGTTGAACCATTCATAGTCACATATTTTATGCTACTTTAAGTACACCTTAAGTTATCGGTGCTGGAGCTTTTGGAGAAACCTTCCGGTATGCTGGAGATTAGTCCACAAATTATCAGTTGATGGCTACTCAAATCCGAATGAATTTCTACCCAATAGACGAAAGATTAACTTAGAACATTAATTTGAAACAAATTAAATCAGTCTGTTTATACAGCAATGATGACAGATTACAGATATGTTTTACACTTAATACTATATGCAGAACCTAATATTCAATGTTTTTGAGATGTCGATACTGTCCATCCGTAGAATCTTTCTGGATAGATTAAAACAGAAGGCTATATTTTTTTGACTGTACAAATGTATTATACCTCATTTTGTTAATGTATTATATTGATTATCTTGAACATAATTTTGGTGACGCTATCGTAATATTTGCATTTCACTACCTGTTAGCGTAAACCCAGCCAGCACCTTTGTCGCATCCAAGCGGTCTGGTTCCAGTAGGAGATAGTTTTTCCCACTCCATCGTTAAAAAGTTCAATCTGTAGAGACCACTGCTATACCTCCACTGGTCATCTGTCAACTCTTCTATCCCTGTCCACAAGTACAACAGTATAATTTTCTTCATTAATTACTAAAGTACCGTGTCCTGGAATCTGCCTGGAAGTTTTATAGTTTGAAATGTTATTGCGTGAGAATGAATAGGATTGGAATGTTATAGATTTATATCAGTACAATAAGTAAGTTTTAGCTTGAGACTTTTTTTCTACGATTTATTTCAAACATAAGGAAGACTAATATATGGAATAATCCCCAAACTTGGGGGAGGAACGGTGATTTCGACCGCAAAACTTTTTACAATACATTGGAGGCATTCAAATATTGGAGGTCCAATACCGATTTGAAATTACCGACTGCAGGGAAGGGCCTTAAAGAAAAACCTAAGGGACAAACATCATTGTGATTCTACAATTAAAAAGTGTGACACAGTTCGTTATATTTATAACGGATATAAATAAATGTGTAACTTTTCGTACGAGCACTATTTTCTGATAAAAGCGACAACAAAATAAACTAAGCAGGAAATAATCCGAGTATACGGGGAAATAACAGATATGGCAGTTATATCGGGCAACATTCAATAGTGTTGTGCCACTTCATGCAACTGAAATAAAGCGATTCAATTGAGTATGGAGGTACCTCCAAATATGTAGAGGTAATCGTCCAGAACAAGTCCAGTACTCCCAGAATTCTTGTACGGCACCTTCCCTTGCGATATTGACAATGACCTGCCCCAAAAGAAATCAGACAGTCCATTGTCACTTTACCTCAACCTATTGCTACAACTTGAATTATATGAACTATTATCATAAATTCATACAATATTCGAAAGTATTGTACAGGTTTTGTATTAACGTCCATCAAGTTAATAGCTGCTCGACCTACCAAACTTCAGTGTGACAGTTGTACATCCAAACTTGATCCGTCGGACAGTATTCCGTTGGCACCACAGTTTCTTCTTTCTCCCCCTGTACAGGGTATTAAAGAATAATTTGACAATCCAACAGCACGAATTCACACAATTCATTTTGAAATTTAAATCAAACGGAAAACTTTTTGATAAAAATAATTAACCTAAACTCAACTTTTTAAGGTTCGATTAAACCACTTGAATTATTACTTCCAACAGTTGAAGAACGTTAATTTCTCACAAGCACTGCAGGGGGGAAAAATAACGTTTCGATTGTAAACAAATATTTGAAAATAATAACGATCGATTACTTGATTTGTTATTAGTTTTCTGCGTGAAAATTCCATTTATAGGGTTGGAAAATAATTAATATTTTACGACAGTAAAATATAACAGCGAAGTGTAACAATTAATATGTATTGTTTATCTGTCACTTTTCGCTTGTTCAGGCACATTTTTTTCCTATTGTCAGTAGCATTCTTCGTATAATTATCAGGCAATATTATTAATGAAATACTAGCAACTGCCAAAACCGATAATACGATACTCTAAACTTCACTAGGCAGAGCTGGTTATTGTTTACATAGCTGTTTAATTGAACTGTAACGATTTCTGAGAAAATCCGCAAGTTGATTTGTAACGATTGATATAATGTTACCGACATTGTTGCAATTAAAAAGCATTTCAGAGATATTCCTAAACACAGGAGAGATTTATCTATCGGACAGTGGTAAGAGAGTGTTCGTTGGAACATGATCAGAGAACTAGTCGGGCTATTCGAAACTTCTTGGACTCTTAGTCTTCTGACAGAAACTTCTCCAACTCATTACTTTCTATCTAGTTGTTGTGCTCAAGTTGTAAACGAGAAACACACTGTGTGGGCGTTCGTCGGTTTACCATGAATCCTCCCCAGACGACGATGAAATGCCTGTAGCTGACTGTAATGTGTCCGACCCTCTTGTGGACGGCGTCGCTGTGCTTTATCTGCCTGCTGTTCTCCATGACAGACGGTGGTTTTCTAATTGGAATCGGGAACGAAATTGTAAAAAGGGAACCGAAACGACCACAGTCACGAAAGTATCAGGATCCGATCATATGGCATCAATTGCTGCCATCTGGCAGCAGCCTCTCGAACCATTTTATATTGCACGCATTTTCTATTCCAATCTCGATACTGATAATATTTCACCGAATATAACAGTTCCAAGGCGCTGTTTCCAAGAATTTCAAGTTTCCATTCGACCTAAAACAATTAATAAATAAAACAGATATATTCCTCTTTGCCATCATTAAAAATATGCTTATCTGTATATACACACACACACACACATCAATAAACTGCCGCACATACCCAACAAAAAAAAATTTTCAATATCAGAATCTGCTTAATATTAACAGCAAATAATTTCCTGTACTGACCTCCCGAATATTTAATTTCTTATATCCGTTTCAACGTTTTAATACATTTCATCAAAATTCCTATAATACGGGAAATTAGAATTGTTATTCTATTTTATCTTCCATCTAAAAGTCATTGGAAAGGATACTGAAATAAACCTGAACAAAGAATTGATTTTATGGTATATGCCGGGAGAAACAAATAATTCGAATCAAGTTTAACCTTGTCCGTATTGTCAATTTTTCAAACGCGGTACAAAAGTTACAATTCTTACAAGGAAATTTATTCGGACTTGGACTTGTGCACCAACCACGGCGATAAACATAGTTAAGATATTGATAACAATTTATGCGTTTCATCTACCTTATCAGTCGCATAAAATACAAATGTTGCATTCGGTAAAGCAAACAATCTTTCACAAACAGGCTACTGAGCGTCAGTAGTCAATTTCACTAGTGGTTTTCACTAAACATTTAATTTCCCTTTTTTTTCACCAAGCATTTAAAATAAAATTGAATACACTACTACATTCAAATGTGTAGGAGCAAAAATATAGGAAACTGTCTTTTAACTTGTGTCCTAAATTTTAAAAATTCCACCCATATAATTGAGTGTATTTAAAGGCCATTTTAATTATTAATTTGAAAATGGGGTATTTAAAAAATACTCATAATGGGTTGGGGATACTTCTTTTGAATTCAGTCAAAAGGTTTCTATTCCTCATGTAAACAAATTTGAAACTAGGCCATTATTTAACATGAAAACAAAATAATCGAAATTTTAATTAATCATAATAACCAGAAGTACTCAAAGGAGTGGTTAGAAAATATTCATTTCCATTAAAAATTTTCAATCGTTCTTTAATCATATTTATCTGTATAATCATATTTCTATTTATTTTTTCAAATAATTTTCGTAACGAAAATGTTTACTAAAACCATTTTGTATAAGATTATTTTAATAAAAAAAATAAGTTAATTGGGGTAAATTGAAAATGTTAACATTCATTGTAATGGGCTTCAGTAAAGGGATAAATTGAAGAAAATATATATTATTTAAAATATACGCGTATCCTTTACAAATTTCTTATATATAATTGAATATGAAAATATTAAATTAATAAAATCAAATTTAAGTTAACAAGTCACAATATTTCAGCTGTGAATAGAAGAGTGGAGAAACCGCCATGTAACCTACTTCCTCGGTTTGGAGGTTGGTTAAGTTTAATTTTTTCCTCTCCCCTTTCTTATCCGTTATTGGCGTTTACCTTTTGATTTTTTCCCTCCCCATTTTCTCGCCCCAATTCTGGGAATGGTCAACAGAGACGAAGCGGTCGTGAGGGGGGCAATTCTTCTGTCTTTCATCGCCGGTTTCCTGTTCGGCTACAAGACCAAAGAGTGGAGGATAAGATGGATCAAATTCCGTAGGGACCGGCTGGCCAAGAAATTAGCGGACGCCCAAAAACTGCTCGATATGCAGGCGCCAACGATATGATCCGGACAATAGGTATTAGTCGTCCATTTATATCTTCAAATACTGCTGACCATTGAAGAAGTACTTACAGTAATGTGCCAGCAGCCGGAGAACTAAATTACAAAATCGCAACAAATATATTGCTCAAATCATCAACGTGGAAAGTGTTATACGTTGACAATACCCTCGCTGATAGTAAATTTGTAATATAAAGTAATAAAATTGTGTAAATATAACAAGTTTTTTCTGGTCTATATTAATTCCTCGCAAGTTTCTGTGTCTCAGATAAATCAAGACAGAAGTAAGTATTGAGCTATCGTATCAGTTAATAAGGTACTTATTTTTACTATTAAGATACTTATATACATTTGCTTTAAATACCGTAATATAATTGATGGTTGCACAATTACAAATGTAGATGTAGATTTAAATGAGAGAAGATGGAGAAGAATGTTTGGCCTTGAGGGACTAAGGATGTGTTAAATTATAAAAAATACAATACAGCATTTATGCTAAGTTATGTTAAGGTTGGTTTAGATTGAGTATCCATCATTTGTTAATAAACAGAGAATAAAAAATGAGTACAATATTTAATAATTGGATTGGTATTAATTTTTATTGACCGAGATCATCTGGAAAGGCCAGACTGGAAGGGATAACTGCAACAATAGTAAAGTGTAAGTTCTAAAATATATTCTATACTTTATTTTTATGAATACTTCAGGTTTGTATGATAATGATCAAGTGTAAATGTAAGTTTAGCATAATTTAAGGTAAAATTTAATTATTTTCAAGTTTTACCCCATCATTTCTATAATATGAAAGACAAATGAAATGAAAGTTTCTATACCATTTTATTAGTTGTGTAATATGATATAAATAGATTTTTTTATCCCACATTGTAAGTTTTTACATTATTACATCTTGGCCAAGCATTTTTAAATAGTAGAAATAGAATGTCTCAAGGATATATACGTTTATAAGTTATATTTCTATTCATTTCATTAGATCAGTTTTCAATAAAATCAGGTTGTTAATTAACAATAATTTAAATAATCTCACCTATTGCGCTATATAAATACAGTCAATCATCATCATTAAATAATCTATTAATACGTTATTAATAGATAGGTTATTAATAAGATTTAAGTAGGTCCAAATATATATATTGTTTAGATAGAAAATTCCGTGTTCTTTGTTTTACCTTAGTTTATTAATAAAATTTAAGTAGGTCCATATATATATATATATATATATATATATATATATATATATATATATATATGTTTAGATAGAATATTCTGTGTTCTTTGTTTTACCTTGTCCAGCCTTTCACTTTTCTGAAGTGTTCCTTATTCCTCTGTGTGATTAAATTTTCAGTGTAGTACATTGATCAATATGAAATTATAGATATGAAATGAATAAGCCTATTTAGGCCTGTTGGATAGTGTAAACCAATGTGCAACCAAAATTCAATGAATTCTGATTCCATTTAATATTAGACTTTTGAAAAGTGTTTAGTCCCAATATTTGGCTTGGTAGAGTGGAATTTTACTTTTAATTTGTGCTACTTTAATTTATACTCTTTAGTACAAAAAAAACCTGGCTTTTAATAAAGCGTTATTATAATCGATATATACACAATGGATGGAATTCTTAAATTGAACAAGGTTGTCAGTCCTGGGGCGATGGCCCACCGCCATTTTGTTACCGTCCAATTTTCGGGTATGAAATTCTTTTTTCTTTCTTCCGTTTCGCGTAGTTTTCTTTAAATCCTGCCCACCGTTTTTCACCATCCGCTGTCGGCAGAGGTAAGTAAAACTGTAGAAACGTTATAACATTTGTATAAACTGAATTTTTAATGCCAAGGTGGCAAAAATTCTATACGGCCCGCCGCCTTGATTCCGGCGTTCATCGGAGGCGATTTTTTTTACAACGATGATGAAATACTCGTTTGTCTCGCTACTCTTAGCGATCTTGGAACGTTTTTATTGATAGAGTTAAAAATGTTTACTGTTGTTCAAGAGTAATCATAATTTTGCTCCAAGCAGATTATGCACTGATAGGATTCGCCTTTTTGATGTCGACCTTGAGACATAATACCTTTGTCTGTATTTAAAATCAAGGGAAATCCTGCAAAATAGATGGTTAATAGGACAGTTTAAAGTATTTATTTGGTCCATTCATTTGGTTTCTAGTCAGCATCATCCTGCTAGTAAAATAGTCAAATACTTATGCAATACTGCCGCCAGTGAAACAGCCTGTTGGCAATATATATTCTATTATTTGTTTCAACAATGTTACGCAATATGCCGAACCAAATTTTCCTTATTCAATGCCGCAGTACCATCCCCCGCCCGTACGCTTAGAGTTCACTGTGCTACACAAACTGAATACTACCGGCGACCGCGAGAGTCCATAAATCACACGAGAGACCGGAAGAGCGTCACAACGCTATCGGAAAAATGATAAACAACTATTCCGAAGAGTATCAAGATAGCTTGTTACTTTTTTCGAACTTAAATTTTTAAAAAATACCTCAGTAAATATACATCATTTTTTTATTGTTCGCCCTCCTTTCGTTGTAACCTTATTAGGGACCGGCAACCCCGAGGAATATATTGTTAATGCCGTAGTACTTGCCAGGGATGTTCGAGGGGCAACCAACGGACACGGAGGTGGAAGTTTGTTGATCCAGCTTGTTGATCCACCGGAGAGAGGGAGAGAGAGAGAGAGAGAGAGAGAGAGAGAGAGAGAGAGAGAGAGAGAGAGAGAGAGAGAGAGAGAGAGAGAGAGAGGAGAGAGAGAGAGGGAGAGAGAGAGAGAGAGGGTGAGGGAGAGAGAGGCTGAGGCAGAGAGAGAGAGAGAGGGGAGGAGAGAGAGAGAGAGAGAGAGAGAGAGAGAGAGAGGGAGGGAGAGGAGAGAGAGAGAGAGAGAGAGAGAGGAGAGAGAGAGAGAGGGAGGGAGAGAGAGAGAGAGAGAGAGAGAGAGAGAGAGAGAGAGAGAGAGAGAGAGAGCTCACCGCGCCGATCAGAATGCTCCGATTTTATTCTTTACACCTCATTCAAACCAATCTTTCTCTAGAAATTTGAATCAATTGTCAAGCCAGGTGGGAGCGAGTGCAGGCGAACAACGCTATTAAAACTTAAAAAACACTACCGGTCATGTCTGTTTTATTGGAATATTCGGAATAGCCCAATATTGACGACAATAATATTGTAGGAATTAAAGGAATGTCACGAACCGTTACCGTCTCTTCAGTATAATCAAATAGTACGCTGGTTTTTGTTCTTGTGAAACATTTTATCAAGGTACCCGCAAACCTGTCTATAATGATAATAGCTCTATTTTCTCAACATTTATTAAAAATAAAGAGCAGTATTCCAAAATAAATAGCTACTACTTTTAGTAATTTATTTCCTTTCAAATATCCTAATAGGCAAATTTGCTGAAACTAAAAAGCGGCTTTTTAATAATTTGTGTGTCGGGTTTTCTTATGAAACAGTGTAAATTTGGTCCGCCGAGTGAATAATATAAGGCTGTCGTCGGGAGGGAAGGAGCCGATGATGTATGCGGGGGGAAACGGGGACGCCAATATTCCCCTCCTTCAATCGGATATCCTTCAATTATACCTTATTTTTCACCTTATTCGTTTCGAAAAATATATAAAAAATCGACACTGTTGTCACGAATTGAAGTAATTGACCATTTCCGATGACCAGCGTCCGTCTTTCAATTAGACTATCTTTCTATTTAGTTCCTACAAGTCGGTGAGACTACAGTAGGACACAGTAGGTGCCTCAGCTCCCCAGTGGTGAATAAGTGTGTTTAGAATTAACATTCCTAATTTTAATTCCTAATTGGGTTTAGTCTTTTATTAATTTCACATTATCCCGGATCGCTTCGCCTTAACATAAGGTTCTTTTCCTTTTTAAATGCAACAGATTCTGAGGGATGAATCCGAACGTTTTACTGCGGTCTTATAAGATCGGCCTTGGGTGCGAGTGCAGATACGCATGATCTTAATGAAGCTCAGCTTGCGTTGCACATTTTCCTTTTACTATTTCCTCAATGACGTACACTCCCATTTGGACTGGAGCGAAAATAAAATGATCGCTGAGACAAGCGCTCTGATGAGATTTACATTTCCCTATAGTTTTATCATAATGCCATTGGTTGCCCGCTAAGGGGCTAACGTTAGACACGTGAGATATAATAATATATCGTTTCGCTTTTTTTATTCGAGCGATTACCACTTTCATCTGGCCTACCCCGAGATGCGTGAGGGTCCACCAGAGATGCACTGCTGTTATGACGGGTCCAGTGACCGCAGCCGACACCAACTCCAAAATAACCGACATACGAGACATAAGACTGAGACCCTCACAAGTTGGAAGGCATGAACTGTACACACATCCCTGGGTTATTGGCCCTCGCTATACAGAAGGTTCTAGCTCAGGAGGTCCTCTTTAGATGTGTCTTAAGACGCTTGGAAATCAGAATTAACATCGGCTGTTTCTGATATCTCGAGGTTGCTGGCGTTCAAACCCGATTCCGAACCTTTCATTCCCTCCATCGCACCCCATCTCACGCATCATGTTCCCCCCTTAACGTCGACATCATTCCAGTGCAGAGATCCCCCAATGTTTCCGCCATTTAATATACTCAACTAATACTTTCTTCCCTCGCGGTATTTAACAATTTTTAATTCACCAACAGATGATACATCCAGTCCGGTTAATTTTCCATATCTAATCTCCGCCCAAGAAGTCCGTCGCTTTCTTTCGTCTAGTCGTGAACCCTTCCTTCCGGACTTTTAAAGCCCCTTATTCAGGAATGGCACTACTCAACCGTTTCCCTCATAATGTTATTTAGAATATTATGCAAGAATATGTATAATATATCGTCCATTTTTTATCGAATTATCGTATAATCTCTAGTATACGAGCGGAGCGGTAAAATTTCAAAAGTATTAGGGCACTTACTTAGGGCGGTTACGATAACCGGTTATCAAATTAGATTAGGAGGGAGCTAAGTGGAGGAGAAGTATAATTGTGAGGATGGGGTGGACGCGGCCTACTCGGGACGGTCGCTGAGGAGGAGGCGGGCGATAAATCAACGTCAACCGCACAATATACTCCGCGCATTCGTCCCGCGTATAAACCGAACCGGCCATTGCGCCAGTTACTTCACGTAACGACGTCAGTCTCGTATTTACACCTACTCGATTGACCTAGGCTGAGAGCAAAACGGAGGAAGTAAATATAGGGCAGGAGCGAGCGAGAGAGTGAAGAGGGAGGGAGGTAGCGATAGAGAGATGCTGTAACTAATTGTTAGGGGCGGGTGTCGGGCGTGGGGAGGCGGCGAGGAGGAGGAGGGTGCAAGAGTCCAGGTATTGATCAGAGGGGTAGTAGAGGGAGAGTGGAGGGGCGGGCGGGACACGGGGGCGCACACCAGCAGAGCGAGCACACACAGCATCCGCGCCCGCCGGAGGAGCACAGACCACCACCGGCACGGGCCACAATAGCCGCCACCACCACCACCACCATCACCATCACCACCACCACCACCACTACCACTACCACCACCACCGCCGCGCACCATCACACCGCCATCACACCACCATCACCATACCATACCATACCGCATCACACCACTGACCCACTGGCCCCCGCGCCGCCGCCGCCGCCGCCCCCGCATCATGACCCGCCTCTATCAGTGATACCTACCCGCGTCTTCGGTACGGTTATCGGTGAGTGAGTGAGTGAGTGAGTGCGTGTGTGCCCCGCGCGAGATAGCCGGAGAGCGGGCGCCGCCGCCCCCGAGGAGCCCGCCGCGACGCCGCCTCCCGCCGCTAGGTAACCCGCCACATTTATATTAGAGTATTAGAGTAAGTATAACCGTGAGGGGAAGTGAGGGGGCCGGCGGTGAGGTATCGAGCTCCCGCCCCCGACCCGCCCCGGCCCGCCTCCCACGCACTACCCGCTTAATGTCAGAGGTCCACCTCCCATTCATACCTGGCTCGCCGCCTCCCTCCCACTACCTCCGACCGATATCCTTTCCCTCCCGACGTTTCCAACCGCCCCCGCGATTTTATCTAGTCCGGTATTGCCCCGCTACCGTAATTTCATTGAACCTATTCGGTTACTCGAGGCTCGAGTGTCCGGAGGTAGTCGATACCGGCCGTCTCCGGGGTTACTAGAGTCTGAAACCGTTTACGGGTCTAAAACTTCCCCGGTATTATGTTATTACCTCTTCGGTGGTCTGTTACTTGCGACTATTCTGACAGTTACGTTACGCGATTTCTTTGTTATGATTTCGGACGACTTTTTCCCTTTCGAGTTATCGAATCGGAATTGACCGAACTTATGAACCGTGGCTATTTTTTTGTGACAGTAGTGTTACGACACCCGTGCGTTCTGTCCGCAGTGCAGTTCAGTCGATAGCCGACTGTAAATACTACAGTATACTATAGACCACATCCTCTCTATCATTTCTTGACCATATATAACGGTACAGTTCCCTGAGAACTTGTTCTTAAGTCGATGATTTATTGTTTAAATTGGACGGAATATATTTTAACGATCCGGATTTACACGATTTGAAAAGGTTACATTTTTTATGAGGTGCCCATACAGGTCTATAAATGACAGTTTGAGATGTTTTATTAATTTAGTACGTACACGGATAAAGAGAGAAGTTGGGAGAAATGAAATACTGCGATATAACTGACTTTAGAAAGGCATAGAATGTATTGGGCGACACTGGGTAGAGGTGAAAAGGGCGGATAGGGTTGCAGGCAGGAGTTGAAGTGTAAAGGCCAAATTCAGAACCCTGTTCTCGGCCCTCCCCTTCGGAGCGTTTTCTATATTTTCTTATTTCGAGCAGGAATTTAATACACAGACTACCGAGGAACAATAAGGATAACTATTTATTTCAATTCAGTCTGATCATGACGAGGTTGAGAATGCTAAGGAGATTACCGATGTGGTATTCTTCGAAATCCAACCATTTTCACCCCGATTAAACGTATGATGGAAATAACGATATAATAAAGATAATTTAAACTCGCGTAATTAAAATTGTAATGCCGCATTCGCAGATAATACCCTAAAATAGGACAGATATTATTTTCAATCCTTTCTTAAAAAGTTATATAGAACGTATGGAAGCTATTTTGTAATTCTATGCTGCTATCGAATTTCCCTTCATAAGTTCAATTTGTTTAAGTTTTCTCAAAATTTCGAATTCTATTTTGGATACGGGCCAAGATCTGTCCAGGGACAAATTATGTGGCAGCCATAATACGAATATAAACTGGTCGATCAAACTGTTGTTATGAGAATAATATTTGACTGCAAATAGATTTGATGACGGTTAATTTAATAGTCGTAAGCGATTACACTTATAAAATATTCGAGAATTGGCAGGGATCATTATTTCACATATTCGTAGTATACTCCCTGTTATAAATATATCTGTAATGTTGTTTCTATTTGATTTGAACATATGAGAAATCTTATTTCTTTTCAGGCCAATGAAATAATTATATTCAATATTTCTAAATACCATTTATGTGTAACTTACCCATTCATGACCATGACCCAAATAGGATTATTTTTATTTGTGACTTCTTTTCATTAATAGGGCATGGACAGGATAGGTATTAATAATAGATGTGGTTGAACATTTCTCTAATGGCATTTGAGACAGGAGAGTTAAAGACATTGAGATGAAATTATTCAGAAAAGAACTAATGCACAATGGTATAGTTCCAAAAAAAATTGTAAAGTTTTACAAAAAAGGTCTATAAAAATAAGTTAAAATGTTGTATCAGAAATAATAATAGGAAGGATAACGAAACTAAAAATCGTATCTAACACTGATTTCTTACATTCTCTCGTTGACACACATTCAACAGTCCATTTCATTGTCGCGCGTTCGGGCTATATGTGATATAGTGATGTATGCTCGATCGTCGTCCACTGTTACGGTCAATGCATAAAATACTAATGGTGATGTAAAGTACTGAGTTACAATCGTTCTACAGTAATAAATTACATCCAAATTCATGATTTTTCCAAGTCCTGAAATTAAGAGCTGATTATACGTAGCACCCATAGGCGAGAAAACCGCATTGGACAATTTAGTACAGTCATTGATATTATTTTTGAATTAAAACAATTAATAATTTAAAACAAACTTTTAGTTGGTTTCTAATTAAAACAAAACGCACACAAGTTTCTTAGTGCTTGTGGATGTGGCAAAATTTAAATTTAAATAAATACCCTGTTATGTTATTAATTGCCTATAGACAATTGTTATTGCGCTATACTGATCCCTGAGCATTTTTTTCATGGGCAGTATTTTGTATTGTGGTATCTTTGTATGGCGCTAAAAGTTGGTTCTTATTCCGATTTTTTCGCTCAAAACGGCGTCCAAAACACACGGGGAAGTGAGGGTACGACATGGAGGATATTGTCCGGGACAGAAAAAGGAGCGTGCATATTCGTGTCTCGTTGTCCTTAACTCGGTGGGGACCGCCCATTGAATTCCGGGGCGACCTGTAGGCGGGTTTTACCCTAATTCACCCCTAAGTCACCCGGCAACGCTGTATTCCACGCAAGAACGGCTATCACATATACGGAATTCGTTCCGTTTATGAAAAATTTCAACAACATAAACATAAAATTGGGACGACTGAACAGTAAGCCCGAGAATGTGTTTCAGGCAGAATTTCGTCAAATGGCCAGTTTATAATTTTATTCTACTGTTAAGCTCATAGATGAGGCTAGGATTTCTCATAATCGGTCTTAGAGCTTCCGTCTCACGAATCAGTCTCATGTGAATACACCTGAGTTTGAAGCATTAATCTGAATTTTATTATAATTATTGCCAATTGCCAGGGTGTCGGGTGTCTCCACCCGCTCATTTGATTTACCGATATTTGCAGGGTGTTAGTCACGTGGGGCCGTCTCGTGTGTTGTACGCGAGGGGATTTAGTCGGGGGGAGGGAGGGGGTTATGCACTGACAAGGGTTTGTCATGAAGGCTTACCACGTTATCATAGGTATGTAGAATATTAATTGCGATGTATCCAAAATTTTATAGCAAACAGAAAGTAAGAGAGAGAGAGAGAGAGAGAGAGAGGAGGGAGGGGAGGGTTATTTAAAAATAATAGAGGGTAATTTATATTACAGTCAGAATAGGAAATGGGGGAACTGTGGAAATGCCAAATTTGAAAGCCAAAACCGAGTACAATGCAATTTTATGGACGCCCCTAACACAATAGATTGTTTTGTCACCTGTCTATTGTTTGCCGATACGATCTGGCCTGATAGAAGTATTCAGTCCGTAATAATTAGACCAATTAACCCCGATGAGCCGGTCAAATGCACCTCTATATTTAACCGAATAGAGTATGAACAATTGCCATAATGTTGTGTCAGTTTCAATTTATCCGTCCGACTAATCATTATCATCAATGTTTATTGAAGATAAAAGCCAATGTATTATAAATACAGAAGTTCCTAAACACTATTATTATTATTAACAATTATTAATAGAATAGGCTATCAACTGTTCCGTTTTATTATAGTTGAACAAACAAAACAAAATTGAACTGTAAATACAATATATTTAAAGAACGAAAAAACAATTATTTTGTTTAATATTAGAAATGAAGAATATTAATACATGATATTAAGGTAGTTATCTTAAAATTAAGATAGTAGCTTAAAGGTACATTGAATTTATATTAAAATCATAATAAAAATTATGTACTCTCATATCTATTATTTATGTATGAAATTTGAATTTAGTAAACCTTTGTCAGCATAATTTTGCGGTTGAATCAAGCGGTATTGGAGTAAACTCCGGATTCTAATAGTCCAATTTAAACAAAGTGAAATCATTTCCAGGAGCAATATTTGTTGGATTTACTAGAACGTTTGCATTATTAATATGGCCAACTTTGCATAATTCGGTTCGCTAATTATGGTCGGCAATCGAACAAACGGGTGTTCCACCCCCACGACAATATGCAACGCCCTATATTTTAGATATATTATTCGCCGCGTTATTTTCATAAATTCGAGATATCTTTTCACATTAATTTTGGCCCCTAAAGCCAATGTCACGAGCCAATGAAGGTAGCAGTCGCCGCTATCTTGATCACCTGTTACTTCAAATCGATTCAACCTGTATAATAATCATTTATATGGCGTTTTATTTTTCTTTAATTCACTTGTAACTTCATTTCTATGTTTGTGATAATACGGTCTACTTTCCTACCGTGCCAACTATTAATTATCTAGTCCTTGTTCTTTTTGAATCTAGCGAGAGTAGATATCGGTTAGCGGAGGTTCCAAATTGTAATTTTTTATTTTCATTCTATCTTAAATACGCTGCTAAACTTTTAGTAGAATTTAGTGTTTAGAGTTTAGTGTGTGTTTTGAATTTAGTGTTTCAGGGATCCGAAATATTTCTACATTGTACAATACTGTAGAATGGGGGCTTTAAAGTAAATAAATTACTAGTATAATATATAATTAACTTGATATCTGTTGATTGGGACAATATAAAACGGTGTCAGAAAGAAGCTATTAAATCAACAGGTATCGGTGGGCGACAATTTCCTATCGCCGAGACTTTAAATTTTAAACAGAGCGGTTGTAATTAAAGGCTAAATTGAAATAACTTCATGACACAAACCGAAGTATCGATCCTTCCGTGACGTTACGCCAAGAGCAACGTTAAGTGGATTGAGGTGTTTCTTATTCGAATGTCACCGGATATATTTTTAATTAGCGGCCGCGATTGTTTCCGCCCAACGACGATCGCTTTAGATTTATTAATGATATACTGAGAACCTATTTTACACGAAATATAACAGAAATGTACATTGAGTTATATATATATATATATATATATAGCGTATAATGCAGTGTATACATAGTTTCTTGCTAACCGCCTGCATTTATGGTACTGACGATGGCGTTATGACGAAAACGGGTCTACAAATTGAGCGAAAACACGCGAGTGGTGACAGACAATCATCGCTTCGGTTTTTGACTGTAATATTGGGTTATCAATAGCGTGCTATCAGGGAGGGGGTCAGCGTTGTCATCGTGTCTTTATTATCTGCCCGGTACATGCAAAGGAAAGTAAAGAAAGTATCTGCTACTAACGTCAATAGCAGCCTCATAATTCAAATTGAAGATTTGAATTGATTCTGGTCCAACAGAATAAAGAGCTTATTTGAGGAGTCTGAAAGTAGAGATACTATATAAATAAATAATAATAAAATAAATAATTGATCTCAAGTACTTCGAATGAGTTCGATCATTGTTACGCATGAGAGTAGGAGTCTGTTAATAATAGTGCTGAAAAATAACTGAGGGAAGGAAAATTCGGTAAAACTTTTATTACCAAATGTCGAAGTAAACGCAGCCAAATCGCTGCTTTCTCCGCTCATACACTTCGGAAAGAGACCAGTTCTCAGAACTTTTAATATACGGGTTAATATTAAAATTGAAAATTGTTTCATAACTATATTAATTTGTTTGGCCTGGGGGTGGCCCCGGTGTTACTACTGGAAGCGCTACTACTGTGGCAGTATCTGATTTATATTTTTTTGGTTTTCTGTGCCCGCAGGTGATGATGTGCGGAAGCGGGGAGTGCGGTAGCGTCGATAGCGGTGACTGTTGCTGTTCAGGGGGTGAGGCCGACCTGGAAGAACCGTCCGGTATCGGAAGTTACCCCTCGTAAAACGTTATCGCCGAGCCCTGTGCCAAGTGTTCGTTTTTGTTTCTTTTTTTTCTTTTCCTTCGCTGTTGTTGTTGTTGTTAATAATTCGTTCAGTTCGGTTTTCCGTTTACCCACTGTGCCGATTGCCCGACGAACTCGGGTCCCGGTTCTCCCTCTGTAACGGCCGTCATCACCTCCTCGTCACGATGGGCACAGCCGCCAATTGAAGCGACAACACCGCAATATGGTCGACTTAGGCGGCTATGTCATCATTATCAGCGAAACTAAGGACAAGAAGATCAAGCTCTACGGTAAGACAAATATATGTTTCCTTTTAGAGTTAGTAAATCGCAATATTTTATTAAATAATACCGTTCGTTAGACGCGATGAGAACATCATATAATCAATGAAGAGAAATATCTACGCTTTACAAACTACTTAGAGCTAACAGGGAAAGGATATTAATCGATTTGCTATATCCATATAATTTTTCTTAGGTAACTAAGCATACAACAACTGCGAAAGTTGAGTATTTTTGTAGAACTCTTAGTATGATCATGATTATTGCAATACATTTAATAGTTCCAAACCTGTTCATTTTACTCGTTAGTAACTGTCAAAGGTATTGAAAAAGTAGAAGCCATAAGCTTTTAAATATGGCATTGTGTAAGGCATTGTTTTAAAATCCCCCAAGCGTTATTGTCTCGGTCATTTTTATGTCTTTATGACAGAGGAGATAAACAAGATCCCGAATATTCTTTTTAAAGAATTAATGACGTAATGTGTTTCTCTGTTTTGTTCTGTGCGGCGGTTCATGAACAGTAAACGCCTTCCAACATATACATATAAAGGCATATTTTGGTTTCTGATAAAAGTCAATAGTTTTTGACATAATGGGAAGAATTTCGAAGGTGTCACTAATCAGATTTGTTTCATTTCTGTGTGGTATAACGGCCAAACCGTACTTCAATTTCGCGTCCTACTCACGCATCTTTTCAGAAAATATCATGTTAAAACATCCACAAATTGGCACCGTATTTATTTTATGGTTTCTTCCCAGTCCCAGAGTCTACTCCGATTCAATACCGTGCGTCAACCGGATATACAACAAGAATAAATACAGGATCGGTGATAATTAAAAAGGCCCGACTAATCTATTATGGCAACGGAATCTTTTTATCGGCGATTTGTGTGACTTCTATTTTGGGTCGCCGCCGCATATCGCGGTCCTTAGCCGAATCCCAAATTGGGCCGAATGGGGAACAATGGGCCGCCGAGACATAACAACAGACGATGGTAAACTGATAAAAATCTAATTGCGTTTAAATTCAGACCGAGCCAACCAGAAACAACCAGACAGAGGAGACAGAGAATCACACGGATTCTGCCTCTTGAGATTTTTACAAATTTTACCCCGTTATTTCATTTAAATTTAAAATCTTATTATAGACTAACGCGAAATGCGCGTAACCCTTAAAGGAACATTTCTGAAGCTTCTCCTAGAATGTTCATTGTGTTATGTTCTATATTTTAAATATGATTATTATTAAGTGGAGTTATATTGCCGGCCGTTCAAATGTGCCAGTCGTGTGAATATTGCGTGATTAATTTGCTCCTTCATTATGTCCCATAACACCGTGGTTTTTGTGTATTCAAGTGCACGGTTACCTGAGTGATTCAATCTTTGTCCCTCTTAATTGCTCTTATATCTCGATAAACTTTAATCTCGAGTACCATTTTTTACCCTGTCATTTCCGAGACATGTCTGCACTTTTCTTGTGTTTGTTTGGTTCTAGTTGCTACTTTAGGTAGGTATCTCAAGTAGTTTAAAGTAATTGTCCGCTTGTTTCTTCAACTTGGAAACACGTGTTAAGATTCAATTCGATTGTGTTTTTCTGCACAACAAAGATCTAAAAACAAGAGCGTTTTGTTGTAGTCTAAAAGAATTTCGTTTACACAAAGGAAATGATATTATTATGGTGCCAAACGTTCTGTAGAGCACTATATCAACCGGCAGGTACCTCAACGATGTGAAATAAAGACAATGCACATGTATTGCTGCAATGATTTAGAAATACCAGCAGAAATTGATTTAGAAAGACCTGAATATCGTAAGGGGACGTGTCCATTGTTTATCGCAATGAAATAAACATATTGAATATTGGCGATTATGTCGCCGCTTCATCCTTTTAGCTTCTGGCGGAGGTTTGGCAGTTTTCAAAAATAACACTCGCAGCTTACGGAAACCCGTAGCCCTGTCTAAGAATATGCTCGGTCGGCAAAAAATGTTGCTTTTATCTGGCGTGTTGGTAAATTGATTCGATCGGAAAAAGAAAAGAATTTTCGACGGCTAATTCTGGCTGAATTGATCACCGGATTTAAGCGGAGTCGAGCATGGCCTATTGTTTGGACTATGAGCCTTTGATTTTGACCCCAGCCACCGGGGATTTATCGTTTTTAATTATTCGTTCCATTCTGTTTGGCACGTGTTCTATCTCACCTACGACCGCTCACTAAATCCTCTATTCTATGTTACATCTAATAAAAAATATCTAAATAGCCCTTGTAGGCAAAACCTATCTCTAGGAGCTCTGAGTTGTGTACTGTCAATGTCTTAGGGCTCTTGTTTAGTTTTATATATTGGTGCAAAATGTTGCTGTATATATGGTTCAGTTAATGCGAAGTAGGGCTAAATACAAATGTGGTTCTCTGCGAGAATGGAAAAATTAACCACAAAATACCTCTAAAAGTAATAACTCTAACAATAATAATAGTATGATATGAAATAATTGATCTTCCCTCGTTCGGCTAAAATAGTAAAAATTCTTCGTATAAAATTGCGTTAATAAAAAAGTAAATAAATAATCTATACATTGTGGCATTTGTTGGAATGTTATTTACTAGTAGTTTGGCTTTCCTCGGAAATCTGCAAGCTGGAAAAGTCTGTATGTTAAAGAAGCAGCCCCTAAAGGAAATACGATTATTGTATATTGTTGCCAGTAAATAGCAAAATGATATTAGAGGGGGTGCTACATTCTGCCGGGCCATCGCCATTACTACAGTAGTGCCATGGAAACCGATAAAATTAAATTATGAAATCATATTACGGCGAACAACGTTAGATCCTCTTTCGTGTCGCTATGACAACCCGTAAAATGGAAACCGGCGTTATTTGAGAATAGTGGTCCGTAATCATGCAATTATTTGTTTTGTACGCTTCTTGTGTTGCCATAATTCAGAAGGCGATCCGTGCTTCTTCAATACCGTGCTTGTCAGTCAGATAAAACATAACATCTGAGGAAAGCAACATAGAAACGACCAAAAGAATATTTACGCTTCTCATTTATTTTCAAATGGAGAAGTGCCATTGTTTTATACGAAAATCTACCGTTAGTAAACATTTTTTAAAACTAGAATCATTCCAGTTTCAATGTCTCTTAAAGAGCCGGATTATGAATAACGTCTACAGTCAAAGGAATCCGACCGTTCATCTTATCAGATGCCTCTGGTGAATCATCATCCTCCTATCACTGTGCTATCATCTCCGTAAATATCCGTAATGCATTCAATCACCCCGAATTCAATTGCCCAATGGTTTCCCTTCTGAAAGTAATTTATCTTATGAATGTTATTTCTTTTAGTTTCGTGTCTATAGTTAAAAAAAAAATTATATTAAATATAAAGCAACAATCCAATTTGTAATTCCGGAAGGTACCAACTAGGAATCTCCTGTCCCTGTTTAAAGGTATACAAATTTTCTTTTTTGTGTATAATAAATGTTAGTTGAATTTGTCAGCGAGACCTCGGAGACGCTAAACTGGCTCTAACCTTTTTACGGCGTTGTTTTCGCTCGGCGCAGATATTTTTCGTGTCGTGATTTTTCAGTTTTCATTGGTCTTTCTCTTCCTGTAAAGTATTTGATTAAATTTTCATAGGATATCGGTTGCCGCGAGCCCGGGTCCCAGAGGTAAAAAGCGGATTCCCAATCCAGATAGCGATGGGCGTCGATTTCTCGTTATTATTTGATTCGTCCCATTTCAGTTTTAAAATATTTACGCTTAACCCAGTACTTGTATTAGAGTCTACAACAGATTGCAATCGCGATTACTCGTTTGCGCCTTATTCACACGAAGTTCTCGTTATTAACCGGATCATGATTTTCATGATGATACAAGAGAATCACCGCGACATACAATTTTACACTGATTAGACTGATTTACGCGTCACTAATTTCTTGACGGAATGCTAGAGACGATGGCGAGAAGCCGAAACCGGTCGAGAATAGGCTTAGTGATTGGAAACAAAACATCGCAAAACTAACTAGTATACACAATCCATCAGATACAACAATGGCAACAATTAAATGTTGTATATCGGGCACGAATGAATTAGACCTAGGAAAATACAATTTGTATTTTATTTAATTATGCGCGAGTAATTTGTTAGTGTTTTTAAGGAGTGTTACCTTTGTAAGATTGTTTCATATCAGAACGGGCTTCATATTGGACAACACCATTAGCGCCGGCCGGGCTTATTTATTGGTACTTTGATGTGTTCGGGGTGTTAGTTTAGGACGAACCTTCAACATCTTCTTAACCCCAATCTTCTCCACCCACAAATGTCTTAAGCTTGTCGAATAACGACGTGGCAATTGACGAGGATATCCAGCTAGGACTTTGACACGATTTAAATTATAAAAAAAAATACAACGATATTGAAATCAAAAAATTTTTATGGGTAGACAAAAGGTACGCGAAACGTCAAAATCATATCAAAATATTCAGGCATAACTCTCTGTTCTATGTACAGTAAACATAAATCGAGTAATGCGCCAATCGCAGCTCTAGGACTTAAATGTAAGCTTAAATGTAACTGGCCCTAAAATTTACATGGAGATGGGTACAATCTCATTAAATGACACATATTTTAAAATTCGATATTGTATTATAACGAGGGGTTGTTTACCCTAAATAACTATGGATTTCAGATAATAGAATTATCATTCTTTGAATCCGAGTTTCGGGTAAAGGCTATGCAATTCATAAGTACTAATATAATAAAGTAAGTACATGAAATAAAATTATTACATAATTCTTGCGGTCAAATAGCGGAGTCATTTGATTATGTCTTTTGCTAGACATCGTCTGTAGCTTTTATGTCAGTGGATTAGTGGAACCGAAAGCTGGTCTAAATTGTGGCGAGATCAGCCAATGGAACCTCTTGATATTCCAAACCCTCCTAACCGGTATCCAAATGAAATAATTATAATATATTGGATTAAACTGGATTGGGGGAATGCTATGCCGCTTTTATAACAAATTATATTCGTTTGTAGATGACACTTTCCGTAACAAATATTTTAGTAGGACACGGCTCTTCCATTATAGTTATATAAATAAAATCATTTCTCTTAGCTAACATTATTACAAATTAAAATCACACCTAGGTATTTTACGAGATGGGTCAATGGTAGAATTTAATTATTAAATGCAATAATAGTGTTATTACTATCTAAATTGCGGTGAGATCGTTGGACGTTGGGCCGCTCTCTGTCGGAGATTCTTCCTGCTCTTGAAGAACACCTTTTGGGCTAGTTCAAGGAGAAAGGTTAATGCTCTTCCCAACTGGAGCTTCCCCAGGGTCCGGTCTGCTTCAGACCAAGTCTGTTCAGACGTTTCTCAACTCTTACAGAGTCCATCGTCAGGGTGGGACTCCACTACGCGTTCTGACAGGAACTTAGTCAACTACTAATCGAATTCTGTCTGCTGAAAGTATTCATATGTTAATAATAATGATTGATGATTGAGTGGCTTTATTTTTACACCGGCTTTAAATTGAAAATTCCGTCAATAATTGTAAAATTGAATTGCAGTATTATAGTCTATTCGAAATTTCCTCTACACGGGTTTATTAAATACAAAATAAGAGGGTTTTTTTTACAAATCCCTCACCAATTACTGTTATGTTATCGTAAACTAATATGTAGCCAATAACTGAAATTGACACCGCCGAGATAAGATTTTATTTATTTTGTTTTTAAGTGGTCTTAATTAAGAGAAGGAATACCTTCACTGCCATTCAACGTTACGCATATCCATTCAATGGATGTATCCATTTTAATGAGTTCCGTCAATTAATGTTAGCATTTATACGAATATTTCACAAACAATTAGCGCAACTTTTTTCCGCACATTTAACAATTTAAAAAATAATAGTACTACAAGTATATAAATGTTCAGCAAAACGAATATAAAAGGGCAGTATGAAAAATGAACAGAGTGCCGAGTTACAGATAGTACAAGCTTTTTGAAAATAAATAAATAAATTATATTCCACAATTACCGCAATTGAATATTACGGAAAGAAATGCAAGAATTAGTGAAAAAAAATAGAAACAAATTAAATTACGTAAATTAAATTTATGTAATAAAAACGATGTGCTTAATTTCTTCAGCGCACATATCGGTATATGATATTTTTGGATTTTTTTCACATTATTCTAATACGCCTATTTCTAAGCACTGGCGAATTCACGCTGAAAAGGAAAGCTACAGAACAAATTGCGCAGTGAAAGTTCCATTTCTGCCACTTTCAGAATTAATCGATCACCAAATCAACTGGGTCGGTTTTTTATCTACCGTGGTCTGCGGTGCCGCAGAAATAATGGTTGGGGTTAAATTTTACTTTAGTTTCGATTATTTTGTAAACTTCAAACTCTACTTTTAATCAGATTTAATGTACAATTTCCTTTTTTAATATGACAAACAATGGAACAAGTGTTTGCACCTTATAAGATTTCAAATTTGATTGCGGAATAATGGGAATCGACTCATCCTTCCTGTAGGAATGGTTCACCAACATCTCTAAATGGTTTTTTTTATTTTACGTATATATACTTTGAATCGTTGCATCCCAGATGTTTGACAATGTAATAATCTTGATGGGGAAATCTAAACCTCGCTTTCAAATTAGGCACGAGAAACAACTCAGTAAAGAAGTACTCGATTTTCATATTTTATGCTCGTGATTGAATAAATGTTTCATCATCTCTTGTTATTACCCATAATAGTGCACGTTTTCTAACTGGTTAGATTAGAGAACTGTACCAAACATTGGCAAGTGATTGGTAAATACGCATTCGGTATATCCATTCAAGGTTCAATACTGTAACTAGATGATACGATAACTACTCAAAAGTGGAAAAGGAATGTGAATAATAAACGAGACCAACAAATAAACTGTAAATAGTGTTTAAAATTATATTCAATCACTTTGTCTATTTCTTATAACATTTCTGATTGAGGTCACGGGGTATCGTTACTCGCTATTAAAATAAAAAAATAAGCCAAATTATCACAATTTTAAATGGCCGTTCGTTCGTCATAAATGAAAAATCCCTTATCACTAGATCTTAATACCTGGCTCTGCGTCATAAATGCATTGCAAATATCACAAATTGTAAATAAGTCATACTAATGCTTAGGACAATAGTAAGGGAATGTAATCCACTTTAGCTCAATAACAAGTTGAACTGTTGCAAATGAAAATTAAACTTTAAACTTATTTCAGAAAGTCCTTAGCGACCTTTAGATAATTAAATTCAAAGAAATACTACGTGTATTTATTTTATAGGTAATAAGCGATATTAAATGGTTCAAAAATGCTTACCTTCGCGATCAATTAATTTTCAAACACTTATTAAAAACCAACACGAAGGAAATGATGAGTAATGGGGGAGATAAATATGGGGCTGATAACCGGTAAAAAGCCGCTCTACACGTTCGGGCAGTCATCCGCCACCTAACGACTTCTTGCACTTACGTCTTAAAGATAATTAGCGACTGTAACATTCATCTAAAAACGGCAGCGAACGACAGTTGCTATCGAAAGACTGATAGAGAAGTAACATCTCCACCGAAGTCTCCATGGTAGGCTTCACACGATAAGAATCACGAAAGGTTTTACACTGAAGAAATGCTTTAGCATCTCTTTAGCATGGATTTTATGCAATTGAGTAGCCAGTGACGTAAATAACAAAACATTGAGAACATTAGTAGTGTTTTGACAGCTTCAAAATACTTATCCCAAATAATCTCGTAGTAGATATAATGGTATCTCTTTCATCAATTATAATTAATTTAATAATTAAGTGTGTAGCTAATAAATCATAAAATTATTCACGGCTATGTACAGCAGCTTGAAATAATGGATGGGTATAAATAATACATGAAATAAATGCCGGATTTATTACCGAGTTCTAGTACCTTTCTTAAGTTAATCCGATTGAAAATAACTATTAAAAAAAATTCGAAAATAAAAACAAGATGGCAAGATTGGAGATGGTCACATTACCATTAATTAAATTTGTACTTGTAACTCAATTTTAAGAGAAATGAAAGTGAAAATGTAAGGTATGGGCATGCATGCCAGTCATATGGACATGGTGGAAAGCATATTTCTGATGTGATCCTCCTCCGCTATCTAGTTAAGAAAATTTACAATAATAGGTATGAATTATAAGTATTGATATAAACAAACTATTAGTTAATGTAACTGTCTCCATGTAGCAAGAATAAATTAGTGTTGTACAGAGTTGAAAAGGCACTTTTTACACCTTATTTTTGGAGCAAAGTTGAAATAAAAATGTCTTCTAATAAATATTGTGGCTTATATAGCACTAGATTGATTTAATTTTAAATATACATGTTTCATTACACTAGATTATGTAATACTAGATTACATAATCATTATATTTTGCATGGACATTTTAGTTTTCCAACCTTGTGGGCAGGTTTGCCCTATACTAATTAGTAGTGTCCCATACATGAACTTAGGATGTTAATCCTACCCAGTTGAGTGCATTATTACTATTTAAAATAGACACATAAAAATAGTTTCTTACTATTGAAAAAAATGCATTTATAATGCTGTTATAAGCGTAGATATTAATATAAACATTAAATCTCTCTTTATAATTGAATAGAAAGCAAATATTTAATTTTTATTATTAAATAGGAATATTGATACATTATGAAGAGTAAATCTTATATTCAATATACCTACTATACATACACCCCATAAAATATATACATTTTCATATGCAGCTGTTTAAAAAATGTGTAATATAAAAAAGTATGTTTTAGTAATTATATGCATTATTTACAGAGAAATTACGATAACAGAATAGTTTAATTACTCTTTTTTTTACCCATTTTCTTACAAACCAGGCCAAACTGGAGTATATTCAAAATCTACAGGATTCTCAGCAAAAACCTGCAGGGAAGGTATACAAATCTTTGAGTATTTTTTCACTATACCTCCCCAGACAGTATTCGAGCAAGTGGTTGTGTCCCAAAGGTATGAACCCCACCTTTTAGAGATGATATAAGGGGAATCAGGGTGAGTGTCATTGGCAGGGAAAAGACCTTCAGCGGAGAGTTCCTCAACAATTGCCACAGCTTCACAGTCTGTATATGCAGCTGGGGCATAAACATCTTGAATTAAATTATCGCCAATATATACACACCTGGGTTTATCTTTTTTACATTCTTTGGCGATAGCTTCACGCAAAGTCATCCAGTTACCTCTATTATAGATTTCTCCAAATTTCAACACGGAACACTCCGTTTCCTCTTTAGAATCCATAAAAGGCCTCCTCTCGGAAAAGAATGCAGGCTTACATGAATGGAATAAGAACATGTCAAATAGTCGTTCCCATCCTTCTCCCATCCCCATATTGGCTGTAAAAGATGCACTACTCTTTCCCGATCCCGTAATCAGTATCAATTTAATTCCTCGCATTTTGAGCTGTTCCATCCAAGTTAAAATTCTGGGATCGCACTTCTTTATATAATCAAATGGCCGAGCATGTATGGCTTCGAAATATCCACCACCAGGCATAAACATATCAATTATTCCTTGCAAAATATCAGGCCAAATACTGTACTTATCCGGCCTTCCGCGGACACCGTCTATACTTTCAACAGCCCTCGCGAATACTAACGACGCCTGACAATCGGTATAGTCGAGAAATGATCGCATCCTGTCAGACAGAGGTCCATTCCACGTTGATAACATGTCTTTACAAAATCTGTCCGTCACATCCCACCTCCTTTCCTTCCCGTAGTCAAATTCAATTTGGGAGTCACTCATGGCAACTGTACCGTGGCTGGCTTTCAGTATATACCCGTCGTCTCTCAAATAGAGAATATTTCCCTTTTCAAAGTCATTGAAAAGTCCTTTCTGTATGAAATCAACGTCTTCCGGTGGCAAATTATCAGGGAAATACTGTTCGGCGTAACCTCTGTTTATCATTTGCCGTCTCAGCAATTTGTACTGTAGCGTTAATATATTGGTGATGTTATACTGACAGAGCGCATTGTCCAGATCGAGACAGACGCAATCGTAATCGGTCAGCTTGAATCTTCTGGGCAGAGTCATTATCGGCGGTTTACCGTTCGACGAAAGGCGGCTGAACACTCTGAAAACGGACGGACAACTGGCAATATTCATTTAATAGAGTTCGGCCAAGAGTTTGCCACTAGTTTTCCTCAAGTGAAACCCTCCCAAGGGGGGGTCTACAAATAAAGCCAAGGTTAGCGTCGCGCGCAACTCCTCCAACGCATGCGTTCCACGATTTCGATTCATATTTCGAAACCGAACCAATTGGAAGAAATAGAAACGAGAGAGGCTACAAATATTTACGATACAATTTGGTAAATCCTCATTTTAAACAATCGAAATAGTTTTTATTGCCTGTTGAATCGTCTAATAATTCATGTGGGCAGGTTACACATAAAGAGGTTATTATTTCACCTATAATTATTAATCAACTAAATTCTGATGTTTTATTTCTTTGAGAAACTATTAAATTTCTCGTGTCAAACTGGAAATAGAATTGTTGTCTATTGCTGCATAAAAAATCCTACTGAGCGCTGGTTGTAGAAATCTCAACATATGAAATGATTATAACTGATTAAAGAAACAGTTTTCAGCTACTAATCGCAAATGAAAAACATTACAGATTGAAGTGAGTTGAGTCGACATCATATATTATTAACGTTTTGAAACATTTCCATCACTTATTTATCATTATCATCAATAATTTATTATAATGAAGATTACAGCGAAATTGCTGGAATATTACTTTTTTAAGAAGATTCAATTCAAAGAATTAAGGAATTCTTATGAAACTCCCAGTTTGTTTTTATAATATAAAGTAATAAATTTATGGGATTTTTCACTAATGTAAATTTTGAAGCTGCAATACAATTAACTTTGCCATTTATAAATTAAAAATGTATACTGGTACATCATTCATAAACAATTCAATATGTTCAAATAAAGTATACATCTTAAATAAGGAAAACATTTTCCATGATCAAGTGCTACTGTGCTTCATTATTTTATATAACGTTAACAATTATTAGGGACATTATATTCGTAACATTTTATCCATTAATTTGTCTTTAGTTTACTTTACTTCAGTTTTCCAACTATTTAAAAATCTTGGTTTCCTTTATATAAATGGAACCAGAATCGTAATAAATATTAAGATATTTGCTTCTAATTTATCCTAGGTGCTAGATATATGAACTTTTAAAATTTTGAAGAAATGATATAACTCACTGCTATAGTAGCTACAATAATGACAACAAATTATCGTATTACAAAGTAGTTATTTGTACAGGGTCTCCAGCAGACAAAGCCGATCTTGAGGTGGGTGATGAAATTCTGGAGGTGAACGGGAAATCCCTTGAAGACCACACTCACACTGAAGTAATAGCTCACATTCATCAGGTAAGTTAATTCTATGTACGATAATATGTTTGATATAATTTTAGCATATCGTTCTTGCACTGTATTATTATATGTCAGACTGTTTATTAAGCTATCGAAACTTTTTTATTTCGTACTTAATGTAGAAAACCTTTTCAGAAATAACAGTCTTTCAAAATCCCTCACAATTTAAGATTGATCTTAATTTTCTTTAATTTCTGTAGAAACATATTGAGAATTTTATCGTTATATATCCAGAAATATTTGGATGTCAAATTCTAAATTATAGATAAATAATCTGTAGAACTAAAATTATCTGACTCTTTATATCTCTTTTACTCGTTGTTATTGATAAGGCCATTTGCTGATGGGCACAAGTATCTATTAAAACAAATTAACATGAAATATTTGAGATGAATAAAATTGGTGAATCAAAGTAGACTTGAGGAATATGATCCATGATGCAATATTAACATTAAAATATCAGGATAAAATATATAATTTTTTTCTCTAAATGCGACATACATTTACAAATACAAGTTTTTTAAATTAATTTGTAAAGATAATATCCATTCAATTTTGTTTAATTAATAATTAAGAGGAGATGTACTAGTCGTATGTCTGTTGCAATATATTCTTGATTCCCAAATTAAATATTCTCAATGGCAGTAAAATATTATTAGGATTAGAAATTAATCATTGGTGCTGATGAATCTCAGTATCATTGTAATGCCATACATATATTGAGGAAAAAAGACAGTAAAAATTCAAAATATCTATTTTAATATTTTTTTATTTGAATTTATTTAAATCACAAAACATGTTTGCATGCAAACACTAATAAACCTTATGTTCTGGCAATGAAAAAGTAATTGTATGTGGACTGCACATATAAGTAAATACAGAGTATTTAAATACGGAGTAAGTAAATACTGGTTAGCCAAAATACCTTTATTTATCAGGCATGGCTTTCTTAGCAATAAGATTAAATTTACCCACAAAACATATAACTACATACTAAAATAACTAAATTAGAATGACAATGATGGAATTACATACTAATAAATTATAGCAAAGTAATATAAGCTTTACAGAAATCATTTGTTAAAACAAAGCTCACAAATAATAAAAACCCAAATATTAAAAAGTTCATAAAGTATGTATATATTTATATTTATGTACAAAATTAATTTGACATATATATCTTATTGAAAGAAACATTAAATTAATCAATGAATATAAATTATAAATGATAATATTGTTTATAACAGAATTTAATAAATTGGGAAAAGTACGTATTATAGTAACAAGACATTATACTCTTTAAACATATAATAATAATAATAATAATAATAATAATTATGTCAACAGAATAATTGACATTTAGCCAATCAAAATTTGGACAAAACCAACAGAGATACAATTTAGACCACGTACTAATAATTTGCATATGTATTTATGTATATATGTATGTCATACACATTTACATTGTTATCATCTGGAATTACTACAAAATATTTGAGAGTACAAGAGTATCATATGTACTATCATTGATAGGTTATTATAGAGAATGAGACTGATGATACAAACATTTTATGTTTGAGTAATAAACATAGGTTTTATCTCTAAAAAGTTTTTCAAAACATATGATAAGACATCAATAGTCAACCAATAAATGAGTCTAGATTCCAGAAATTCCAGGCAAGTCTATTTATACCACTGGCACCATTAAACAAATAAGTAGCTGCTTACAGAATTATTTCTGGTCAGTAGGGTTTAGCACATATTTTTAAAAGCTTTTCCTTATACAAAATTAACTAAATACTTTTTTCACTTTATGTAAAGATCAGATGAAAAGTCTTACTCTTACTCAGATCACCATATTAAAAATAACTGTTTACTGGTCAAAAATACAAGGGGCTCTTATGCAATTGTGGATGGAAAAAGAAATGAAAAATTTATCACAATACACAATACAGTCTTGATTATGCCCCGTATAAAATAAAAATAACACATCACAATTCATTGTGCAATTACATGACAAAATAATGCAATAAAAAAGTATCTGTATTTTGTGCCTGATTCAATTAAAACAAAATCAGAAATAAAAAACAAGAAACAAAGAGGATATTGAGGACTGGATAATAGCAAGAGTTGTATTTAATATGTAACGAGGGTTTAAACGTGAAATGGGCATCGAATACTGTTTTTCGAGGGAGAAGAAGAGATAGAGTTGTTATAACTGAAACATGTATGAATCACACACCGAATGAGCCTAGTAGTGATGATGACATCAACCAAGGTGAACTACAGTTAGGCTAAACCCCTCCCCCACAGCATTCCCTTTAAGCAAATATTCATGCAAGAATAACAGACAGCAACCCTGAAAATAATGACATATAGACTGGTTTTATAATGATGGGCACTGAGCCTCCGACCACTATCCCCTCCCACCCAGAGCGTTAATCCGCAGGATAATGCTGAGAAAGACCGGACTAAAAGACAAAACAACAACAACAAGAAGAGGCAACGTGAAAACATTTCTGTTACTACGACACGTTTGTATTAATAATCGCAGGGTTAAATAATCCGACGGAGATGATTATTTAGAGCAGCTTACATCTGCCCTTCCTCCTCTTCTTCTTGACCTGAAGGGCTGCCTTTGTCGCCGTCTCAAAAACTTGTCTCACGCCTTCCTTCGTCTTGGCCGAACACTCGAGATAGTCGAACGCATTTATCTTGTCAGCCATGTTTCTACCCTCCTCGGGCTTCACAGGCTCCTGCTTCATCTTGGCCAACTCCTTGATCGTATTCGGATCGTTCCTGAGATCTTTCTTGTTGCCCACCAAGATGATAGGAACGTTGGGGCAGAAGTGCTTCACTTCAGGAGTCCACTTCTCGGGTATGTTTTCTAAAGAGTCGGGAGAATCTATTGAAAAACTCATCAGGATGACATCGGTGTCCGGGTAGGAGAGAGGCCTCAGACGGTCGTAATCCTCTTGTCCGGCGGTATCCCATAGCGCCAACTCCACCTGTTTGCCGTCCACTTCTATGTCGGCCACGTAATTCTCGAAGACTGTCGGGACGTACACCTCGGGAAACTGGTCTTTACTGAACACTATGAGCAGGCAAGTCTTACCGCAGGCGCCGTCTCCCACGATTACTAACTTCTTGCGAATAGCGGCCATAGCGGTCGAGGTTCTAGTCGGTTGACAAGAGGAGGCCGAGAGGGCACTATTTATAAGATGGCCGTTGAACTGGACACGCCTTAAAATACCCTAATATTAGAGCTAGCCCGCCACTTCCGCACCAACTCCTCGGGTTCTTATCGCACTCAGTTTCAAACACCGCCCTCAATATATATATATATATTGGACGCCGGGAGAAGTTAACTACGCGTTACTGGCGGATATATTCAGTGGGCTGTATTCATTGTTTGGCGTACCTCAGAGAGAGGGGAACAAAGTAGATAGTAGCAGCTGAGTCACCGCTGCCTTCTGTATCCCGACCAACGCCCTCCCTTCACCATTACACTCCATCCACTATACGCATACTCCCATACATCTATATCCACCAGTTTTATATATACCTACCATTTAATATAAAATATATTCCCATACTGACCATCGATAGGAATACATTTATTTCCTAATAAATAAAACGCATGAACCGTTTTTATTTATTTTCTCTTTTAGATTTATTACGTTTCATTTATTTTTATCCACTTCTTAGATTTAGGTATATATATAAATGTAGAACATATGCGGAACGGTGATTTAGACGGTTATCGAATTAGAATTTTAGTTTTTCTCCGGGAAAATATTATTATTACGATTAATACGATTTGACGTATTGATTATTTGTAACTAGTGGCATTAGTTCGTGCATTACTCACTGCAGCCAGAGTGGTGCGCGACTATTGTTTCCGATGTGTTGTTCTTGGCGTTACTTTCTTCGGCTCAATATGTTCACATTTCCTGATCTCGGTCTTATTAAACAACAATTAATTTGTTAGAAACATATTATTGTAATTTCAAGATTCATCTTTTTTTTGTGGTTTATTCTGTACTATGTTATATTTCGCCATAAATCCTATTCGACGTTTAACGATTATCTACTATTTTAAACTATTAAATTATTTCCACTATTCTAAAACTAGAATGTAAAATTCATTAGTTATCTAACATTTTATCGCGATAGAAAATTAGAATCGAGCAATAAAATTGAACTAAAACTGGATTTCTTAAGCCAGATATTGAACCGAGTGCATTGATCCCAAACCAGATTTGCACACTGTATTATAGTAATTTATTCCTATTGATCTGAGATTCTTCTTGTTTTGGAAAACACTTGTGCGAGTTCTAGTGGAATCGTTCATTCCCTTTCCCCAATGGAACCCTCCTAGGTGTTGCCTGCTTCCTAGATTTCTTAGAGCTTCCTGAATTCCAGGTCTTGAAAAAGGACTTTTCTTAACGAGTACAAAAACGTGTATACACTAATACAAATATGAATACGCATATTCTAGATTCTAGAAGATATGTATATTCAACAATACAGATTAAACTCTCACTGTAACAGAATGTTACTGACGTTGGCAAGAAGCCGAAATCGGACCAAATATGTGATAGGAGAGAAAAAAATCGCACGTTAGATGAAATTCCGTAGCCTGGTGGTTGGTAGGTGAATATTACAAGTGGTAAGTGTAGTGAGTTGGGGCCGGGCCCATCTTGAGTAGACTGCAAATAAAGGAAGTGGCCAAGAGAAGGCTGAAGAAAAGTGAACGGGAAGGGGGCAAATCTAGGATGAGCTTTCTTTTCATGGGGGGATCTTAGCCCTGCATCGGTCTGCCCGCTATTAGATGTCACCTCATTCATGAGCTCCGCATACATATAAGCGCACTTCCCCTTCCTCCCTTTCTCCTTCTAGGCCATACCGGGGACTCAGGACCCTAATATCGGCGAGGTTCTTTGAACGCTACGTAATTCCCCGAATGCGGGCTTATTCGACGTATTTTCGGACTGCTTCGGGATGAACTGCTTACGACGAGGAAGGAAGAAGTAAAACAGCAGCTTCTCCTCAATGCCCGTTTACCTTCTCGCCATCGTCAGCAGCTTTCCGTCAGTGGATTGGTGGGTAATTTAGGCCTGCCCGTGGGCTATCCTGTCCGCACTGTCACTTCACTGTTACCGCGGTACTACTTATTATCGGTGCAATATCATTATTGGGCAAGTACGGGTTTCTCTTATCGTGTGGTAGGAAAAATAATATCGGAGATATCGATGTATTTAAGCCGGTGGGAGTTTTTATCGCAGAAAGGTTTTTCGATTGAAGATAAGAGGGGCAGAAAGGTGGGAGAAGGCGATCAGTGATGATTGGGCTGGCGTAGAATGACAAGCTCGGTCCGCCGAAATGGACGACAACGTAATCAAGAAGTTGGTGGTCGTCGGGGACGGAGGGTGCGGGAAGACGTGCCTGTTGACCGTGTTTAAAGGAGACCACTTCCCGAAGGACTACGTGCCGACTGTGTTCGACAATTACGTGGCGAGCGTCAACGTCCAAGGAGTGGACGTGGAACTGAGCCTGTGGGACACGGCCGGCCAGGAGGAGTACGACAGGCTGAGGTCGCTCTCCTACCCTAACACGGACGTGGTCCTTGTATGCTTCTCCGTGGATTCACCGGGCTCCTTGATGAACGCCGCCCGAGTCTGGGTGCCCGAGGTGAGACACTACCTCCCCAGAGTGCCCATCATCCTGGTCGGCAACAAGAAAGACTTGAGAGACGACAAAGCCACCGTCGATAGATTGGCCAAGAGGAAGGAGCACATCGTCAGCTGGGACCTCGCCAGGAGTGTCGCTCTCGATATCAAGGCCGCATCCTACGTCGAGTGTTCGGCCCGCACCGGCTCCGGCGTTCAAGACGTCTTCCAGAGGGCCGTCGTTTTTACCCTCAGAAGGCCTGCCAAAACTAAGAAATCTGTCTGCGCGATTCTTTAACGTTTCCTCCATTGAAAAAGCGAAACTGATCCGACACGTGAAAAGTTACCGATATAAAGTTCTTCTTCCTTCGAACTTTACACGAGTAGCCTGTTGTGAAATACCGAAAGTTCGAAAATGGAAAGAAAGGTTTTTTCCATCTTCCGTACAGTGTCACGCTTAAAAAAACGGGTCTGTATCTAAGATTACTCTGTTGATAAGAGGATGATAAAATGTACTCGATCGATATAAGAGCTAAAATTATAATAGCTCTATTGAAAGAATCCCGCTACGATTGATGTGAAAATTTTCAGTCGTAATCAGTCCGGTTTAGTCTGATTTAGCTTAAATCTTAAATACTAAAAAAGAATTTCCCCAACATTTTTAGAGCTCATAAAACAACAGAAACAGTCGTCGTGTTATACCTGTCCCTTCATTATTGAACAGTATTGTTACTCTCCTCAATTCACCCTTCATTTTTTGCAACAAACCATATAATGAGTGGTGATATGATTGCCAAAATGATTGGAGATCTTTGAAGTGTGACATTTAGAAATCCATCGATAATATTTTCGTTTTTATTTATATTAACCGCGAATTATTTTAAAATATTAAAACTATTATTATTTTTATTTTAATTGCAAAAAATTATTCTTTTATTTTCTGTTACTGTTACTAAATGTTAGCATGTATCAGGTTTCTCGGTGGGTTTTAGTCTAGCGTTAATTAATTAATAGTATGGTATTAATTAACTCACAGTTTTTCACATGCCTGGTTATAGTGGATTTGTTTAAATACATTATTATTAAATATATTAAATAAAGATCGATACGCATTTATGCGCATATAAATATATACCAGGCATACCATAGTTCTATTTTTGTCATTATACAGTTTAGCAATGGTGATTCTATTATTGGTACTATTTGCATATACAGATAAATATCTGTTCTATGAAATGCAAAATGTATATATGAAAATAATTTTTTGAAAATATCTTTGTTGTTATCGTTATTGTAACTCAATGATTTATGAAAAAATATGTTATATTTTTCACGAAGACATTTTCTTCCCCAACTAGTTTTTATGATTTTAACGCAGAGTTGAATGCATTATTAAGTGGCGAAATTATGACTACTTGGAGTTATATTATAATACCGCTCCTTTGAATGAAATTTTAAGAATATTTCATTTTGGTAAACATTTATATTTGTTCACATTTATAAGTAGATCAGTTCCGCTTAAGAAGTTTCAACTTGTACTTATGTCATTTCTATTTTTACTAGTCCTCAATTGTGTTCTAAGTGTCCATAATTTACATTTTTTAAATTTTCAAACCTTGTTATTTGTACGAAACTCTGTCGGGGCTATTTCTTTGCGTGATATTTTCAGCGATTATTCGGATAAGCGATATATTTGAAATATAAACTATCCCAAATGCAATAAAACGGCAGAGCGAGACATATTGCTCAAGTTCGTTATACCCGACTTAAAAAAGGGTTTTAGATAACATTTGAAAAGCGCACTACAGATAATATAATCATCTGTTCAGAGTGCGGTACGTCAATTTCTCGTAAGCCGATAATCGATTGCTGTATCTCAATTGTGCCGGTGTTCAAACAATTGTGACATTCGAAGAATATATCGATACTAGTCGTATCGATTTGTTCGATCGAACGGATTTGGCCGAACAGAGTTCCGACTGGAGCCAGTTGGCCAGAGCAGGCCGTTAGTTGTAGCATAGCACGTCCCTCTTGGCAATATACTTGCCTAGGTTTATTTATTTTAATAATGAAAATTCGTTTTCCTTCCGCATACTAGCCGTCACGCTGCGTCCTCACCAAGGTCCTTAATGGAAACTTCTCCCTTTAGAAACGTCCTCTCCGACGGTACTGTTCAACTCTAGACAGGTGTTTTCAATTTGGCATTAGTTTGGAACTTTTCATTCGGCAGTTCGGTCGGAAGGTCTTAGATTATATTGTTCAGGGACGGGCGGTATCGCTCAGTCTCGTTTTTATTGTAACTGAGATACGGAAATGGCTTAAATGGAATTGGCGCTTCCCGCTTTGTTGGCAGCTGAAGCGGTCTTGTTTGGACGTGCTTCTTTCCCGATCGATCCCACTTCCAGAGGTCCCCAGTGCGACTCCTTTTCCCCGTTATGCAGCGATTGTCTCTCCCTCTCCTCTCTCTCTCTCTCCTTCCTCGTTCCGCGCTATCAAACTATCGCCTACTTGACACGATTGGCGATTTCTCCCAGTTTCAAAACCGATTCCGCCCGTATAATGGCCGGCAAACGGTCGGTGATGTAACCGAATTGTCTACATTCTCAACTTTCTCAGTTCTACTAATTTTCGCCAAGAAATACGATTTTGTTGACAAATTTATTTATTTCGTTACCCGGCTACAAGTGCGTTATCGTTATTCGCCTCTTTAACAAATAGTCATCAGTTAAATAAACAACTTGTCAATTGTTGTTTTCTTGCGTCAGGGGTAAACTGGGAAATTATTTTGCGACAAATAAATTCGCGTTTATTCTGAGAAATATCTGTACAATGAAATAAATATCCGAAGTTGTATTTTTTAATTGTATACGCTGTATCGGCAATTTAGGAAGTGACGATAGAAATTTTCCAAAGTGATGATACAAAGGAATTCAGGGAACGCGCGCGATGACTCACGGATCCGGGTAAAGTAGGGTCAATGGGCGCAGTCTCTGTTACAACGCCGTTATCTAAGTGGTATTTTTATGACATCCCACTATCCTACCGGGACAGTGATAAAAATATTTATAGCCTTATATATTCGTGTACGATATTACGGTTTTTCAAACAGTAATCAACTACGTATCCCTTCGGTTCGCGTAACAACATTTATTGCCGTCGTAGTTATATTACTCGAAACCGGCGAACCACCTTCCCGGCTTAACATTATCTGTTCACAAATACCTATTTCCAGAAAACTTTTTTTGAATAGTTTAAACGCTATTTCGGTAAATGCATAACACGTTCAGGAAAACATATTTTGCAATTAATGAACCTAAAGGCGTAAAGGGATGAGGCGAAAGCACAACGACTTATTTCATAAGCTTTATTGGTTAAAATAACTTCGTAATAAATACAAATAGATTATATTTATATATGTCTGTCTATAAAAGAACATCTCTTTTGATATTAATAAATTAAGTAGATCCTACGGGATGTTCTACGAGAAATATAATATATTCAAATTAGTTTCGAATAGCAACATTTAAATATGGAATGTTTATACATCTATTCCTTCTAAGCGTAAGAATTAAACATTAATCGTTATAAATTACCATCACAAAGGTTTAGAACGGTTATCGATAGTAACACAGACTCGAGTCTTCTTTGGTATAGATTAAAAAGAAATTCCGATTACAAAACCCGATTCGGTTATAACGGACGTCACGTTATCAATACTAAAAAATAACGGCGCGGCCCGGTGATAAGGATTTTAAAATAATTTGAAATTAACGAGCAGTTTTAGGATCTCACTGCGGGCAAAATATGAAATGTGAAAATGGGCCCCAGGTAAAGAAAGGAACGCAGGTGGGTGTGGTCTGTCGTTTTCAAATAGCCATGTTAGTTGGCAACGGTCAAGTGTGCCCTTATCATACTCGTTGGATATCCAAACTACTCTTAATTAGGTATAAAACTGTTAGAAGTGAATTCATCGAGTTAGCCCCTAAGTTTAATATCAGAGAATATTGCACACTTCATTCAAACGCCGGTTATCCCGAAGGATAACATTTATTGTCTGATAAGAGCGTACGGAAACCTACAATAGTTCTTTAAAAGGCCACTAAACTGATAAACCAGTTCATCTAACTCTATCTAATCCTAACAGCTACGAAACTGCGTTCAATAATTGGAATCCACAAATGGCGAATTCATATGTGACATATTTAAACCTATCTAATCGGAAGATACGCGTAATTATATCGAACCCCTATACGATATTAAACAATATTATTTACTATCGGTATATCGAATTACGGGTTTTCAGTCGGCCGATATTTACCTTCTCTTTTCGCCTTAAAGAATTGTCAACGCTTCCCGGCCGTCTCGAATCTTAACGCGACTCGAAGGTCCTCTTTTGAAATAATCCCCGGAGCGTGAAGCTGTTGTCGGGGGAAGAGCAAAAGGACGAAGCCCGTCCAGTCTGAGACTGAGCCTAAATCGCGGCCAGAATGGGGTAACTCGATCTAACTAGATATAGACTGCCTAGATTTAGGGGAGTTACATGAGGGAGCAGCAGCCGGGGGCGCCGGCGGCGAGGGCCGCCTTGGTGGCCGCCTCGAACACTTCCCTCACTCCCTCCTTGGTCTTGGCCGAACACTCGAGGTATCCCACCGCCTTGATCTTCTTCGCCACTTCCTCGGCCTCCTCCCGAACCACCGGCCGGTTGACGGATCCCGGCGGGCCGACGCTCGTCGAGTCCGCCAGTTTCCTCAGATCTTTCTTATTGCCGACCAGGAGTACGGGGGCGTGCGGACAAAAGTACCTCAGTTCGGGCACCCACTTCGTGACCACGTTCTCCAGCGAGTCCGGCCTGTGGAGGGAAAAGCAGACGACCCCGACGTCCATGTCCGGATACACGGTCGGTCTCAGCCGGTCGTAGTCCGATTGTCCCGAGGTGTCCCACATCTCAAGGTTGACCCGACGACCTTTCACCTCCAGCTCCACGTTCTGCACTTCCAGGGCGGTCGGTTTCAAGTCCTCGTAGAACTGGTCCTTGGTGAAGGAGAGAATGAGGCTCGTCTTCCCCGACATTCCGTCACCGACAATTACCAACTTCTTGTTTTCGACGCTCATGACTGCCGGCCTCTTCATGAGAAACTGACGGAACGCGCTTCCGCTGTTTCGCTTTACGCCCGTCTAATGGAATTACCCCGCAGTTATCTTTATAACGTTACGAACGAGACGTTTGATAAGGGCTCGACCGTCCCATTCGTCGTCGGGGAGTTGTTTCTCTGCCGGGCTAGAGGGCGCTCGACCACTGAAAAAAAAAAACACGTTCAAATTTATAACGTCCGTAACGAATTTTTAGCGAAGGTTACACCAACCGACAAAAGTAAGTAGACACTATCAGACCAGCTCTATTGACTATTCCTAGAGGGAGAACAACATACAAACATTTGAATACGAACTGAACTCGATTATTGTTATGTATTTAAACCACAATAAAGGGCAAATAGGTCGTGGGGAAAATATCGTACATACAGTGCCTCACATCCTGTACTCACCGATTATTGCTGGGCGATGAGTGACGTACCCAGTGAGGGCGCGGTGGCGAAATCCAGGGGCCCACTGGAGGGAAATGTCACTGGCTTATACCGCGGTTGACTCGACCGACGCGTTGGACAATCGAACCGGACGTTGCCGATCGAAAACTCGAACAATTCCATGTATCCGTGGATCCACCGGCCGTAGAGAGAGAGAGAGAGGGACCCCGCTGGGGTGACCGGAATGGGTAAGGTGCTTGGAGAAGATGACGCAGTTGGAGCAGGAGTGCAGAGAGAGAGAGAGAGAGGGTGAGGGAGTGAGAGAACGAGGGCACTCACTGAACTTCCCCGAATAGAATGAAGGGGAAATAGTCGAGGGGCGTACTAATGGAGGCGACGTACTTCTGTTGCTATAGGGACAGACACCGTCTGGCCGCCATTGTTAGTCCCACGACTCTGCCTCCAGATCTCGCCACTCTACCAATTCAATATTCCCTACAGACATTGCCCGTTCATTCTCAAAACACATTACTTTTTATTCTTCTTCAGTTTCATCATTTACAACAGCCTCTAACTCATCAATACGCTATTTCAGTTCGGCTGAAACATTGCAGTTGAATATCCAGGTAACCTACAAGTTATTTGAAGTACTTGCAATGAAACTGTAGAGTATATATATGTATAAAATATTTCATTTTTATTTAACAGTGTTTAATACATTCTCGTATTCATATAAACGCAGTTTATTAATTGGAATACTTCTGAGTCATATCTGAGGTGAACATGTAGAATGTGTTTAATAACCTCAATCTTTATTTGCATAAACTATATGCACATTTGTAACAAAAATCAAACATTAATTTGAGCACTACAACTACTGCTTCGCTAATTTTTCTAATAAACGGATTATATTTCTGTATTTTATGCAGTTACGGTTCATTTCGTTCAAATGTTATCCTTCATAATGCGCCTGGTCAATTTGAATAGTACTGATTGCGATATTGTAATCTTTTCATGAAATTTAAGTATTAATAAATTATATTTCTGTTACAGTGCATCAGATCAAGGACAATATGCCTGCGGGTCAAAAGAAGAAGTGCCAATCGGCTTGGTATGTTAACACTTTTATATATTCTCTATTATTCTTTTACGGGCACTGCTTAATAGCTTATCTCCAGCTTCATATACACAATGAGCGTATAGAAAATTATTTGATGGGCTAAATACGTAGAAACATATTTTATTCCCAGCTTTATATATTGAAAAATTTTACCACCTTTTTTAAGTAATTTTATCGCAACATTAGACTTTATCGTAATAATGAAATTTGACTCGTTAAAATAACAAAGTATATTACTATAATTATACAATGCTATTATTACTGCGTAATATTATATACATTTAACAATTTGGAACATGTTTTGAAATTTGATTGTTCGTCTAAGTTTAACATTTAAAAAATATCAATACCCTGTGTTAATAATATTCGCTGGACAATAAGGTCCCAATTAGATGTTCTGCAAATACTTCTTTAATATATTTAAATCTATATAATTACCTCAATAACAAGGTTACTAGGTATGGGTTGAACTATGGTTATTTGCCTGTAAATGGTATAACAAATACCATTTATAAATTGCTTTATTACCCCTATTTTACTAACTATAACCAATAACTTAATTTATTTACTGTATGTCTTCTTATAGAATGATTAATCATTTGTGGTTTTCAAAGTTCAATTGATTACCCATGGTAATATATATTCCCATGCAGTTTGATTTTAACTGATTTCATTCATATCTCACTATAATGCTTCTCATTTCGGTCTATTGTCTTATTATGGTTAATACCTTATTACAATTTGATTTTGCTAGAAAGCCAAATTCTAAATTTCTATGTCTAGCCTATGTCAGATGAGCATTATAAAAAAAATTATAACCAAATAACCAATATTTCCAATGAAATGATTTCCAATTTTAACATGATTTAGTTTGATTATTTGTATTGTAAACTATTATCTATTTAATTTTTCTCCTAGTAAAAATATTTTTAAAAATAATTCCTCTTTTAATTTAGGATCATCACAATAATAAATACCGACCAATTAAATATCAAATTAATTATCCAGGTTATTTTCTAATTGATAAATACTGAATGTGTCATAATTGATAGCTTCTTATTTTCTCTTATATCAAAATAAGGATAATTTTAGCCTAGATTATGTCAGATAGATTGTGGCCTAGTTCTATAATATAACCGAGATTATATAAATAAAAAAAAATGGTGCATGTTACTTTATGATGTAGACACAAAGAGTTCCAATAGTTTTCACTGTATAATAATCAGGTGTCCACATAAATGAAATATCTTCATTTGTGAAATTTAGCATCACTGTACCTACAATGTTACTCCCGGGGCACCGACCACCAAACCAGTATCTTAAACTAGAGGATGATCCTTAATATTGGCCCCTACTATGGCCTGTAGTCGTAATAAGACGTGGTTGTAATTGATTATAACGTGAAGTGTAAACGGCCTAATAGGAATGAAGACCGATGTAACTGTATTGAGTGTAATGGCGAGATGTTGAACCCAGTATTAAGTTGGATCAGACAAGCTAGACAGATGATTAGACAAGTGACAAAGTATTTATGTTTTTTTACCGGTCATTTTATTATCAGTGTTATAACTCCCAAACGGCTCTTCTTCTAAGATTACGTATTTGACCCGTGAATTTCGTTCTGGTTGGAAATAAGTATTTATAAAAAGATGTACTCATAACATATATGCTTTCGTGTGTCCCTAAAGTACGTTTTTAAGTTTACTGGGAAACTCAAATATCCTTCTCAAAAAATATTCGTCATTTCGAAATTTTCTTTCGTGGTACGAAAGTGAGTTACTGTGTTTTATAAACCCTATAATTAGCACGTCGGCGCCCCGTGATATATGCGAATAAAGATTATCATTAATTTTTAATTCAACCATTGATCTGGATTTACGTTTGGTTGAAAACCAGCGATTGCTGTTATAGTTGTATTCTGTTAGGTTTATGTTATCGAATCAACACTGTATTTCCCTGTAGTTAGCCCGATGTTGTTTTGCATAGACCAGATTTCCACAATAAACTTTACGAGAATCATAAATCATCCTCGTCACATTTAATTAATTAAATCTTTAATTTATTTAGACTATTATCATGGTACTGTAGTATAGAACTTAGTAGGGGTGTACAGCCATAAGTTGTATCGCCATCTCATCACAGATCACCGTTAAGGGCAGACCGCTTCAATCGATTTTTATTTTCAAATTTTCAAGATCAATTAAGCGGTGTTATTATAAAAGCGATCCTTTCCTGTGATTAATACAAAAATTACCGAAACGAATTTGTCCGTTTGATGGAGTTGAATTTCTCTTGACTCTCTTTCTGCATTTCACACAATTCTTACTACCTTGATACTTGAATACTTGTTTTTCTATAAGGAAGCACGATTTTTCCTGCGATAGCTGCGCTGTCTACAAAATAGATTAATATATATTAAAATATGCTGTTCCATCAGTCGGTATTTAGCACGTTGACGGCCAGCATTTATTATTATATTGACTGCACCGTAAGATGTGATAATATGAAATATAAATATTATGGATTATAGCGAAATAAGTAGTTTTATCTCCTGTATTTAGCACGGTTTTCAGAAAAATCTTTGTCCGGTGTCTTTATGTGGTGGGTACAGAAAAATGTTAGGAAATAATGAAGTTCCATCGATTTTGTTTCTGTACGCAATATATAAAATAATTAGTCTAACGTACCTGTTTTGTGGTCTGCGATGGGTCGGAATACCGTAGATGTCGTGTGTTTCTGTCTCCTCTCGCTGGTTTGGTCTTTTGCTAGACCGGTTTCGTTTTTTTGGCACTTTGGGCGTTTTTTGGGCATCCTCACTGCCCTGTCACTGTCACTTGTACTGTGGTGGTTTTCTGTTTTTCGTGTGTATATATGCGTGTCTTGTTATTGTGTTTTTGTGGGATATTGTTTGTCTTGTTTGAGTTGGGGATTTTTATAAATCGGTTTAAGTCTTTGTCGGGTTGTCGGTCAAAAGGGGGGGGGCGCAACCGAAACCGGTCTAGCAAAAGACCATACCGGCGAGAGGAGACGGAAACACACGAAATCTACGTTATAAAATAATTACTAACGGAATAATTTCCGGTCCCCGATCAAAATTCTTGGCGTCCTCCCGCAATTCCCGTTTTTTAAAACGAATATTAAATCTAGCGAGTAGACGTTTTTCAATATTTATTATACGGTACTCCTGAAGAGTCTGCCAATCTCTCGAGTAAGATCAAGAGTTTCACACGCTGTTTTATCTGTTGGCATTTAGATCTATCATGCCATTCGAGGTTTTACGTTTATCGAGTTTATATTCTGCAGATTGCGGGTTATATATGCAGTTTACCGATTAAAGTATGTCGATTGTCCATTTCGGGGGAACAGAGTGTTACTTGACTTTTTTTGTACTAATTTCTAGATTGGCTGGGTGTTTGAAGGGTAGGGGGGGGGTAGGGGGGTGGACAGGGGGAGAGTTGTTCGGGCGGTTTCGTTGCCGCTCGGAGCGGTGTCCTCGTGACGTCATACAGGTTGTCTGTCCTCTATAGCTCCCCTCTACTCGGGCTGGCCGCGACTGGGAACTGGTCCCAGGTATTCCCTACTCTCCTCTCCTACTCCCCCTGCCCCCGGGTATACTAGTAGTACCGACCTCGGCTAGTAGTAGGCGCTCGACGGCGTCAGTGGAGAGTACCGCGCCAGCTCCCCGCCGGTCTTGTCTCATCCCCACGGGTCGGTGTCCCGCGTTACCCCGCCCCGCCCCGCCCTAGCTCGCCCGCCCGCCCGCCCGCCTCCCTCTCCGTTTCGGTAGTGTTCTGTACAGTGAGACATGTCAGTGTTGTGCCCGGCCCACGACCTCTGACCCGCCGACAACCCGGCTTGCCCTCCCCGTTATATAATCTAGGTAAGCCGTCTCGCCTATCCGTCTCTTTTACCAACCACGCTGTCACGCCCTTCTCTTTCTCTGACATTCGCCTTTGATTCATTTCTCCCGACTCTAGTCCATACCCACGTTCGGTATTCCCATTTAAGCGCTAATTTAAATTTGTAAATCGTGTTCGTTAGTTAATTTTAAGCGGTTTTGATGTTGTAGTGGCGGGAGGAAGTGGTGACACGTCGCCGCTACTGCCGCCTCCCTCCCACTTTTCTCTCTCTCTCTCTCTCTCTCTCTCTCTCTCTCTCTCTCTCTCTCTCTCTCTCTCTCTCTCTCTCTCTCTCTCTCTCTCTCTCTCTCTCTCTCTCTCTCTCTCTCTCTCTCTTTATACTCATTCTCTCTGTCTCTCTCCGCTCTTGTCTGCCGCGGTGAATGTCGAAATAACCAACATTGAAATCGGGTCACGACAGTTCATCTTCTGACTGCGTTATTGTCCTATTGTTAACTGCAGGACGGACGTCCAATCGGAGCCTCGTTAATTGTTACTGCAAACAGGCGGGAATATTCGTAAGAACCACAGAGGGTCGAGTTAGAAACGTAGGAATGGTTATATCGCCATTTATTGTGCCAAAAAGAGAAACTCTGTAAATATTCCGTTTATAGCGCGAACGATAAATATTGAATTTATACGCCAATTAGATCGGGTTCCCTCATCCTCAAAGACAAGTTTTACTTGCCCTCAATCCTTTTAATTGGTTTTTGTTACGACTATACTTTGATAAGTCGTTTACAATGTTGTTACACGTGCAGTTGTCGTATCATTACTTCGTTGAAATGTTACGACAGTAAACATTTAATACGGGTTTAAAAATGAAAAGTATGGGAGAAAAAGCAACCGGCTCTCATTCGTAATCGGCGCGAATTTCGCAAGAACAATAGAAGTGAAAACTTGGAGATAAAATTCGCTAGAGGGGGAATAATTAAAAAATCTAGATTCTTGAACGTAGACACGGCATCGTTAGATAACATCTGGTTTACCACGTGTTGTATTGGTATTCAGAAGTAGAATGGTTAGTTCTGCCCTATTTTTCTTTTACAACCGGCTCTATCTGTTTCTGTGTGAGCGGCGACTTAGTGGGCAGTGATTTCACCGGTTCAACTCTTTGTCCCGAACTCTGTGAAGTTCAGAACCTGTGGGTGAGGTAGCCGGGTGGTAGCCAGGTAATTCGCTCCCCATAAATGACCGTCCCCTCCTCTACTCCTCTAGTATTTATCTTATTAAAGGAGAAGAAACGTGAGAAATCTCCCGCCACTATCCGGGCGTTTATTCCAACAAACAACTTCTCGCTACGATACGACGGGATGTCACGGCTGTAATCATCACTGTAGCTCTTATCTTCTTGGAATACCCTGTCAGTATTCCAATTAGAGGTGTTGAGGACAAATATTTTGCCCGTGGGTAAATAGGGATTTAAGGTACTATTCAGTCGCCAATTCGAGAGCGAGTGATTGTACTCTGCAGTACTTTGTTGTAGAATGTATTCGTGCGGGCATGACTTGTGTCACGAGATAGCTAGCAGAATCTCGTCGCCCTGCCTCTTGAGGTCAAATAGCTAATATATGATCCGTTACACGTCGAGCCTTATACGAACCACGAAAAATTTGCCTTCCCTATTCCTCTTCATTCGCGAGGTGACTTTCTAAGTCGATTTTTCGCTGAAGTATTTGACGGGAATATTCAGAATAACTTTATTGTAGTGGAAAAAAAGCACTGAATGCCGATCCACAAGTGGAAACGTAATATTGGGACCGACGGGTCGGAAAGAATCGAAACTTAGGATAAGGAGACAGATAGGAAGGAGGGCTGAAAACAATAAAAATGGAAATCTGTGAGATTATATCGTGAAGTTTATGGAGACTGATACGACATTGCCGTTATGTTTTGACTCTGCCTTATAAAGTTGAAATATACGACCCGATTTAAAGATCTTCCCGTTTTGATAATTATTTAATATTTTATCGAATTCCCATACCTGATTTGGGACTAGACCGCTGCCCTACTACTCGATGGGTCAATTTAATATTTTTTTAAATCATCAATCAATATAATACTTTCTAACCGCATACAAACCACGCCCAGATTTCCGAGAGAAAAATCTGATAGTAAGAGTTTTGAAAAGATATATTTCCTGTTACAAGATGACCACGAGCGCAAATGCCAGAAGAAGGCCGGCTGTGAGAGCAGGCGTTGATTTACGACAGTCAATTAATGGGTATGTTCCGGGCCTGTACAATTTGCTATAACCTTCATACATCCCAATCCGAAGAAATTGAATACATCGAATACATTCCCAATACATCGAAATCTGAAGAAATTTATACCTGAAATACTTCTATAAATAATCAAACCATGCACCAAATGCAGTATCACCCGGGTTCTACAGTGATGATCCATTGTTGTTTACGGCGTCGTTGACCGATTTATTACTTTTGCAAACGCACATTTTGATTACAGGGAAATTTATGTTCCCAACTCCTTCAACACACACGATAGTATTTTCAAAATGAGTTATAAGATCCGGTGAGCCGGTATGTAGTTTTTGGCCAGCAGTTGAAAGTTCAGCTCCGATATTTTATTTAATAATTACTATTTGTATAAAGAAATCGACCAATCTGATCTAAGACCTAACGTATGATTTGGAATGATATCCTGGACAGTTCATTCTATGGAAGACCAATAAAACTCGGGCCATTTAACTTTTGGTCGGTCGGCAGACCGGCGTTTAGAAATTTTGGACGCCTTACGCCCTCCTTTTCGGTGGTCATTCCGACCGTACTCACGAACGTGGATTTGCGCCCGAGCCAAGATTTTGCAACCGGCCCATTTCAAAACTGAATAATCGGAACGTGACGAAATTTCGAATCGGACGTTTCGCTCCGGGGATCAAGGGACGATTTGATTTCGATTTTAAATAAACAAATATCAATCGCGATCCTCGATTTGGAAATCTTCACTCGGTCGGGTACCGATCCGCTGACGTAGATTAAGGATGCGCATTTAAATTTATCTTCGAATAACTCCCCTAACAAAGAGTGGGTTAGTGGTTTTACCACTGTATTCACCTTATACAATCTCCAAAATTGTGATAAGTCTGAGAAATTCTAACATTTAGGCCGCTGGAACAAACCGGTTTGAACCTGAATTTAAATTTGTTTTTCGTTGGAGAGATATTATATATATATATATATATATATATATATATATATATATATGAAAGTAAAATAATTCTTGCAATCTTATCCCCACCCGCCGAATCGATCCTAATTTTAGGAGTTATATCCTTTAGTAATTTTCTGTTCCGCTTTAATTAGTTTATTAGGATGGATATTAAATTATAATGCAAGCATTCGAAAATTGTATTATAGTGTAAGAAAATGCAATCGCTTTAATTCTTAATTGTTTGCAATATTTGGTCAGAATTACAGTTTACAATATAACACACGAAGCTCATCCGCCCATTTTCATATATGCTAACTGATAGGTCCGTGTTGATAATACGAACCTTACCTATTTACCTGTCTGATATTGCTCGACGTTTCGGGAGGCTGCATTTCAAGGTGTTATCCAGTTGAACGAACGTTGAACTCTTTGATTCGTTTAGATTTCAAGGTGCATTTAGTTTGACGATGGACAAACGATCAGTCTGTCAATTCTAGTCTGTGACGAAGCCAAACTGAAATACAGTTTTTGTCCTCCGTATTTGATATTATTTTCGAAAATATTCGTCCAAATTGAATGTTTTATCTGGTTATTACTTTTTGTCAGACTAAACTCAAATGAAACTAAAACTTATTATAAATATGCGGCCAGTTTTTGTTCCGCGTGATTTATCCTTGGAAACGCTTATGCTCGGAGATACATCGGAGCGAGGTACATATTGAGTACGGCCCGCCATCTTGTCTATTGTGCGAGCGGATAATGAAGCGTTTAAGGTACGTCAGGAAGCCGTCCGCCCGAAGGCCAAGAGGTCCGACACATAATAAGCGCCGTCTGCCAATAATGCAAAGCTGCGATTTTTCGCAGACACACCGGAATTGCTTGTCCAGGAATTGCGGGAGGGAATCCGGGGGACGAACACGTGTTAATTAGTAATATTTCCTGTGTAAAAAGGAATAATTAATAGACGGGCCACTGACGCGGTGAACGTCTGACTGTGCGGGGTCGTTGGCGGCAGTGGAGTGACTGAAAGTGAGATCTGTTTGGGACGAGCTGTATGTTTTTTACCGAGATTCAGCAGCATCATAACACCCGGAGGTCCTTAAGTATCTTGCGATAAAATAAAGGAGTTGAGTAGCTTTTGAGTCAATCGCTAATTTCAACATTTCCGTACCCAATCTGTACTTCGATCAACTTGCTGATATACGCTGGGACGTTATTATTATTCAGTATTTTTGAGTTTACGTACGGCTCGGTCATAAGGGAAGAGATAAACATGTTGTGTACAGGATGGAGAATGTTTCATTGGGCATAAAGCTTTTGCCGAAACCTTTTCCGGTACTGGAGCGAATAGGAAACATTTCTTAAGCCTAGGAATTTTAAATTCGAAAATCAACAAAAAGAATAAAACGGTTAGTTTGTATCATTTTGCGTGGTTTTAATGCGTAAAATATTGAAGAAACAGAATGGTTCTTTTACCATTCTTTAAGCAAAGATTACCGAATCTTTTTAGATTTCGCACACGAAACACCCACCACCCTAATCCATTAATGTCTACTCTTTATTAGCGCTACTCGAAAATCAATCAGCGAAGAAAAACCTACACACTAGAAATGTGTGACCGCGCGCGTACTCGTCCCATTTAAGGAACATCATCTCCTCGTTCATCGTACGTCTGGTCGGGTTTGTCGTGAAGACGTACCGCACGATTACTTGTTGGGGAATGCGCAGAAGTGTTCCGATAGGTTTTTAACTCGAGCCGTAAATACGGCCCATTGTCTGAGCCCGTTTTGTCTCCCCTCCTCATCCCGCGCTATCTGTTCTGCTTTAAATACAATGGCCGTCGTAGATCCATCTTCAAACGAGGAAACGGCAATATTGGCAAGCCTTGGACTTGCCGAAGCCGATTGCCGGCCCTGAATTTGAAATCGCCGCGCTCCTGTCGTCTGTCGCGAACGTTGCGCAACAAATGGAATAACGTCAATAAATTATTCAACGCCGATTAAACTACATTCCGAGTTGTTGCACAACCGGGGGGCGAGCTTCTTTCTAGACGCAGTGTGCGACGGACTGTCATCCGAGCGAGCGGTAATAGCATGTTATCAAATACTCCTGTTCGGCCTAGATCTAGATCTCTTAACGTGTTAATTTCGCGTCTTTTTACTTGCACAGATAAGCTTAGATCGTGAGAATTCGGTAATTTAGAAAAGATAATGTGTCTAATTTTTGGTTCGATAAAAGTATATTGTTAGGTCGATTTCAAAGAATGAAAACCATTAGATTATGTATTGCAACTTTCGATATACTGTAATATGTAAAATTTCATCATTATACTGCTAAACCTGTTTTTGATATGATTTACTAACTCAGTTTTAAACGGTTCTAGTTCAAGGCGTTCGGTTAAAATATATACTATTGTCGATGAGAGAATAAGCTAAAGTAGAATTTGAAATCTTGATTAGGGGATTTGAGCCTTATTGAATCTAGAGGAGAAAAGAAATACTTCGCATCACCACCGCGTATTGAAAATGGTGAGTTGTCTGTTTAACTTAATTTACGATTGACTCGATGCGAGGACTTCGGGTGGGACAAATAGGGCGGAGGAGGGCACAGGCGTTAGATGGGAAACCGTTCCCTTCGGCGGTGGGACCAGAACGCGGCCGGTTCACCTTGGCGCGATTGTATTACTTACCTAGCCGACGTTGGTATTTTAATGTCTTGCCATTGTCCGACAATCGTCGATTTTCAATAGGTCCCCGTTTTCCGGCCCGGCTGAGGTCCAAACGCCTCCGGGGAATATTACCCTCGTGGACAACCCCAAAAAAATGAATACTTTTCCTCGATTCCGAACATAGCATCCTGTCCTGCTGCAATTGTTTCCAGAAAGTGTGTCGCTTTTCATGTACCGGGTGGAATGGGTTTTTCTTAGTTTCCAACCCGTCGACTTTTAAATAGCCTGGACCCGCGAGTTGTGTACCGAAGAGAGGGCCGGTATGAGACGGTGTTCCACTAACACACATACCCCGGGGAGGGGCTCGAACCTCTTTCCCTTCCTCTCGCTACTCGAGAGTCCTTTCCTCTGTAACTCGTTCTACAGGACAAGGCCAAATCCTTTCCTTGATTTTAAGTCATAACCGATTAGACGTAAGTTTTTTTTGTATGAAGAGTAAGAACTGAGTTTGAAATTTCTACTTAATTCTATGTTTGGGCTCAATTTTAATGGTAGAATATCTATAGTAGAAAAATGCGAATCAGCTCTCTACTCTCCATTGAATCGCAACAGTCAATTGTATTATTATCCGATTAAGGTATATAATACATGGAACTTGTTTGGTTTGAGGGAATATCAGGCGGCAATAGATGGGTAATAGAAAATAGCGTTTAAAGAAATGTTTAAAATATTCCATTATGATCTCAGACATCGGATTGTTCGTATATTGCTTAATTGCTAAAAATTGCGGTGTGTTTTCAAAGTCTCCTCGGCATAAAAAAAATTGAATATGCGAGAAACCAGTTCAAGAACTCATAAATATGTAGTTTACGGTAACGCCTTAGCCAGTGGCGCAGGTATTAAGAAACAGGTACAGCAGTCGTCTAATTTTTTATATATGCGATAAAGAATCTGATTGATTATACAATTGTTTTGTTGGACAATTTATGAAAATCGGTATTGTATTCCCTTCCGAAGGAATTTATTTTTTAATCAATTCATAATCAAATGTCTACGATATATATCATAAACGTGAGCTAAACAAGATTAGTTTGTTATTAAGAATTATAGTACCTATAAGAATGCTAGTGTTAGACCAATGATATTCAATGTTAACCATCAAATATTTTCTTCATGAGTGCATTAAGCTCGATTATATTGACAAACCATCTATATTATACAGGATGAGCCCGCGTAGTTTTTAGTTTTTTTTATAATAATAATTTGTTATTTGATACAATAATAATATGAAAATAAATCGTTTGCCAGAATATTTGCCAGGCAATCAGAAAATGGGGAAAGTCAGCACTTCAATGATTTAGAAATAATACAAGAATGATGACATTCTGTGAAATTCTAACGACCGTGTAAATTAAAAATATATAAATATTAAAATCGGTTTAGAAATCATTTAACTGGTGTCACACGGGGGATTTTGCTACGGCAAATTGAGTATTGGCAACAATACTGGGTTGTCTTGGCAATAAGAAACCCTTATTATTCGGTCTCTCCTCTCGGTCGTTCAGTCTCAGGCTAGGCCTGTTTCGCCAATGAAAGTAGGGAAAACACACATACAGTTGTGTGCATTGTGCATAAAACATTCGAGTCGGCTACATTATTTGCATTGAGCCGCGAGTAAATTGCACGTTTTCAGCAATTGACGACGGGTTTTGATCGGTCTGTTAACAAAATGAGAACTATTCACTTTATTGAACTGGATGTTCCGAAGGATTTTTATTCATTTGGCCGGGCTTCAAGTATTACCAAAAAAATCCCGCTGGTGCCGAAAATGAAAAATTGGTCGTTGATGGAGCGGTTCCCCTTCAGACGGTGACTTCAGCCCGATCCGGGTTTCTGGGTTAAGACTATTTTCTTGGGTACGATTATTGCCAATTTAATTAGTATCGAGCCGAGTCAGGGGAAAAATGCCGATTGGAGCTTACTGAAATACACTTGACTTAACCCCAGGTGGTGAGACACGCGATGTTTTTGGCGATATCCAAATTGTGATTGAAGAATTGGATTATTAAGGTTAATATTCAAGCATCCTGTACGCTTTTGTTTCAGGCAGATTAATCGATCAGGTCGGGTATCGAACCTACTGTAAATAACGTAAGGAACGAAGCGGTTTCGTCATGCGGGCAAACGGTTATTGCAACAAACTAGTTCGTATCCGCAAATGACTTAAATCAATTGACTGTCTATCGAATATCAAGAAATTCGTGAAATTACAAAAAGAGAATTCATGTAGCTTTTTTGAGAGCGGGTGTGTCCACAACAGTTTCCTTTGTCTCCGTTTCCATATTTGTTCTGCCATTTTAACAGTTGTGGCTACTTGTGTTTAGAGGAAGGATAAGCATTTTAGGATTAATAATAACTAAATTAAGTATATATTACTGTCGCACCGGGTACCGCCGTGAAGTCACGATTGACGGTGTCAAAATTAATTTAGTTTTTCGATTGGTATATTTTAATGAATTGGTTTCTGAAACGTTTGACAATTAATCGTGGAGAAAACGAGGTATACAAATTCGTATTTGAATAAGGCAAATACTACGTTCGTTCCGGAGTAATCATTCCAGCCACCAGACAATTATACTATTACTTTCAGTTGAAAATTTCTAGTGCAAGAACTGCGTGTATAATATATATATATATATAGTTTTATTGGTGAGAGATATGTTTGAAGAGGTTGGCGTTCTCTAATGGCGTTGTGTCGTCTAAGAGGAGGTCAGTCCGTCGTGTTTGAGGTCGGCCGGCCGGCGCGAGAGTTGCCGCTACAACTTAGAAAGTAGGCCGCTACCTCCCAAATATTAAATCCTCACAGGCCCCGGCATTCAACTCGATGAGTCCGTCCGGGTTTAAAGTTTAAAAGACGCGCGTTTAACCACTTTAATGAGCGGTACAGTTTATTGGAGGTGGCCCATGTTGTGATGGCTACATTTTTTTCTAACAATTTACACATATTTTAAGGAAAGAAAACATTGTCTTGTAAGGCCTGTGCCTGTAAGGACGTACGATGCTTAGTTTGAGGTTATAATAGCTGTTCTAGAGGTAAGCATTTCTTGAGCTGAACTGGCATTTGGAGAGTTTTTATGTCGTTATTTGATTCTTTTTACGTGTTTTAATCGTGCTTTAATAACGTTTTCCTCGAGTTTTCCTTTTGTTGTCTCCATCCCTAAATAGTCTAATTATACTTCGATTCGTAGGAAATGTTGACACTTTTTCCGGTACAAGCAAATATTAATTATAGCCAAGTATCGGCGGTGATTTCTCCAGCCGGCATTATGCTGAGCCGGATTGGCGTGTAGCTTTCTCTGAGCCCCCGGGGTGACACACAATCCGAGTGGCGTAGACCGGGCCTCAAGGGTTTTTCAGCGCGAAAATAAACCTTCTAAAAATGCGCGGGTGTTCTCAAGTGTTTTACACTGCCCTGCGAGGCCGCAGTTACAGTTAGGGGAATCTGAAAGCATTTGAACATTATTTGCGGAAGATTTTAAAACGTTTAATATTACCTGCGGGTATTTCAGACCTTATCGTCCGGATTGCTTTAGTCCTTCTTCTCCAAACCCGTTTATTCACAACTTTGAACAAAATGTATACAAAACAGACAAATGGGAGAAATTGCATAACTTTTAATGTGCAGTCGTGAAATCATAATTTCCTACTTGAATGAAACCAAATCTGTTGTAACAGTTTTCCTGGCTTGCACTATTTTATACGTTTGGTATTCGGTACCAAGCGTTGTAGTCACCCCGCAATGTGGAAGCGGTAATAAATTAGAGATGATAAATAAAGGAATGAAAATAATAAGAACGGATCAGTCCCGGATTAAGCTGTTGGTTTGAGTTACTCGATCTTAAATTTACAATGAATTGACTAAACAGTTCTAGTTGAAATATTTTCACACGTTATTATATTCTGAATACCCACTATTATTGTTTTAAAGACAAATCTATGTCGTGTTGAAACGATTTTACAAGATGAATGTTATAAGAGACAATGAAATATTCCCTCAGTGCTCGAAACAAGATTCTTGGCCGCGTGTTGAGCAAGTGCGGAATATGAATCAACTGCAACCGAAATATGCATAGTTTTCATTTTGCACCGAATGTGCGTCTCTTCAGATCGGACATTGGTAAAGTTGTAATAAGAATTTCTAACCCGCAGTATTTCATTTACACTTTTTTTTTTAACGAAATTGGTTAAAATGAACGGTGCATTGATAAATTACAGTTTCCTCGGTGATTGTAGACTATGAATTGCGGGGGAACTTTTCGCAACTGAGGTTCTTAACCTTAACTTGGAAGTGGCCCAAAAATTTCACTGAGGTAGGTCGGCGACGTTCTTCTGGATTCAGTTACAAGTTTCCCTCAGATTCGAGGGGTATTCGTCAATATTATTTTCCCGCTTTACAGTAGTCTGTGTATGTAGAATGTTACTTGGGAAAAACAGTGTTAATTGTCTTCATTGGACAAAGCTTCGCTATCTGGACTGACGAAATCGAGCGTCCCAAATTGAGTAAATATGAAGAAACTAAGAACAAAGCTCTTTTATAGCGGCGTTCACTTTATAGAAGCGCAGTAATTCGGATTATACCTAATCTTCATTCATTATAATAATATATACTATTTTATGTCACACCAAAGAAAACTGATTCCACAAATATATGCCAATGCGGAAAACGACGAAGTTGCTCAGCACATGCGGTTTTTTTAGATTTATTAAATATGATATTACAGATTTAGATATGGACAAGAAATGGTAAACAATGTAGGTAGAAATAAGAAGGATGAACTACAGAATGTGTAATAACAGATTACTCTATTTCAATAAAGTGACTTGCTCGTTTATGTACATACGTTCTTAGAGCATTCCTTGAACGGTTGCCAATTTTACTAACCAGCTCGTATGCACTCGTCCCGCATTATTTGTCGAATTTATACACGGTGTTTTCGAGGCGATGTTTGTTTTAAAGATATTTGATAAGTTATAATATTTTCCCGTATGAGTGTGGGGATCCTATCCACCATCGCCTGCCGAAGTCGCTGGAGACGGCAAAATCCTTGACTGATGCAAGGGGGGAAGGGACTGCGTGTCTCAAACAGAATGCCATTTGGGTTCGTGGGGGGTATGGGGAATGGGGAATGGGGATGGGGAGCGGGGAGAGGGGATCCGTCCAACCCCCTCGCATTAGCCATGCAGTCTGCGGCTGGGACTTGAAATGAGTGTCGAGCCACGTCCTGAGTATTAAGATATATTGGCGAAAGCCGGCCCGGCCCCATGCCGTCCCACTGAAACCGAATATTTATCGATTTATAGGCCGTGTCAGATTATACAGCGCGAATAATGGGCATATCCCGAAAAATCTTCGGGAAAATTTTAAATTTCGGAAATTCAATATCAGTTTCAGTTACCGAGGCTTAACTAGAAATACAACAATACAAGAAACACATATATTTCTGACATTTAATGTTACTTACATTAATTTTTTTAAGTTAAGAAGTACGCCACGTATTGGTGAGGATTCCTGACGAATAAACCTACTCTCTGTTTTGTTTGGAACAACATAAATCATAAAGTATTCATTCGAAAATTTTGCTGGACAGTTTTTTGGGGTTGACGATAAACGGGAAGGTAATAAAAAATGGTGGCTCCTATTTCATGAATGTGTTGGCCTTTGGTGGTAACGGAATATCGACTAGCGTTGAACGTGGCCCTATCCCCCGTACTGTTTACTCACTCCAAGGGTTACATAAGAGGGAGCGCCGCCAACCCCGCCACCCAGTCGCCCGAAGCAACCCTACAATACCCTTTAATATCTCCGGTAAGCCGGCACCGGCCTGGAATTCCTCAATTTTGTACCCCAGTTTACATTAAAGCCCGTCTCTCTTATTCGGTAAAATGTTAAATCTAATAGGATTTCGAATACGCCCCAATTCGCTTCGCGTGACTATTTACCTTTCGTGTGTTTAAAATAAACTGCTAATTGTTTCGAATTGATTAAATAATTAAATCAAAACTCCGAGAGTTCTTTATTTCTGCCCTAGAAAGTCTAAAGAAATATATTAACGCCACGTAATAACATTACTGGCCAATAGCACTAAAACTCAGCGGGTGGGAACGTCAACTTGAACCGACGTTTGTATCTTATGATTTAATTTTTGTACAATTTATCGGCCCCCTACATTGTAGATTTAGGTCAGATTTTACGTTACACCTTTGCGATTTACGTCAGAACAAGCGTGCCGCCGCGTTAAGCTTGAGCCGGACCGATTTCTAATCTCGACAATAGGGAAAAACCGTTTAAGGCCCGGGGTTGGGGGTCGCCGGGCGTTACGAAATTCCAACAATCGACGACGGTATTTTCAGCCCTACGGTAGAGGCCTTCTATGGGTTCGTATACGCCCGGTAGTGTTGTTTTTTTTTTTACGTCCCGTTGGAATGCTCCAAGTCGGCAGTTTGCGGGCATTGGTCCCCCCTGGTTAGACTGTGGCTCGTTCTCTTTTTCCCCATATTCCGCATTGTCGCTTCCTTAACGGTAAGTCGAATGAGCTGTCAGTTAGCAGTTGTACCATAATTAATGTTTGCACCGCGTTTAAGAAACTCCTCACTATGTTTGTAGCGACTATCGTGGATTGCTTTCTAGGGAGAAATTTAAAAACCATCGACGTACGCTTAGTGAATTAAATTTATAAAATGGGAAATATTTTTCCCGTTTTTGGATATCACCCGAGTGGGCTCCATCGGATGGGTTTTTGCCCTTTCCTTTTGGAAACAGTTTTTTTTTCGCGCGTGTCGGCGGTATCGCGGCGCTGACTGCTCCCGACAAGGACGAACGTCGGTATGCGAATCGTACGAGAAAACAACTCCGTTACTAAAAATAAGGCTAATGAACACGACTGTTTACGCGTGTAGCGGTGACTAACTGTAAAAAGGGAGTTAGTGCAGTTCACAACTCCGGCCCGTCCATCTATCGCCTGCCCCAAGGTCTCTTCCTAACCTCCCTCCTGGATTTCATGCCGAGTGTCTGCACGAAAATAGAATAATTTATTGACATTGTTTCAAAATTAGGATAGGGTTTGAGAATCCTGTGAGGATTATCACAGTCTCTATATACACTAGCGTACACTTACGTATCGTCGAGTTGTTAACTCTTTTACCGAGATTTATGACCGTACATTTGTGTAAACATCGTGTTAATTACGTTTGTTAATATACTGCGAAAGGAGACTATAAATCATGAATTGTAATGAAGCTATTCGAGCAGTAGATCTTATTACATTCTGCGGTGCAGAACATAACAGCACTTTCGATGTTTATAGTTTACGAATTTTTTTCATATTTAAAATTTGTGACCTATTTCTAATTCCTTTCTTCGTAATCCCTCGTTGTATATCGGGTATATGGTTTATGCAAGATGAGAGTTTATGCTCTAAGGGAAGAGTAAGAAGTGGCTCCAAGCCGTAAAACGCATCAATTTCCTCGGCCGGAATTTTCGCCTACGATTTAGGTATGCGCGGCGTATATGCTTAATTTCCTGTCAGGTCCGAAATGAATTTGTATGCTCAACATTTGCTGCAAAATCGATAGCGTTATTTCTCGCGCTGATTTTCCTGGTAGAGTCAACAATCAAACGGATGATCTAAGAGTAAGAGCCTCTGCCATGGCGTCCGCATGATCTCAGCTTACAACTTGTATTATTCATTTCCAAACTTTACAGTATTATGTTTCTCTATTACTAAAATCATACTGTATTCCTGCCTCGCTAATTCGTCTCCTGATTATACACCATCAGCGTACGTTTAAAATTGTCTTAGTTATTTCCAATATGCGGTGCCTGGTTATCATATTGCTGTGTGTTGGGATTGTGTATAGTGAAGTCCCGCCGCCCTACGAGTTTGATAAATCCATTACAGCACACTTTCAAACATCGAGGAATCCATGTATACAATCTGAATTCATTATACGTGCAACAGCTGGCTCGATGGAGCGGCCTCGTTGCCTATCAAGTGCGCATCAATTCGACTGCCTACCGAATCGGATGGAAATTAGCTTATATTAAGAAAACACACGAGAAATAATATAAATAAAACATAAATGAAACATAGTAATGATACTGGCTGTATATTAAATGCTCCCTTCACTATATTATTACGCTTCACATACAAATATACAATTAATAGTCGCGACCAGCCCTTACAGTATACAGTTTATAAATGAATACATGTATACAGCAATAAATGATTCCTACAAATATTACCTTTTGTCGATAGCCCGCTCAGACAGTTCTGCTTGACCTCTGATCAGATTAAAAATTAATTGTGGGAAAGGTTTTAATGGAATGATTCCGCCCAACATATTTATATCAGCAATTGACACGCATAAAATGAGTCATAGCTGCAAAATAAATATGAAACCGTAGATTGTGAAGAAAGTTAGAAATTGAAATGTCCACAGGAAGTACTTGACTTTTATGGTAACTTTAGCTAATATTGATATTATTGGCGTTATTTCTGGTTAAAATATTCAGGAAATATAACAGCTAAACTGAAATTTTTTTATAATATTCGTTTACATGGTTAAATGTTTGATATAGTGAAAGGCGCAGTTTTAAGTATGATTGGTGGAATCGAGCTGTTAACCCTTTTCGTCCCTGTTAACATTTCGTAAATATCTCGACGTACATTGAAGGCGTGCTAAATAAAATAAATGTCTACAGAGTGTTGAGATTAACGGTAACGAACGGGCGGGAATTTGTTTTCGCACGACTGGCCTTTTATATTTATAAAAGCCTAACAGTGCTTCTCCTTGACATTTTGACGCGCCCAGTGTACAACTTCCACCGGAAGATGACGGCGGATGGGTCAGCAATTTTCACTTTCAGTCAAACTGTTAACCGATTTGCAGAAAATTACCCATTTTGGCCGGTCTCCCCCGCGGTAAACGGTCGGTTGGGTCAAAACAAAATGACAATTTATAATATAATTTTTCTTTAAGTAGAGAGAAAGCTTTTTTTTTAAATTAAAAAGAAATCTAATTGCGGTTTATAATGAAAGGAACTCCACTATCTTGGATCTTCTCTGGAGTTCGCCCGACAATAGGTTCCTGTTGAGGTGTTCCTTGAGCGTAAAGGAATGTTGAAATGAAAGTCCCAACATCCGAACTCTCTCTGCAGAAATGATGGTTCTACTAGCCTATTGAAATCGTCAATTCCATTGTACATTTTACCGACATATTATTAACGTAATTAAATTACTAAAAATATCGATCAGTAAACATCGTTTGAATGTTTTCTGCCTTTTGTTCGATCAATATTTGGTTTCAGTTTTCCCCCATCGGTAGTAATTTGTCATGTTTCACTAGCAATGTACGATATAATTAACTAATTTACCGAAACAGAACAAAATATGACTCGTGTTATTCGTTAATAATATAACGAACCTTGTAGGTACTTACGCCTGTAGTGAGGTTCGAACTGCCTAACTTTGAGGTCAGCGTACTGGCACCTGGACCGCAAGACCCAGCAATATTTCAAACTGAAATACCTTATGAATTCATGCATTTTAAAAATATTGGTTTTCATCCATTACTGTTTTGAATATTTCTTTTCATTAATTCATTTGTATTAAATTATTCGTAAAATATTTTGTATCGAATGTCCTTAAGTGATTATTTTCATTCCTCTCTTTATTTCCACGCAGTATATAGTACATTTTCCTCATATAGCGCTTGCAACATTCCTCATAGTCAGTTCGGTGTCCTGCCTGAAGACTTGGTGAAGGATGCTAATAATTTCCAGCCGGATGATGTGTTGTGAAATGCAAATTTGTCAAGCTTGCGTGGCCCGGCTCTATTTGTAGAGGGCCGGTCTGGGGTTGATTGAAGGCCGTTTGACAAATAGCATGGCCCGTCCGTCCCCCTTTGTTGCCTCCGGGCGGCTTTTCACCGACCGTTTTTTATGGCAACCATTATGTCTTTCTCCGAAAAGCGGAGCAGGAAAAAGAACCGCTTAGGGGAAAGTCATTACAGTATGCCGCATAAACGTGATTACATGCGGCTGAGGTAATCTCTCTGCCAAGTTCGCACGATGAAAGTTTAAAATTAACGAATTATGCACCAATTGATGGTTAAATTTAGCGTCGTTTCCTTTCTCGTAATTGGGATTAAATGTAAAAATTATTTAAAATATTTTATATAGAGTTAAAATGACAATGAAACATTACTTTATGGTTGTCAGTAAAGCCAGCCTTATGGACGTCATAACGATATCTACTGCTTACTTTGTATTCTATCCCTGCATATATTTATTATGATTAAACTCCAGTTTAAAGAACGATTAATTTTCCATACCATCGAACGTGCTATATATAACGTAGAAAAATTACATAACATGTATATTTACGAAAGTTAGTCACATTGTTTACTCGATTTGGGACTTTCGGTCTTGGCTTTTTGCCCCATACTGTACTTGTTGAATTTATATAATTTTATCGGAATGTTTGCGAAAATAGCGTTGATGAAGCGTTGTTTCTGTCTTTCTGGTAAAATGTTGTTATAAGGCGGACTGTTTTGTATTTTTACTAAGCTGGCGAACCGAGAGCTCCACAAAGATAGGTAGATCTTTTCGCATCGCCTCAAATGTCAAATAATTCTTTATTAGCCGTATATTGAAACCAGTTTTAGTAATTATAAAGTGGTAGAGGAAAAGGGTGGATCGGTGGAAGATGTGAACTGGGGATGTTGTGAGGTCGGTCAGTGGGCCGGTTTGAGAGCGGATGTCGGGGGGGATACAACGGTGGCTCTCGTTCATTCAACTTGTCCCCCCAGGTCGGGGGGAGAGCTCTTCCTCAAGTCCGTCCCCCCCCCAAAGTTCACAGTCCCCTCATAATCTCCGTATATTATATTCCCGGATTTACGATTAGAGCTCCAGTTTTCTGGCTACGCTCCCGGTCACTTCCCGACCGCTAGCCGTCGACAACGTTTCCGGACCTACTTCAATACGTGTTTATACGCTCCATAAATTGACAGTGTTCGCTCTTCTGTGTGTTCGGAGGCTATTCAACTCGGTAATAGGATTGTACATTTCTTTGATGCACTCTTTCAAGTCACAAGTTTCGGAAGGTTTCAGTTATTGCAGAAATATATACGGAATAGCGAGTTATGCTCACTGCATCTGAGGTTTCAGAATATTGTCACTCCCACTTTAAACTGACAATCCGCATGTACAAACGGAATGGAATGAGTACAGAATCCTCCGAGTGCGAACGGTTTTCTTCTACACAGGTCGATGCCCTGAAAGCAAAATACATTTTTGGAATAGGATGGAGTTAAGAGTTATGTGAAAATGCAAGTGCCGTAGAGATTTACACTTTTTTCGCTACTAAGACTCAATTATAGGCATTTCACCGATTAGGTTAATCCGTTTATGGCTTTGTAGTTGTCCTATCCTAGATCCTGAAGAATTTATCCTATACGACACACTATGTATCATATGTCGACATTGCCATACGCTCCGGTAAGAGTGCATTGAGAAGGCGACAATTCTAACTTTCCCACATTTTCCTCCGGAGTTGAACGACCGCCTACTTTCGTATTACGCGAAGGATTTCTGTCCATTGGCTGTTGCGCCCCCGGTATCGATTTCTATTTTTGAAATTTTATATTTAAATTCTGATTAATTCATTTAATTATTGTAAATTGGAACATAATTTTGAAGTGTATAAACGTAAGTCTTATCGATCAAAAGGACACGTAGTGCTGGACCCGAAGGGAGAAAAAATCCTTCACCCACATGCTTTTGAGAGGACCGTTCCGAATTAAAATTCCAAAGCTTGTCGGACCGTTGTTCACCGACGTCCGCTAATCCAGTTCGGCGAAACACGATGTAGGGCCACCTAATAATTGCAACCCTCGCTTAATTATTCCATTATGCGTTAATTGGCATAGTCCTTTGTAAGGGCACGTTCGCTACCTACGACCCGTTACGTTATTTTAGCCGGCCTCGGACTCCATAAGTAATGACATATATTTTTTTTCTAACGAAGCCTGACTGTAACGAGAGTTCGTCAAAATGGCTAGTTTGGATGTACAACTATTCCTACTTTAATTCTCTCATCATTGCATTTCGCCAGTTTCGTTAGCATCAGTAAGCGTTTAGATTTGTGGAGCATTGTATGCTTGTTTTATAGCAGCACATAGTTCATGAAGAATGAGTGGATACAGACACATTGAAATTGTAATTTATAGAACGCTTTCAGTACGACTAAAACTACCTATTTGAAACAAGTGAGATAATAACGGAGTCTGATTCATTTTGGCACGTTGGATGCCCCAAAAGGAATTTCAATATTTTAATGAAATCACACTGATTCCTACGGTCGATAATAGATAATTAAAAAAGAGATTCATGAACGGAATTTCTAACTGTTTCGTCGACATCTGTTCACTCTCGTGGATCCGTGGAGATCGGTAATTGGAGATCGTACCCTTTGGCGGTATTTCCCGTTCCGCTGTTTCGTTCCTCAAATCGTTTCTCTTCGTTCCCCGAAACAAAAAAATCTGTAAACAGACGGAATCGTTTGACCGTATTCGATCGGACCCATCTTCCTTTTGTCGCGCACCGCCGCGGGCTTCCGGACAGTCGTTAATGGTTCTCGGTTCTGTCGTCCCCAAAAACATGAATTGGGTCGAAAGGCGTGACAATTTTCAGCAGCTAGGTTAAGTCGCCGACAAGTCGGAGTTGGGACTGAGCCCTGAGTCCGGGCGGAGGTTCAGACCATCAGGGGAAGGACCTGTTTCCTAATTTGGAGCCCATGGGGACAACCCATGGAGATTGCTACTCGTAAAGGTTTTTCGCGTCTTGTCTGAGTAATGGACAAAATGGCGTAATGACACGCCCGCATGCTGTAAATACTTTTTCATTCAGACGGTGTCTCTTGCCGGAACATTAATGATCATTTCTGTTAGATATTCCGCTTCCGAGCATCGTACGACCGGTTTTATTATTCCATTACAAAATATAGGGCCAGATTCTTGTTATTGAATCAATTATCCCTTCCATTCATGCTTCTGATGAGCAGTTTTATAACTATTTTCATGATTATTTTTTAATTTTTGCGAGCATTATTGACGTTATTCACTAACAACGACAAATCTGAAACTGTGCCAAAAGCAACATAAATAAAACGATAGTTTTAGTCCACAATAATAACCGGACAAGATAAACAGATGTGGATGCGACTAAGTACTGAATCATAAAATAATTTTTTAGCGCGCTAAGTGGAGATATTCTGCCAGGATGGAGGGTGACGCAAATATGCGGTAATGACGTAGGTTGAAGCCTTTCATGACTTGTCTTGCGCCATGCACATTGGGAGTACTCGGTTCGGCTTCTCAGCAGTGCACTCGCGTATGTGCTACTATGAAAAATTCCGGCCTTTTGATTTAAAATACATCTGTTTAAAATGTCCTTTTTCCGTTCGCGAAACGATTACCGTTTCCGGCATTTTGCCGATAGAGGTCATTTTTAACGATTACTTGAAAAAGCCCGACCGCGATGGCCTAGAAATGTGTTCCATTTATGATTCACAGCGCGTATGCTGCCGTTCCGATTAGCTGGTGGGGAAAGTGAGCAACGTTTTGCACCGCCTAGTGTTGACCCTTCGCGCAATTTCACTGGGGGCACCAGCCCCCATTAATCAACCTCACGTCGGGGTACCACGCCCTCCGTCATCTCCCAACCGTTTCTGAACACAATCCGCCCCCTTGGCTATCGTGGGCCGTCCTCCCACATTCGCCTATGATATGTCTACGCGGGTACACGCGTATCGCTCGTATCGCGCGCCCACAGTCCAACAACGTCGCCGTTTCTTCCCCCTATATTATAATCACGATAGCCCTCCCGGATGAACGATGCATTAGACGCTCGTGGGAGACGACCACGCCCTCGGCCTTCCTTTCTATGTCTTACAAATACACAACATCGTTGAGATTAATTTACAACAAAGTAATTGCTTCAGTTTCTGAGTTCATAAACGTTCTTTACTTTTTGTTATACTATGGAAGGGACAAAACTAACAAAAAGACGGAAAAGGACTATAATCACCGATCCTATTTCCTTCTTTTCATGGTCTAGGATCCCGTACTATAATAAAAATATTATGGCCCCCTCCAATTGTAATGTTACTAACTCTGGTCTAGCTTAGGAAGGAACAAGTAAATGAGAGAGGTGAAATTTTACGAAATTCGCATAAAATTAGAACGCCCTTTTTTCTTCAATCCATCAGAATGAGAGTAAAAAAATTCGTGGTCTCATAAACAGCTGTTAAAGCTGTCACACTGGTTTTCCTACGCCTCACTCTTTTCCAAGGTTAATTTATTTCAAGAGTTTCGAAATCATTCATGCTTTTTCGGTAGTTTCAACCTGAAAGCCAATCGGTTAGTTACGTCGTTATGAGTAAATTTCTGTACCCCGAACTTCCGTCTGTTGTAAACTGAGCAACCTTTGATTTCTGTTTTTCTCCTCGGGAGAATTTCTCTAGTTCATTCGTTATATACGACCATAGCGAGAGTCAATCCGTTTCAGATAATTTAACCGTATTTCATAAACTCGAGGGACCGTCAGAGTGTCGTAATTGATTCATATTTCACCGGCGAGTGTAGCGCCAGTCGTGTGTCAAAATCCCCCGGATTGTTCCTCTGTCTCTTTCGTTCATTTATAATTCCTAACCCTCTGTTATTTCTCTCTGCGTCCTTCTGTTTTTCATTGAACACCCGGGATAGCCTCACTATCGACCTATGGGCACTCCCCTGGGACCCGCCAAGGTAAGCTCACATCTGGTAAATCAACCTTGATCCACGGACTCGTTTCTATATGATGTGGCAGAATGGACTTTAGAGACCGCTACTTTAAATTCCTCCTATGGAGATACATCAATTAACTGGAGTACGTATAGGCGTGCTGGTATGGCGTGCTGATTCATTGGTATTTATTACTCCTCCTGGACTGAACTTTTTTGTAATGGAAGAGGATTGTTAGGCTAAACTCTGTAGAACATAATTCTGGCTACGTGCTTGTCGGACATGAAGATTTAAATAAATAGGAAAATTTAGTTTTCACGTTTAATTGCCCAATTTGGCCAAAAGGCAGAAAAGAGCGCCAAGGCTTTTCTTCTTTCCTTCGCCAAGTACGTACATCCTTCCAAACTTTTCATTCTTCTGACTAACTTTTTAATTAATTTAGTTCATTTCAAGTAGGATGAAAGCACGTATCGTCCTTAAACAAGAATAACCAGTCTGGTCTCCCAAATGCAGGCCCCATATCGGCGGGAGCCGACCCCTCGTAAAGGTCCGAGCTATGGAGCAGATTCCTGAACTGGGACCAATGGCATCTCCGAGGGATTGCGGGGGATGGTGGGAGGGAGGGAGGGCAAGAGATTTGACACGGGTTCGATCAAAGAAGCCCAGGAAAGGACATTTAGAGCGTGGAAGAGGACGCCCTGGAATCTTCCTCCTTCCTCCTCTCCCTTCATGGACCGCCACTGGAATTTGACCCTTCCCAGCGGACAGTTTTAAAATACCAGTCCTAACTCTAAACGTTTCCCTCTTGAGCACGTCACCAGGTATGAAACAGGCAGTTGTTGTTCGTGTTTTTCATTATCACTTGATCGACTCCTTATGAAATTGTTATAATCCAGTTTCGGATACGAAAATTATTTATTGATAATCCTTACATAATCCCGTTATCATACCAACGCTCCATTCAGATCTGAATCTGTCGCGTTTTGCGTCTTTTCATATGTAAAACTTTCACGATAAGGTGTTCTCTCATCGTGATCTCTAAATCCATAAATCACCCTTTCTTCCCCATCACGACAGTCAATTGAACAATATAACAAAACTATTAATCAATTTTCCATTAGGCGATTCTGTGCTTTTCATTTTTCTCAAGGTAGGGTCGTCTGACTTTCTGAATGAGGAATCTTCTATGGAATGTCTGGATTTCCCAATTAAAAATGTAAATGATTTTTCCTTCACCCATCTAACAAAGGTTAATTTTTAATAATTTTTACGGATATTTTAATTATTCTAGCTCGTATTTAATATTTCCTATATCCGTTTTCTTTTACAGTTTTAGTTTCGTAGTACATCAAAGAAGGGATTGTTTACAAATCCGGATATTGACCATATTTTCGTATTACTAACGCAAATTTAAATTAACGAATCGTTCAATTCAAATCTGACTGATTCACTCGAGTCCAAACTGAAACGTGACACAATTTATATCTTAACAATGGAAATGGAACGGACAAATATGACCCTGGCCCTAGACTCCTTTTACCGGTCCCTTTCGGTTGATCCGGCGTGTCGTCTATTTGTTTAGCTGTTGTCCCAGGCTGTTATCGCGGAAGGGGATCATGAGGCCGGTATACACGACTCCATTCTTCTTTACCCACCATTAAAATCACCCCACTGGATCACGATCGGCCTGCCCCATGAGAGAGACCTGCCAACGATCTCTGTATTACATATTTCAGTCACTTTTAACTTTTGAGCCATTTTTCCTTCGCCGTATTTAAATACATATTTTAAAGAATAATTCGGGCGATTGACTGATAGATACTAACAACTGACAACGTCGAGAAACTAAAGGACACTCGAGGACATTTCTTTACCTTCCTTGTGTTGAACACGGAATCTAAATGTATTATCCAATTTTTATCGTTATCTTTGTTGTTTACTGGTAATAGAACCAGAAAGTACTGTAGGCCTGGGAAATAGCCGTTCTTGTTATGAGGTGTTGGCATGGGAACTTGAGATTATATGTACACAATTAAAACCCAACCGTTTCTTGGCGCCCCAACCTTGTCCCCGTTCTGTATTTGGAGCCGATCTTGTCCAGTTATTAATTTGCGAGGCCTAATAGCGCAAGATGCAGTTTGGCGGCAGTCCTCCGAGACGTCTCCTCGGAACGGTTCCCACGCGCTCTTCACCTCGGTGAAACGGCGCTTAGACGCGGGGGCGTATTCGGGAGGAGGAAGTGAGGTCGTCGGACTTCCGCCCCCGCCCCGGGCTTTCTGGGCCGGCGATTAATTGGAGGGACGCCATGTGCGTGTTGTTTTGACGACGTGAGTCGGGGCTTCGTTGACCCGGTCAGTGGTGCCTGTCCCACTGCACGGTGCCCTTCCACTTTCCTGAAAGCGGTCTCCCTCCATCTTACCCCTTCGTGCGCAAACTACCCCATTCTATTGGGCAGAACTTACATTTTACACGTAAAGAAAACCCTCCCGCCCTAACAGTTTCGTTTAAATCATTCTACAACCCAATATTATCCGACCCCCTATTTATTTCTACGACCCATTTATTTTTACATTCCTTATAATTAGTTTACTAAAATGATAGTTTCTTAGCCTAAAAGTGGCAGCATTAACATTTGTCGTTTATAGACCATATTCATTACATTTGTTTATGAGTTTTGCCAATTATTTTTGTATAGTCGTGAAACTATAATTATCTCTGCATTCATATCAGTCAATTTCAGGGGCCAGATTTGTACCTTCAATTGTAAATGTTTTTAAAATTTAAAGCAGAATACTGTACGATCGGATAATACGAAATGCAATTACATTTATCGCTTCTATGATTCTTAAATTCTTTCCGTTTCTCCTGATGAAAGCAGGACGGTTTAGAAATAATCTTGTTAATTTATGCTCGAATTCCTTTCTTACTTTCCCAGTGCTTTATGCTTGGTTCCGAGCTAGGTTGCATTGTTAATTGACCTATATAAAATCTGAAGGCCACCAGATCTTTTCTGCCCAGATATTGCATGAATATCTTTTTCCTATAACGGCGTTAACGCTAAACTTAGAAGGGAAAAAGAGGTCAAGGACAGTGACAACTCGGCCGAAGATAGGTAGGAGGTTTCATGAGACCGGAGTAGTAAATTCCATTCATCCATATAAGATTTCCTCTCAATGCGAAGTAAGGTAATTCTATATGGACTGGGAGACATACGGTGAATACTATTTTATATAACTTCTTAATCCCCGTCTATCTTAATTCTGAATTAATTCGTGACCTGGCAACACACCCTAGTTTCATTTGAAGGTCGATTTATGTTTACCCTTGTCCTTATTCTGTTCCTATACGTCACTTGAATTTTTCGAGTTACATATTTTAATATTGTTTTCTGTTGAGTTTAGTTGTTCATTCGATGTACACCTATCGCTTCAATGCGCAATTCACATACCAATTTACAAATGTACGTAGCCCCTATCCTGGTAATAAGCAAAATACATTTCTTCTTATTGTTGTTAATGCCCCTTGATAAGTTGTGCCACAAGGAATAAAGTATCTACTATTTACTGCATTTATGTTTAGCATGTGTAGTATATGGACAAATAAACAAAAAAGTATTTGAAAGGTTTTGTAAAACTGTAATAATTTCATAAGGCAATTGACTTCCAATCATATTATATACATTGTAGTCGTAATGACCGGCGTTACTGGTGGGTTTAATGACCTTCCTTTCCGAGAGTTACTTTCACCGTCCTAACTTTGTTGGCCTTTCAGTCGCCGCCCGAGATGAAGGCACCGAGACGATGTTACCCAGAGATTTACAATCAGAGAGAACTGGCGTAGACCACCACAAAATCCACCCGCGGCCAATATTCCAAGATAATTAATTCTCTCAGGCCACTATTGAAGTTAGAATAGCAAATGAATGGGCCGTATGGGCGCGTAGGCGTGCCTTTAGAAGTCCCCGCTGAGAGTAGGAACGAATTACACATTAGGACTTATTGGCTTCGATTTACGATTTGACTCGTCATGCCGACGTCAAGCCTTTTTCTTTCCTATACGGACATCGCATTAGCAGCAGATTGCCAGCAGTAGATGATTATGCCTGCTAATCAGTCAATTTATGAAAAAATACGCCAAATTGAATCTGGAAATCCCGATTACGCTACATCATTTGCGTTTAGTATACTGCTGTGCCGCACTTTTTGTGAAATATCTGTGGATTCATAATAAAAAAGGATCCGGTTTGTACGGAAATTGGTCGCTGCCTGTCTTATAATATTTTGTGTGAAATTAATTTCTCAAAATTCTGTTTTCCTTTGGGATATCATATTTTTATGTCATATCTTTTTACGAGACGTGTAAAGCAAGTCATCTATCCCCGTATTGTATTTTCATTGTTAAACAAAGTGGTATTTCATGTTTGTATCTCAAGCACTTGAATTTACTTGATTGGAGTTAAAATAGTACCGATATTGAGATAGCTTAAGCTGCACTCCTCTGTGGCGAGAAACGTTCCCAGTCTCGGCTCTCGTGGCCATCGCCCGGAACAATGTTATCTTCTCCCGGCCGGTAATCTCTCTCAATTGGGCAAACGCTCGTCCAACAAAAGGCTTTAAAACCTGGCGTTTGTGCAGAAACGACGATTCGCCGGGCAATACATCAACACTGTACGTGAGAAATTTCTCCCGTGACATTTCGATCGGAGGACCCAGTTTGTACTCTCATAATGCTCATGAATAATACCTACGCGTGCATTTCGAATTGCGATAATCGTCAATGCTATTATCAACTCTGTAAGAAGTATTCTTCAACAGTTACGCCCATAGTTTTTTCCACTTCTTGGGTGTACTAACACGATAAATTATTATGTTATTAAATTGCCAGATTTAATACCCAGTAATATTTCATTGCGTTATTCTAGTTTTGCAATTGATAGGTAATATCGCTTTGTGAAATCTCTGTGCAGACTCCAGGAAAAGGAAATAGAATTATTACCGAAGGACTAGTCAGTCTGAAAAACGTCAGCGCTACTATCGGCTCTGGCTCTTTGACTGAGATTTGACTTGGGCGCCTCCCTTCCGGGATTAGGGCGAGGCCACGAATATCTCGAATTGAAAAGGGGAAGGAGGAAACAGAGACGAGAAAATTAGGCTGAGATAATTTCACGCCTGATTTATGAATGGGGCAGGGGGGGGGGATATCGGCTGAATGGGTCCTGGATTTGGAGGCCCGGCCGGTCGAGATCGTGAATCTCTATATCCCAGACTATAGGCCTACTCTCAGTTGGTGCCGTCATTGTATGTAAAACACCGGTGTGTTGTCTGCCCACAACAGCCTCCCCAGCCTTACCCGGTACCTCCCATTAGCGTGGGAGTAGAGCTTTGTCCCCCGTCCATACTGTTATTTGTCCGCCTGTACATCATATACTTGCATCGGTTCGGACCAAATTTCTATTACTGTTTATAGAATTCTATTGCGAGGATATTTGACTCGGGAAATTTCTTTCCATAGTTTCTTTCTAGCATAAGATTCCGAGTTTCGTGGTCTGCGAGGGTCCCCTTAGCAGGTTTGGTCTTTTGCCAGACCGGTTTCGGCTGCTCGCCTTTGCCGTGACACGGTGAAGTAAGTGACAGCGCAAACAGGATACCCCACAAGCATCCCTACAAAGTACAAAAGTGCCTCTACTGAAGATAGCGAGCAGAAGAAACTGGTCCACCATAAGACCAAATCACAGAGAGGATGTATCCCTTCAAGAATACACAGACTTAAGGTTTAATAAAATGAACGAGGGCAGAAGTAAGGCAGGAACAATACTTGTGTGGAAATTAAACTGCGAAGAGAAAGTTTACTCGCTGGCTACACACCCTGGTATTTAACTTCCCTTGACCATGGGATTCTCATAACTGTTTCGCTTATTTCGCTTCAAGAGTAGGATTACATTTTTTTAAGGATGTTTAGAACTAATTCCCTATAATTTACTTAAGTCTTAGTTGTGTAGAAATTAGCTGTTAATCTTTTCACTGTTGTAAATATAATGTTATAATTTCTAGATTGTAGATCATTGATCGCGGTATTTTGAAATTTCTTGTCTTGGTATGGAGTAAATGTTTAGAGGACCGCGAATTTATTTAATGTTTTTGAATTTATTTCACGATAACGCTGTGTGCGTTTTAAATGTATTGAAATATTGTACCGGCGGACTCGAGCAATCCATTGTATGAGTTTCATTTATGCAAATGAGTGGTTGGGTTCGCTTTTTCTCCGATGTGACTCAGTCGTGTAGAGTATTGTGGGTGAGCGGGGTTGCGGGGGATGCTGTAACACTGTGGGCCGGACAGATGGACCCGTTTTCAGTGTAGGAGGTCTCGCGCCAGAAGCCCAGTCGCCGGGCACACATTTGTATTCAAGGTGAATCGAAGAGTGGGTGTCCGCTGATTGACCATTGTTTCATGGACCGCGCCTTCCCCCCTACCGCCTTCACCCTCGGCCATGTAAATAAACCGGCCGGCGAACGGAGAAACCTGGCCGGGGCATTGTTTTGGCTTCCGAAAATAAACCGGGGAGCCGTTAGCCGAGGGCCCGGAGAGACATATGGTGCCGGGTCCATTAGATCGGGTTTCATCCGGGTGTGGGAAGTCTGCTGTACGGCAACGACTGAACCCACTTATTGGCCACGCGATCGACGGACAGCTCTTACTGTTTTTTTTTTCTTTTTATTTTATGTCACAATAAAAATTTTGTACAATTATACCGAGTGTCAGAGTGATGAAATATCCTTTTGTCGAAGAATCCACCCATTGATGGTACTCCAGCACCAACCTTCACTAGACAGTGTGGAAATCGCGTGGTCGTTTCCTCATGAGGCGGCGCTCGGGATTTTCAAAAAGGTGATGCGATGAGAGCGAAGGATAGTTTTACCAAGGATAACAGGTTGTAATGATTGAATTTTGCAGGAGTTAGACCCTTTGATGGACCCCCACAGCTCAATTCCTTACGCCCGGATTTGGTTTCTGTACATTTTAATCTTCTATGTGGATTCCGTGTTAATCGTCTGTCCAACTGCAGTCCCAAAGTACCGCACATGATTTTCAATAGGAAGTTGGGACAGAAGAGAAGGTTGGGTTCAGGAAAACAGGAGGACATGTTGCCCTTCCGAAAGTAAAATTAGCGTGTGCGCCTTTTTAGGTCTAACTTTCAAAAACGAAGATAAATCGTAACAGTTTCAACATTTTACTATATCCGCAAATTGACCGTTGTTCTTGTAAAAACATGTTGCCCTGTAACACAATTATTGATTACCGGTTATGATGAAATACAAAATGAGATTAGAAACGACGCTGCACTTGATCGTGAAGTGGTTGGGACATTAATTACGGAAATTCCAACACGGAAATTGAATCTCAAAGTAATAATTCTCGGTATAATACAATCCAAATTGTAGCAATATTTTATTGTAAATTACAGTATGAATGAATTCATAAAAGTATTCCTAACATTTCATTCACGAAAATGATAGTCAGTTGATTTTATCGTATATATTAGAGAGGATATACGAAACCGGTCAAAATTGGATGGCATCCCGAAAAACTGGACAATGGATTGTGGGATCTGAGTAGAGTGTCCTTAGCAAAATATTAATAATTGAACGTTAGAGATTGTGTAGAGGTTTACGATAATCTGACTTGGTTTAACATGCACGGAAAACGAATATGAGAAATATTTTACTATACTAACATGAATGTCGATCGCGAATCAATCCGATTTTCAGCGTAAAATATATTTGAGAGTTAATTTTCCAATTTGTAAATCGACTTCTCGACAGGTCAGGGCGTATAAATCAGAAGACTCGGGTGGAATATTGCCGTTAAACTTTAATCGTATAAAAAATGTTGAAGAATGACGCCTTTCCCGGTTGGTTTGTGACCAGGTTTTAGTCAGACAGATATTGCGGTTACGAATCCTACACGGTTCGGTTCTGTATTGAGTCACGCAGACGTGGGCTTTGTGTGCTGCCATCTGGTTAGGTGCCAGTAAAGTACCCTGACAATGAAATATCCGATCAACATACCTGTTGTAGTATGATATACTATAGTATATGGTATGAATATACATGTATATGTCAACGCGGTTCCATTTCGTAGTTGACAGAATAGCGTAGAAAACACTTAACTACTAAAGAATAAAGACAAACAGCTTTGTCGAGTGGACATTTTTCGTGTTACCTAATACCCACATGACCCAAGGCTTGAATCAACTAGTAATTGTCAAATTAATGAATCTCATTTCTGATTCGCTTCTTACCTAAGTATTTGCCGCAATTCGACAATCCAGAACTATTACCCATTTAAATTTTCCTTTTTAACTATTTACTGAATACTTTCTACAAATATTACAGATAGTGTTACTGCCGTTAAAAACAAATTGATAAAGATTACCGTCACGAAATCGACCAGGAATGCATTTAAAACCCCAATTTTTGCGTATTTGTGATGTAACCATGATTTGTTATCGGGCTTTGAGTCATACAGCTGAATACCACTTAATATTGTGACGTTCCGTTTGCTTTGTACAGATAACGGTAGAAAGAATATATGGTTGTAAATAATAAGGGCATCCGGATAAAAATTTTTAAAAATTCGTTGGAATCGTGGGAGATTATAATAATAGTATAGAGAGTATAACAGGGAGGCTTGCTGTACAAGAATTTTATACTTTAACGACCTTGACCTTTCGAACGGAAGCGTTGATCTAATGTTATACGAATTAATGGATTCTTTTGTTATGCTAACGGATTTTTAATGGAATATCATAGACCGGATATTGGTGTATATTGTAACCATCAAAAGTCCCAAAATTTGGTCCATTTTATGTTTTCGTTCATTATTTTAAGGCATTCCTTATATTGGAAATTTACATATTTCTTTGTTTTCTGATGTAAATTTATTATCAATTAGAATTAATTTTAAAATTTATTAAATTGAGCGTTCAATGATTCAGCCGAATGATTAAAAAAAGGTATGATTCAAAACAATGTCTCTGGACGCTATCAACGGGAAATATGGGGGCTTAATCAACTCATTTTTGCGAATAGACGAAGCTAATATTAGTCGTAAATTGTTAATTTATCGGATATTTTTCCATTCAATTCAAAGGAATGTGGATAGTAGAAATGGAAGTGGTTGGAAATATGAAATTGTTCTGTAGTTGGGAGGGACCGAAATTCCGGGGGACCCAAAGGGGCTCATTTATGACTTTACGACGGTACGAACGCCACATGTTACACGCGCGGGCGGCAAACACACACAGACGGTCCGTACATGACTCGACAGCCGACGGTTTATTGTACCCCTTGCTGAACGTAATTATATTAAATAAACTGCGGTGAATTTAAATTGAACTGACAAAAAAAGAAAAGACTAATTCGCCCAACGTGGGGCTCGAACCCACGACCCTGAGATTACAAATCTCATGCTTACTTGGAAAAGTGTTGCCAACGGAGCGCACTTAATATAAAAAAAAATGTAATATATCCCTATTTTTTTTTTAAATATATTATCAGTAACGAAAGTAATTATGCCGTTACGATCGAGCCTATAACAAGCAAAATATTTTTCGTTTCTTGTATTTTCGATTAACATTACAAATGTACTCATTGTTGAAATTACAACGTATGTATATCCGACAGTGAAATATATTATGGTAGAAATGTATGTATACGTGTAATGAAATTCGGAAAGTTCACCGATTCTACTTCCTGTTGGGAGGGAATAAAAAAATCAGTGATAATACTGATAATAGTGGTCTTACTCATTATTACCGAGCTCTAGAAAAATGTTGTTGAGAGATCACAACAGTCGAAATATTCCGAAACCCGCCTAGATCCAAATTATTGTATAAACCTAACACTGTATTGTAATAATGAAATAGAGTGCGCAGTAAGAAACTAAAAAAAAAAATAAATAAAATAATAATTTTAATTCGAAATATAGGGATATTTTGTTGCGGTCACGAATGTTCGGGTTACCACAACAGATATATTCCCGTGACAACTCAGTTCTGATGTTCGGTTCGGTCAATTCCCCCGGTCGTACAATGGTTCGGACATATGGGATTACTAGTTCCAGGTTCGTTTAATTTATTATAATGAAACAGCGTACAGAATTCATGTATCCGTTCGATATTAGAGTTATAGAAGCAATAACTTGTTTCTTAATACAGCACGCGCTTAATAATCGATACCTTACGTGTACCTTAAGTGCTATTCCTGTCCGCAAACAACGGAGAAGTGTCACAACGCGAGCCTTCCTTATCAATTGACTTTGCCGAATTATATTTGAAGGTATTATTGATAAATTCAAATAGCGCACACAACGAATTGCACGGCGCTATAATAAATCTCTGTCGGCGCTATCTCTCTAATTCGTATTTCGTGTTAGTCGTTAGCAGTGAACAGTAGTAATACAAGCTGTAACCGCGATATGTCCCCCATAAGATTTTATGCGACACAAGTTTTCCATCCCGTTTTCACAGCGATATATATATATATATATAACGTTAATGGCGCCCAAACTAGTAACGCTATTATTTTCGGACTTTTAATGCTTATTAAAAAAAAAAAAATATCGGCCATCTAAATTGCATTCTCTGATCCCGACGTATTTATTATATTTTTATGGTGCATACGACTGCATAAGGCTTTTATGTCCGATGCTGCCATCTAGCATCTAGTGGAGGAAACTACCGAAACCCGATTCGCCGGCTGCCCAGTAGAGAGCGGTGCCTGCCTCCCCCCCGTGCTACGAGCAGGCCTTCCGTATACCTTCAGTTTCTGCAGTCCATTTTTTGCTGTGGTTTCGGTTATACTGAGCTTTCATGTAGCTTTATGTCGTTCATTTTCAGACTAGTAATAGAGCCGAATCTTTGAGAGTAACTATTCCCGATATTTTATTTTAAATTGAAATTGTATATAAATATTATTAAACTGGGGTAGACTAGTTTGGCCCTTCTCGGCGGTTTCCATAACATTTCGGCTTAAGTCAATCAACTTCGGACTTCTGTCATTCCACTGTAACTGTTTTGTAACATATTGCAAAATTAACAGTCAGTATAATGACACTGCTGATAGAACTCTTTGCGGTTTGATGTATGCACCCGATTACAGCGATAAGAGGGAATATCAAATCGACAGTCTAGAAGTCAGAGTAACGAGTGATAATTATTTTCCCTGTTTCCCTAATATTTATTATTCTTCGATACTCACTAATGTGCTAGGAAATGCGTATCCAGTGTTAAATATTTTGTCACTATATCATCCTCAGTGTTACCTTTTAGAACACCGCGGTACCGCCTCCGCTTTACCCGAAAAACAGTATACTGTTTTAATAATATCGAATCTTTTCAAAAAAGGAGTACTTTCCCGAGTGTACTGACGTTGGCCTCTGTCCTATTTGGATGTTTCAGCTTACGACTTGGCGCAGAACAGTCATGTCCAGGATGCGTTCGTCATCGCAGTGGAGGCCCAAGCAAGAGAGAGGCTCGAGCGACTCTCAGCCCTCAAGAGGATCAAGCCTGTCGATATGAGCAAACTATCACAGCAGGTAGTGAACTGCCCTTATCGCCGTTTTACAATATATACACTATTTTGCAATTCAAACCCCCCCCCTCCCCCACTTATTATACCGCAGTATAATCTCGTAATTAGATTTAGGTTTCTGCTCTCTGCCCAACGCGGCCGGTCGCAGCCTCCTCCACGTGTTCTGCTCAGATCAGATTTATTACTGCGGAATCGCGGTTGAACATGGCGCAGGCCCTTTCGCGGCAGGAATACTCGCAGTCGAGTATTAATAAGTCGACTGATGTTAAACGAAAAACTGCTTTCTTACACCGCTCGAAGCGCAATTCAATTGCGGAGAATTTAAAACGAACCCGTGCGAAACTGATTTCCATCTGTTCAAGTCAGAATTAGCAAACAGTTTTTCGAGCTGAGACCACGATTTAAACTATAAATAGCGTGTAGATAGCGATGTTTCAGTGATCATGCCAAATTGGCATTACAGACTGAAGGACTTCCTTGCGTATTGTTTAAAAATTCAGAACACAATTCCAGGAACTAGAATGTAATTTTGTGGCCACTTAAGGGATATGCGTACTGTAATACGACATTATTTTATGAATCTTTTCTAAAATGTATATTTTCTTGAGAGATTAATCAGGGCGTACGGTTTTATTAGTTTTAAAACTCGATAATATATGCGTGGGGCGCGCTGTCTCAAAGAATCCGCTGACCGAAGAATAAAAGGCATTATGTAAAAGGGTGATTCAATCGTGTTTGTTTACGCTGAGTCCAATCATTTTATATTTGTCACATGCCATAAAAAAAAACCAAGAGCTCCCCCCCCCAAAAAAAAAAAATTGTCTGGAAATTGTTTATGAGAAATAGACTCTTGAGAAGTCTATTACAAGTTTTTATTATCGGCGTCATTGAGAACGTACTGCAGCCTTCGTTATCAACCCTTCTCCGGGTCAGTAGTATATTGAACATACATATCAATATAAAACATTCCAGCGAGTGATATTCTGGTCGTTTTACCTTCAGTCATATTCGAATATATAAATGTACGGATATTTGTTTTCGTATAATATATAAAGGTTCTAGGTAGGAAGTGGGTGAATGATTTCACTCGTGCATATTGAACTCTAGGCAGTGTCTCGGTGGTATATGACAGTTAACCGAGGTGAGATGGGGGAGCTTCTAAGCCTTATAGACAGAGGGGGGGAAATCTCAATAAAGTGTGTGTAGAGGAGAGAGTAAGTAAGGGGGAGGGTTCATCTCTCTTGTTTCGCCGATAAATTACCCTGAGAGAGAGAGAGAGAGAGAGAGAGAGAGGGAGGGAGAGGGAGAGAGGGAGGAGATAGGGCCACCACCTTCATTACTATTCCCTCTGTCCCCGGCCCATTGCTCCACTATCATCGGGTTCCGTCATTCTCAGCCGACCGGCTTTAAGCGCAGTCAGTTTCGATAACACCGGACTCAAAGGGCCCGTAGATTATTCGTAGAAACGACAAAACCCTCTATAAATGTCTTCCGCTTATGGAAGAATTGCGAAACATTAAAATTTACCGAAACGATAAGCCAATTTGTTCAGTGAACGCAGATTGGGAAGAAGGGCGATTTGGCTATTATGATTTTTCTGTCTCGTCTCGATTAGGAGTATTTGTGCCACCTATTATATTATATTGTTGTAACGCTTATCTAGGAATAATATTCGCTGTAATATGATGCGTCGGTTCTGTTTCAGTTGAATCAGCAGAACCCTTCATCGACAGAAGCAGAATTGAACGGTTTCATCGAGAACAGCCCGATTTACGTGACCTCGTATCCTCCCGTGGGTGGTCAGACAGGAGGAGGTACGAGCAAGGCGAGCGCGAGCACCACACCGGGAGGCACACCGGGCAAGTCGGCAACAACAACACAGCCCCAGGAGTCGACCACCACCCAGCAGCACCAACAGCAACAGCAACAGCAACAACACAGGGCCAAAGCCCTCAGCAACGGAGGAGCGGCTATAGTGGCCGCGGCAGCCGCAGCCGCCTCCCTGCCGGCCGACGACCAGGAGCCCGAACTGGAACTGAAACAGGAGCTGAAGCAGGAGGAACTAGAGAAGCAGCGCCAGGAGGTGGACGCCGGGGAAGAGGGCAAGGCTAAGAAGAAGGAGGAGATAGTGGTGGTCGGCGGACGGAGGAGGAGCAGCAGCACAGCCTCCGCCTTCACCAACGGCGGCACCGAGGTGCTTCTCATCGGCCAGGATGTACAGCAGACGGCGGCCGCAGCCTCCGCCTCTCTCAAGGCCGCACCATCCCAACTAGACAACACCCTCAGACCGAACGACGACTACGTCACCAGGTCAGACTATATTTCACTATACTAATAGACTTAGCCTACTCGGTAACATACGGATCGCACCTAGATACTTGCACCTAACACCCTAGTACGGGATATATTCGCGAGATTCGCAATTTCGGCTTAGAAGTTGTTACGCCTCCGGCAGTTCAAGCACTCTCCCTCATCGATATTACAAGGGCGGCGAGCCCCTATTATAATTGGAGTGTGTAAAGGCGAGCTATAAACTGGTCGGTGGCGGCCGCGGCCCTCATTTCTCTAGTTATCGCCAAATTTGGAAACGCGGTCGGTATTCCGCCACCGTCGGACCTCTCCAAAGTGACCCTTCCGACCGAGGATGGGTTAAGAGCGCCAGAGCATTTCTGCTAAGATTATCTCCTCTTTAATATCCGTTTTCAAGTATTTTCATTATTTATGGACAATTATTTACAATTATAATGTTCATCGATTTGATCCAGAAAGTACCAAACCGCAATGACCAATATCCAGATTTGGGTTGGAATTTTAATCATTAGCCGACGTTTCCGAACAAATCGACTCGTAAATTAAACAGAATGAACTCCGCCGGGTTATTTTCGCATCGTGTCGAGGAAATATTCAATCCTGAAAGTGGCAACGTAACATACTTTTTGTAAATTGTTTGGAGGATTTTCTTATATTTTATATTATAAATTCGAAAGGTCTTAAAATCAAACGATTCATTCGACAAGGACCTCCCCCGGTAGGTGGTTTTAATGGGGTCCCACTTTCTCAACTTGAAATGTTAATTGGACTTCAGGGAAGTGCTCGAGGCCGACTGTTCTCCGAATCTTTTTAGGAGGTCGACCTCTGCCTTTCTTCGAAGGGACGTCCCACCCGGGTGGTTGTTGTGGTGACCGCTGGTGGGAGGGGGGAGAGGGCGTTGGATGTACCTTCTTCGATGAAGAAAAAGTGTGGCGGCTCTAATTGATAGTGGGTAATTGTTGGTACAAATAGGTCGTGTAACTCGTAATTGCACAATTTTCCCCATAATGCCGTCCCCAAGTATCCTTGATGTCACCACCCGCTGGCTATTCTTCTACGCGTCTCGCTTACGGCTTGATTTTACTTCGTTATTGCCGTCGTAAATTTCTATTCCATTCCTGTAGACCTGTAGAAAGCACTGCATTTCTATTAACGGTAAACACTTTGTTCGAAAACCTAATAATATTTGCAGCTAGTATATTACCACAGCTCTGTGATGTGATCCCAGTCTAACCGTAGATACAGTAGAGGGACTGACACTAAGTAATATATTGAAAAATTAACATTTTAGTAGACAAATTAGTAATAATATGCGGCCCACCGCCATTACTAACAGAAAGTGGCGAGTCATGGTCATTGCGATTTAATTTTAATCGTCCAGGAAATTGGATCTGAAATCGTGCAGAGCTTGTACAATTGTGACTCGGGGTTTTCTCCGAGTAATACTCCAGGCGGGTCTTCTACCGCAGAACGACGAGGGTATGCGGTTATCGCCAAAGTATCTCGAACGGCGGTACGTTATACGTTGTTGGGCCGAGTAAACTGAAATTATTTCCAACCCACCACCGGAGGGATTATTCAAATTTCGACTGGGTGTACAGAAACAGGAATTATCCTCGCTCTCCTGTACAGTTTCGTTTCGGTGATTGCGTACAGCCAGCCTCGAATAATTGCGGCGACCCAATGCCCAACAGAAAGTCTCAAGGATTCCTATCGCGATCAGAGTAACGCTCGGGGAATAGAGAGCCATTGAATTTTAAATCGCACGATATTTCGTTTTTCGGGTGGTCCGTGGGACGATTGTTTCTGGGACAAATCTGTTCCCAGATTACTAAATTTCCCGTCTCCAGTGATCGCTCAATGCCTCGTCAGGTCGTCCTCAAAACATTGACTAAGGCATCAGACTGGTATACACTTCACTGGTGTAACCCCCAACCCACCCAACCCTATTATCTTGGTATATGGTAGTCGTTTATTTCTTCGATGTAAGCAACATTTTGTCACGAGCCACATGTAAGAGATAAAACACATAGGCAGACCTCTACGTTTATATTCATAACGTTTATTGTAAGCATTTATTTAGAGGATGACCAAAGTAATGGGTACTGTTTAATTTCTCGACAAAGAATAAAGACCCACGTTTTTAGCCTCAGAATTAAATTGCGTTAATATGCTAAACATTGTGATTAGTCCAGTAATAGCCGTTCGTATATTGTCAATCTAGTGCCAGTGGCGGTGTAATTGACTGTTGATATCGAGTGTCATTTTAATATGCACCATGAATTGTGCGACTAGTAGAGTGAGTGGGCTCGAATATGGCGTTTTAACATCGTTCATCGCTCAGAATTTCATCATCTGTCATCCTATACCTTATTGGACATCTTAGTCACTAAATACGCTACTCGGGCAGAACTCCGGTTCCGTAAGGGCGTCAGGGAGCCGGGTGGAGGAGAGTGAGAGTGATGCGTAATTGAGAGTGCGGGAGGGGAGTTACGAAGCGGGAGGAAAGGCGGAATGGAGAGAATACGGTTTGAAAACAGAGGGGAAAGAGACGGGAAAGCCGAAGCTTCCAGAAGAGAGAGAGAGAAGGGAAGAAAGAGGGAACAGATAGATTTGGCAACGCCGCGCATACCTGAGGACTCCCCCTCCTTCCCTCTTACCAAGGATATAACCGCCTCCTTCTCCTCGGGACTTCTTCATCTTCCAATTCTTCAGGGCCGCCTGTTTCGCTTCTCTTTCCTCCTTCGCTTTCTTCGATAAGCCCGACCGTCCGTTCCCATTTTAAATCGGCTCCAATCGCCCCGAGGATATCGACCCCTTCGCACCGCAGTCGTTTCCGTCAACTCCGTCCAGAACAAAGGGTACATTTAGAGCGAATTTGTGACGATGGAATCGTTAATTAATATGAATCCTGTAGCCCCTAAAGGTTCGTAGCGTGAAATACCCTTTGAATATATTATTTACGTCTGTGATCCCGTGATTTTCTGCATCCAGTTAGCAGTATACCCAGGGGTGTAGTCGATTTGTGATGAACCAATCATACCAACGTTATGAGATAGTAACATCAGTGATGGAGTCCACAGTGGACTGAGTTGAGTACAGGGCAAACAAGAAAAGTGCAACGTGATAACTTAGAGTGGTACCAGTAATTTATTAAAAATATTAGTCGTAGTTTTTTCCAAATAGAGCATCAGTGATTTCCCCTTCATTTAGGATAACCATATTGACCCGAGATGATTAAACATTCTGGTTTTAGACCTAAATAATCCAACAAACTTATTCCAAACCCTCCTCATTTTCCCCATCATTTATGCAAAACATATTCCGTAGGCGTACCTGAGTCATCAACAAATTGTTGTCCTCTCTCGTTCTCAGAAAATTGCCTCCAATTGGCTTATATGATGAATTTTTGACTCTCGGTTAACTAGCGAAAAACAGATTCGCCTGTACATAAATATCCTTACGTATATTAGTATTAGCTTCAAATTTAGCGCATGGTCTCTTTTTTGTAAGATTTTCATTTATCCAGAATTAAAAAACACGCAAACCTAATAGGTGTCAAAAACATATTAGTTACTGTATGATTTAGGACCTTCGTTCGAATTAGAAATAAAATTTTTTTTTGTCCTCATCGAGTATGGAATAAGCATGAAGGTATTCCAAATGGATATATACTTGTTTTTAAAGTTGTTTATTCCTGATTGAATTTCAGGACGGTTTTCAGATAATCTACGTCAAATGTAATATGCCGTAACATTTCATTATGAGAAAACTCGAAATCGTTCTATCCATTAAATGATTTCCATCGCCTACCTATTTCTGTTTGCCGTAAAGGACGATTAATTCCTAGGCCGGCTGTCATTATTCTGACCTATTCCTCGTGATTTACCATTTCCCGATTTCACCGGTGATTCACCGAGTACGCACATACATTATCTGGAAGCGATCGGGCCCGTGTAATTTCTTGTAACCGGTACGAGGACGCTCCGGCCCCGTTACGTGCCGAGAGATAACTTAATTAGTAAATTAAAAAGGAAAAAAGAACCAGATTGGGGAAGAAAAAATGCGTTAAATGACCGGTAGCTCGTACTATTGCACGAAGACCCATATTTCGGCCGTTTTAGCGGTCTCCGGGCGCGTACCGAATAAGCGGCCTCATTCCTCAGCTTTTAAGATTTATTTCAGGTGTAAAAAGAACGAGGCGAAAAACCGTTTCTGAAACGGCTACGAATCAACGGGATCTTGAACTATGCACATAATTTATTCACACGATTCATCGTTTAAAACGGGTAGCTCATATGATCCCCCCTATGTTTTAGGATTGGGCCAAAATCGTAATTAGTTATACCATAATATGTTATCGGAATCCTTTTCTGTTGGGTATAAGTATCCAGAGAAACATGAGGAAGGAAAAAGAGAAAAACTCACGGGTGTTATTCCAAGATCTTGTGGATTGCCTATTATCTGGCTATTCGTAGGCTAAAAACTAATTTAAAAAAACTGTATAGCATTATACCGCGGTGGGAAAATTCCCAGCCGTTTTGAAAATAGTCAAGTTGGCTCATAACTGATAACGGGTAAATGCCAACCACTCGAATTAGGGTTGATTAACCGTTAATCGTGATTGTGTCCAGCAGTATTGGGCCGAACCCCGGTTTCTGGAAACCGAATTTAAATTCAGTCGGCGTGCGGAATGGGCCCTGTTTCATATTTCACAGCCACTTTCCGTTTCGGTATGCCGGCCAGTTTTTCTTTGGTGAACCGCTCTGGTGAAAACACACCGGGACAAATGGAATCGCAAATAGGAGACGCTCCATTATGTTGGGCGCCTCCGCCCGCTTTCTCCCGGCCGGCCGCAGCGTAGAAAATTTCATTAAAACTCCTTCATAAAATGATTTGGGGCATAAAAATTAAATTTAACGAGTCGGCGTTTCCGCGTTCTTTTTTTGGTTGGTGAAAATCTTTAATTTTCGTCAGACGTTGTTTCCGGGGAAGGCGAAGAATAGTTTTATTGCCGCCGTAGAAACTTCGAAGGGAATTGAGAATACGTTAAATATACAACAAATATATATATATATATATATATATATATATATATATATATATGAAACTTTCAAACCGTATGCTGAATAGCCTATACATAGCCCCGCTACACTATCCGCCGGTTTGGTCGCCACATTTTTCAGTCATGACAAATGCTTGACGTAATTAATATTCATGATAATGAATAACGATGACCACTTGAGTAATCACCGACTCATTTTGTCACCTTGCATTTTTGTCATGTCAGAATAACCTTGTGACGGCTTTGTATAAACTCTGAAGTACTTTATTTTGAGAAGCACGAGTTAAAAAAAAGCTCTAATTTTTACAACGCAATTTGACTAAATTACAACAACTGATTATCGCACTAAAGTTTGAATACAGAGAGGATAAGAGTTTCGTAATGCGAATTTACTTAATGACCTATCTGATGCAGAATGTAAGAAACTTGTTTTGGATTTGGAAACTTCTGACACCGCCCGCCCATTTGTTCCCAAGTTAGACCCGTTTCGGATTTTGCCGTTGTACCGTTGGCAGCCGTGCAGTCTCCGGGAAGAAACCGAAACCGGTCCTTGATTTGGTCGCAAATAGACGAATAGAAAGATAAACTGTGGTCACTAGTAAATAGGTATAAATCTAGAACACTTTCGGCAACACGTACCTGACATTTATATATCCTGCCTTAGTCGTTGTTCCGCTTGTTTAAATATTTGAACAACTTCTATTTCAATAATAATAATAAGGAGAATACTAGAGATATTAATATATACTGTAGATTATTTAGAGCAGGGAACGTGCTCTACCTGCAGGTTGGGATCGGGTTGTTGGAAGACCCACAAGAGGGGGCGGGGTCCCCCCTCGGCCCGTACCTGTCCCGCACAAACGCACACATGCGTCCCACCTTACAGTTCTTTACGAGGTGCATTACTAAAGGCTGCACACTCCGACCGACTGTGTACGGTTAGTGCAAATTGCAGTATATGCGGGATGAATAATTTCAACTCGCTCGCGCGTTTTTCTTTTTTCCAACGGTATAGGTCTCTCCTAAGTCTCTAATATTTAGTATCCCTATTGCTAACCGAGCTTTTATACAGAAATTAATGTTTTTGTACACGTGTTCAGGTTGTGGCCGAGGAATTATGGCTTTAGCGAACCAAATAGCTATAGTTATTTTTTTATTTTAGTTCAGGCATCTAGAACTAAATATTTTTTTTTTAATTTGAAAGAGACACACCGGTGTATTATAGAAAGGCACGGCATGTGTTATCAAGTTAACAGTAAACGGTGGAAGAGGTTGCGGATAATCATGAGGTATGAGGAACAGGGGGTATAGCTTTCTTAAAGGGAAGTTGCACACTATTTCTAGACTACCTGCTGGTACCCCTCCTCCCCTACCACCCCCACCCCCGGCAACAAGTAGAAAGAAAAAACAGTCGTCAGTATACATTCCTAAAGTGGCCTAGTGCCGCTAGCAAGTGGTCCCCTCTATATCCTGAGATAGTGCCACTGATAAAGATAAGCTGCACTGAGTACAGGACCAGTGACACTGAAAATTCTTTACATCAGAACGGAATTGTTAAACCCGGTTAGGTTGGCTACTATTTTGGTGAACGCATTCTTTAAATTCGTCGCCAACAATTGAGTATAAATCTCGTCGCCGTATGAGTTTATTTTAGATTGTATTCCCTTTGTAACTACTGTACGATCACCGATGTACAGAAATGCGGAGCGTATTCATTCGCTAGTAATTTGAGCAAGTTATGAAAGAAAATTGCGATCATCTATCGTAGCTTGTTGTACGCGTATTTTTTTAGTATTATAGTTGCATCTATTTATGAAATATATCTTGCACACTAGCGTGTTTGATTTGCACACTGTTGGTGGCTTCTTCTGCAGTTTTGCTTGTCAGTCAATCTCCTCTTCTAAGTTACTGAATCACACGATTTATTTTACTCGTACCTCTTATCTCATTTTATATTAATTAAAAATTCAGAAAATGTTTTAAACTAATAGTAACAACATTGGAATTTAAAAAAACGCGTTAACAAGATTCTATCAACGGCTGTCCTGCTGCCTTTGGTTCGGATTGAATTAAAAATTCACTCTCCCGATTTTCACTCGGTGAAAGTTTGTCGATTGTGTAGTGTATAGACAAAAATGATACAAACAATTTCAAGCCAAAGCTGCTTTGAAAAATTCTTGTCCAGTCCATACAAAAGCCAGTCAAGATTGGAATTAGGAATACCGCGAAACAGTGGCTATCATTTTATGACTCAATACTTAAGTAATAATTTTCGTTTCAATAAATTAGTTGTCGCCTTGGAACCTTCCAACATTAAATATCTTCAGCCTGTAATGATATTATTAACGGAGAACAGAGAAACGCGGCAGAGATGACGCTAAAGCCAAACAAGAACATCGTTACTGAGTCACCAAATCTCCCGACGATGGTGGGAAACCCTGGTGAAGTATTGAAGATATTGCTCTGAAAGGGTCCCGTCCAAGACTAAACAATAGGGGCGGACATAATGAAACCAATTGTTAAGCATGCTGAGATAATATGAGCTGCATTTCAGATGCATGGTCTGTGCGCAGACCAAATGATTTAAGATAAGAACAGTTCGAAATTCGAAATAACGCAGCAATTTCAGTTGGACTGAATAAAGGTTTTAAGCTGTCCATGGAAAAGTAGCCGTTTCTATTAGTCAATATTAGTTGGTACGAATACGTTTCCATTAATTTAAAAAAATATCCAAAGAAAACAATATAAATAACAACAGTATATATATATATATATAATTGCTATGGCTTCAAAATTGTTTTTTGAAACTTCAAGGATACATTTACAATAATAGATCTACGAGTGGATACATCGCGTTTGGAAATAGTTTCGAAACACGGATACAACTGAAAACGAAATTTGGCCATTTGCCAAGTTGTTATTTGGCGGAATTTGAAATTTAAATGCCCGGGTTTTTTCCGCACGCGTCACGCGCCTATGGAAGATCGGAGTAAACAAACGCATTGCATCGTACAGTAATGCACTGATCGTAAACGGCGTCTAAAATTCCAAGTATTTGTATTTGGGTATTTTCTCAATGACCTATTCCTCTGACCTCTGTTAATTCAACCTTCAAAATTTGATATAATGCCGGCCAAATGTCCGTTTCCCGTTTTCCAGTGCGCACCCAAGGCCAAGGTCTCGTAGTCATTTATTGCCCGCTAAATGACTATAGATTCATTGTAATATAAATTGAATTTTGATTAGTTTTTAAAGACAAAACAGATTTAATATCGCTACCGGCTCATTATACTGTTCAATAGCGTGTGTCTTGACTCACACCCTTGGATAATGGAAATGTGATTCAGGTTCCTGTTAGTTTTGTTGAATGGAAAATAGTTTATAGAACAGACAGGTTGTGAATATGCGAGAAATAGTTTAAAATCTAGTTCATCTGACGTTACGCAGTTAGGATTCTATTTTAATTACAATATGCGGTCGTTATTCAATGGTGATTTAATGGAATCATGAATTGGTAGCATTTTATTGGGAATCTATAGTCAATTAAAATTATTCGCATCGCCTGTTCTTTAATTTATATGATATACATATATGTGTTCGAATCGATGGCTCTGAATTCATAAATATGTAAAAAGTACAAAGTTCTTTTGCGAGTTCTCGAGATTTGCCAACCGCAAGCCCAATTGCCCAGTGGGAAATAATTTGACAGTTGAACGCTTTGGTATTTGCCGAAGGTTTTGGTATCGCGAAGGCCGCAGTAAAAACTCCGGAGTCTGTCCGCGAATTCCTCAGTCTTAGAATCGCTCCCTGTACGAAGTTCAAAGTTATAAGACGAAGCACTGTGTTCCGGTTCACTGATAAGAAAGGCTGCGAGTAGTCGAACGGTTGTTTCCCGCTAGGAATATTTTGTCCGACGTGTTACAACGAGAGAAACATATTGGAATGAACTTATTGAAACGTTCTAGTATCAAAATTGCACTTATAAATTAGCCCAATCTTAAATTATATTATCACTGAAGGATTGAAGTAGATAAGTTTGGTGACGCTACCGGACTATAACTATTTCGGTGAGTAGGGATAACATACTTTCGGCCCATACGTTCAAACCCCAAACAGCAATCCGAGGTTTCGCATCAAGTCAACGACCCGGAGGGAGGGGGAGGGGGAGCAGCGGTCGTCTAATTGGGTACGTGGGGGCAGACCCAGGTACACCCGGGCTAGGGGCTCTTGGGAGTTAACAATTTTCCCACTATTCCCAGAGCGACAGGTGGCCGACAATGCCACCGACAATTTAGTCATTATCGAGTCCACTGAATCGAAAAACAACCCCTACGGTCGGGAAAATAAAATCGAAAAGGAGGCAAACGCCGCGGACGCGACATCGTGCCCGGGTTCGAAAATTCGACTTCTCCTCTCGGAGTTGGGACAACGTGGACGTCAATCAGAATTCACAAGGATCAGTCGGACAATTAATCGCTGATTATACACGACCGGCTATTGTCTCGGCGTACTTTGTTTTGCGCAATCCATTAAAGAATTAGAATAAGACATTGTATTCGGCCGAGGTCAAAGTAATATTAAGGATTAGACTAAATAAGTTGTGCTCATATAGATCCTGTCCGAATAAAGTACTACTATTTTTTTGGTTTTATAAAGCTGATATGGTAATCAAACATGTACACATTTAAACCGAATTCACGACATCTTAAAAGGTAAATTAAAATTGACGTTATTGATATGCCTACTGTACACAATCTTAAAATTGTACATTTCTATGATTTAATCTTGTTACCGTGAAACCCCCCTCCCATAATAGAATCATGGAAGTTGTCTATTTCGCTGTTTTCTCCATTTAATTAAAGATTAAAAACTGCGGTCGAATATAGCTTAATGATTTGGCTGATAAAGCGAGCTATACGAGACAAGTTTCTTGTGCCTCGAAGCGAGTTCCGATATTCATCGTGTGTCCTCCTACTTGACCAGACTGCTGAGCGTTGTGCGCTGTACACAGTTTGACTGGTAATGCTAATTAGCCCAAGATAAGGGCATAAGGGGTTGGGGGTGGAGGATCGCTTGTAATCTCGGCCATCTTGGCCAAAATTTTGCAAGCTAAAGGCAGCCGGTGTTAATTGGGCCCCGTGCAGAAGACCCTGCGATACCCTATCGTCGTCCTCCTATCGGCGGACCACTCCACAACGGACGACGGTTTCACGAAATCATCAGATTAGTATCCCAAAAAAAAAGAAATTTACACGCTGTATCAGAGGAATTACTCTGTCTTGGTATTTGGAAACGGAAAACGAAGTTGAAAAGCGGCAGGTATAATTAACTAATATTTTCGACTGTAAAGTTCGGATTTTTTCGATATTATGGACATAGTGAGGATTTCTGCACTGTGAGTGCCCATTTTTCCTATTTACATGTAGTAGTAACAATCGTTATACAACTATGTATTACAGTAGTTTTCTCAATTTTCTGTCTCCTCTTTCTGTTTCGGTCTTTCGGTCTGGCAGTCAACGAACTGGATATTTAGGCAAGACAAGGATCGCCGTTGTTATTATTATCGCTAGGTTTGAAATTTCGGAGATGTTAAGACCGCTTATATGGGGCACTCGATGCGGAGGAGGGGGCGAAATTCGCAAGGTCAGAAAATCTGTTGAGCACATGGCCGGGAGGTTTGGGACGGGCTCGTTAACAAATGTGCTCGTTTGACCCGAGGCCAACCTTTTTTGTCTTGCCCAGTGGAGGAGAGTGTTCATCTTGGGCCGCGCCCACTACGTCTTTCACTCCGGTCACCGTCCCACTCCCACCCTGCATTCCTCCTACCCCAACACGCAGCTAATCCCCGGCCACAGCTTCGAAAATAGCTTCCAAACAAGAATTAACTGATATAGTTCTTAACAAAAATATAGACGAAAGGAAACAATAGTAAGTACTATTGTCGATTTGTACAAATTGAAACCCACTCTCGTAAACTGAACTTTATTGAATGAAATATACCTCTCCGTCAGTACAAGGAATGCGATTGTCGAAGTACGCATAACTGGCTGGCCATGTTTTGAATGTTGTAGGCCGGCGGTATGCGAACGTACGTAATATGCGTTGTGAACGTTATCATGGGAAGCTGATTTCCGGCCGTTTTGGACGGCACAGGAAGACAATCAGCTCCAGCGTGGGCATTTCCTGTCCGCCCGTTTCGGTAGAAAATTCGACTCCTCTTGAAATTATAACTGCCCTAAATTTCCCTGATTGTCTCGAGTCTTTATCGTTTGGATGGGGTATGGTGTGGGGTGGGGGAGGCGATTCGAAAAAAAGGAAGATTGTATTTCACACGATGGAGGGTACAGTTTTTTTTCCACGTTGGGGCTCTGTTGTGCCGAGTTATACCTGTGGGACGGGGACTTCGGGGTTGGGGGCGGCTTTGGGGGCACCTGCTTCGAGGGAGGCCGCCCTTCCGTGACTGATCCAAAGCTTCCTCCACTTCCACCCACGTTTCCACTACGTTAGCTGCACTTTTGTAAAGAAGTTAACATAGGCCCTAAAACTTTATTCCGTCGGATGAACTGGAAACTGTTAGAAACGAAGCAGTATATATCATGATAAAACCACCAATATTTGATAGTTATACACGGAGATCTAGGATACAAAAAAATTGTATTAAATTACTAATTGTTTCAATTGAAATCGACCCAATTTCTGTGTTAAATGCCCTTTCATTTCGTGCTCTCAGTGTTAGCCAAGTACGTGCGAAAGTAGATCTGCTGAATCATAAAAACACTATGCGTTGATCAGCTGTTCAGATGAACTGGTTTTACGCCTACGGAGCCGACCAATCGGTTTAACGACGTCTGACTCATGATTAGTTTATTCGCGTATCGGTGGAGTCAACTTATGCATTTCTTGAAATCTCTTTGAAAGAAGTCGGAAATCATCGCGTTGAAATTTTGAAAGCTTTCTTTATACTATGAAAGCGCACAGTTGAGAGCAGCATTAAGGACGTATAATTGTCGTTGCTCTTATTAATAAATTAGTCAGTTTTCCCACCGGTTTTTAGGTATCTTCTGTTTAGTAAAAGTTATATTTGCATGGCCGTTGTTATTTCTTCGTGAATTTGGATCCTCGTTTATAAAACTGTTCCGCGTTATGACGGGTAACGTTTCTTCCCGTGAATTTCTTTCTTTATCTGCATTATCTGAATCTTTACCGTATCTCAACAGAAAAAGCATATCTCAAAACAGTTGGGGAGGCTGTTTATGAGAGGAATTTATTGACGTTCGAGGTTGGGGATGTTTTCCCAGGGCGACGTGGCTCGTGTTGGGGACTGGCCCTCGGGGTTAAATAACTTATTGTCGTTCTTAATTCGCGTAGTGTGACAGGAACTCCTGGACTTTCTTTCACGGGTTCGGCGCCTCCATGAATATTTAAAATCCAATCTGACTCCCCTCTGCCCCTACCGGGTCGTCCACCTTCATCTTTTCCAAAGCTCAACATATTGCATATTAAACGTGTCCCTCCCTCTCTTTCTCCCTCTCGGCCCATTCAACTCGCGTTTTCCTTTCGAGGCCCAACTCTTCCATACTACGTTATTGATTACCCTACCCTAGTCCCGGATCATCATTACGTGTCGTTTTATGAATCGGCGCAATTCTATGTTGTTCATATAAGTACAAAAGAATAACAGCTGCGTGTATTTAAAATGTTGGCGAAACGGGTGAAAAGAATATATGAATCGGAAATACGTGAGGACGGAAAGGAATGGTTGGATTTGTGGCGGCCCTACCCTCAGTCAAAGAGTACCTGTGGGTCCCTTTGTTTGAGCCCACGCGTGACCCCAATCAACCTCATTCAATATTAGGAGGACGCACCTTACACCGGAATAAAAGGGTATTTCTATACAACCCTTCGGAAATTCGAAACGGGTATTGCATAAAGGGAGGGCCGTCGGGTCCAAGAAATCGGGTTCCAACTTCGGGCGATGCAGGTGATGTCGGCAGAAATGAATATCTAATATATTTGTGCCTCAGTAGTCGAAGGAGATTGGTCACCTGATCGTCACGAAGTTTTCTAATATCTGCCGTGCTTATCTTTCGGAAAAGTGAACTACAAACCGTTTTGACCTTCTCTCAGAACACTCCTTCCTTTGTTTGTATTTTACCTGTCGCAGAGGAAACTGTTACGTGAACAAACTTCCGGTCATAAACAACCGGTGTCTTCATTTAGATCGGCCGTTCTCAACGTTTCTAACTTGGAATCATTTTTCATTTAACTGGGACAGCCAGGGTATTTTTATAACAAAGCTTAGTTTTAGATTTAACGTAAAATAATGTATTTTCAGCAACACAATTTTTACAGTCGAATAATATGGTTGAAAACGCACGTGTGTATGACATAGTAATATGTCTTACTAAATGGGTTTTTTCTGACCGTGTGGTTGTGCCAAAGCCAATAATCGCGCGAATGGATGATTACATATCAAGAATTCAAATATACACTTAATTCTGGTTCTAATTTTAGACAGGCACACAAAGATTTTGTCACTTATGAACAATTATCCACTAATTACGTTTTTTTATCTTTCCTTTGAATTGTTTTCACACGGGAAAATCCTTGCGACACAAGCAGGAAGTTGAAAAATACCGTAATTTACTGTTCCACCCACATTAGATCACGAAAGGTAGAAAGCCATTCCGTACATATCCCTCCTTCAATAGAAGTGGAAAAAGGCGTCCTGTCAACCGCAGAATAAAATACATACACTACCGTCAGTTTGCTATCTATTTGCGAAAAAAATATTTCCCCGAAGTATATCTTAAAGACGGATTGATTCTACGGCTGGGAGGTTCGCCGAACAGGAATAAAGGCGCGCCTGTTCCAAGCATTGCAAGTATTAATCGCGAGGAGGCCGTAATACAATACTCTGCCGGGTATTTTGTAAACAACGTGCCTTGCATTGTATTACTAGAGTTGGTGGGATTGAAACGAGATTGATAACAGACACTCGGCGTACAATGTACACAACAATATCAGAAAATCAGTTGTGCAAACGGACGCATGACTCCTGGAAAACGGAAAAGCGCCGGGGACTTATATGCTACTGTGGTAATACTGATTACCTTAAAATTTAGATCATGAGCTCAAATTCAAGATAGAAATGTTCATGTCATTAGTTCCAATAAACAAATAGTATACTATCCTCTATCTGAATGCTTATCAGACTCCTAGAAGGGTGATCTTTGCCGGCGTGAAATTACCAGGCAGGAAAGGATATTTTCTTTAGGAAACCATTTTCTCGGCTAAAATTTAAAGAAATGGACTTTCTTCGATGGAGTGACCCTAATCTATAGTTGTAGTGGGCGGCAGTCTCAGGTCAATTTTGTAGGTTTCCGGCGCTCGTTTCCTGTTCCTCGCTCGGCCAGTTTCTCCAACGGTTTCTTCGAGAAACGACAGTTGGTCTTATTATTAAGCCCGCCGATTAAGCGGGATTCACCCCACCCCCACCCCGTTACACTTGTACCGACGTCGGTTCCCACAGACCGCTATCGCGCCCGGCTGAATATGCATCGTCTATTTGGGATATTCAGACGGGGCAGAAATAATAGCCAAATCTTGTAGTATTGGTTGTAATTTCCGAACTAGCTGTTATCGCACCTTGTTCTCGGGTATTTCCGATGATGATTTCGTACGACGGCCAGTGCAATCTTACCGCCAATCGGAGCACTCGTATTCTAATCTGGATGGATGTAATGATATTGTCAAGGTGCAGTAATGCAACTTTTATTTATATCCTCATTAATCATTATCGTTATTTCGTATGTAAACGAACCTTTCAGTGTCTCTTATTGTTTCAATAAGCGACGAGATAATTGGGGCCGGAAGATGATGCAAAAACAGTTCCATTTTTATGACGAAGTTTTGTATTGTTTCACCTTGTTACAAGGCGAACTAACGACGGGAAACTGGCACTGAATAGAGACAAAAATATCCTAAACATTTTTGTTTTGTGTCTGAATATTGGGAGCAGTCCATTTGTCAATGCTGGTTATAAGGCTCAAAGCAGAATAAATAATTAAGCGTAATTATTATATTTCTAATTGACAGGTTCTATTCCAATCCTATACATCATGCCGACTGTCGATTGCGCGATTACATAAAATTTACCCTTTTAAGTCTTATGCAACTAGATCCAACCGACACTTCAGTCGTGAATTATACCTCAAATTGATTATCTGTTATCTACGAATAATCTGCCATTATAATGATCGTGTACGTTACAATCTCAAACTGGAAACGACCTTAGACGGTTCGCCTCGAGATGCGATTCCATCGGCGGACACGAAGCTGCGATCGCCTTGGAAATTAAGAGTCGGTCGATCAATGTCGATTGAATAGAGAGCCCACGCAAAAACGGGGGTTTATAATTTTAATTGCTATAAATAGCCGATATCGCGGCCCCAATTAGCAAGCCCAGGGCGAGGAGCTTCTTTTATATTAGTGCCGAGGCCGAAAGCCACTCCAGCAGGAGTCGCCTTCCTTTTTGCCAGCACCGTCGTATGTCTCGGTGTATCCCCCATATTTCGATATGTCCCTATGTCCACGTCGGTTTCAATAAGCGTTATCAATTTTTTGAGGTCTCGACAGTCCGAATTCGCGATTTAAACCTACTGTGGGTATGAGGATTCCACGTGAATCGTTTGTCTATATAGAGCACAAGGATCTAGCCACGAGTAAAGAAGTATTATAACAATATACAAACGCCCCCCATCGTACAAGTTGTAGAGCGAGATGAAAGTTTGGAATTCATTGAGTGAAAGGATCGTATGAGAGGAAATTTTAATGGGACGCCACGAAACCTTCTTTTCCGAACCGGTCCGTCCGATTATTTTTCCACGTCCTCTTCAATGGGGAGCCGCGTTATTTATTATTTCCTCTTCGTCGAAGAGCGGTCCCAATTCGCAATTTTTCGTTATACAACTCTGTATCCATCGGTTGAGTCGTTGAACAGCAATTATATACCCGGAGCGCTGATTTATGGGCGCTCTCGTCGCGTGCATCCTCCTCAACGCGGAGATGCCGTTTCGTGACAGCGCTTTCGGACAGTAGTTTTCGATTACAACTAGCATTAGTGATGTTCGAGCTAGCATTACGGATTTATTGTAACGACCCCAACCGAATAAATGTACTGACAACTCTCAATTCATTTCTTACTTTATGAATGTAACAGTAATTCGGTGATGATGATATCAGCTTAGGCAATCACTGAATCTAGAGTAGGCAACACAACATGTATTCGTATAATATGCTTTCGGTATTATAATATTCGATTATCCGGGCTGATGTTGTTTTTGTAGTATATGATGCGTAGAGGAGTAGAGTACTGACGACATTCCTTTTGGTAAGATTATTTTTCTATCTTTAGACGAGCTTTTAATGACGGCCATTTCATGTACGCCCAAAAAAAATAACGGGCGAACGCCCCGCCGGGACTTCTTCGGTCGGGTAGGTGCCCCCGTTATGTGGTCACCAACTCCCATTAGGGACGCCGTTGAACGGTCATTTATATCTCACCACCCGGAGCCACTCACCCGCACGTTCCGGTATAGGAAACTGCTGTAATTCCTCCTTGATTATCCCCATTCAAGACTGCAAACTTTACCGAGTTTCCCAGTCAATTCCCAAAGGGAACAATTGTTTCCCGGGGAAGAACTCTTCGCCTTCTCGAGAAGAATCAATTCCTTCACACATTAAATCCGATAGAATCTCTGCGGATATTTCAACTGCACAAAGTTTTTCTCACCCCAACTTATTTAATTCACTCCCTACCGCTGATGTTTTTCCCCGCAAATTTCAATTACTCTCGTGACTGAAAAAAAATAATACAATCAGAACTATTATTCCAATTTTACACTGTAGTTACTTCGAAAGTTGTACACCTGCCGTAGCACTAAATAAACTGAACAAAAGCGAAGGGATAAGGCATCCGAAGATTTCCAGGTAGCCGGGCCGAATAAAATTACCACAATAATTGTATGCACATACCATTAAAGCAGTTAATAGCCAGAAGTAGGGCATACTTGTGCCCGTGTCACGCGCCGTTTAGCCCGCCCCCTCCCTCCCTCCGTTAAAACTCTGTCCCGAAATAGTTTCCATCTGTCAGCATCCGGTACAATCAATTCTGATCAAATGTTTGTAAGATGCGATGTTTAGTGCTGGGTGCCGTTTTCATTGCAGACCAGAATATTAACTTGGCCGTAACGCGCCATGAACTCTATATTAGGCTGTCCGATTCTGTTCTGAAATTAACTGTTATTATAAATAATTATCGTACTGTAGAATGGGCGAAATATTTGTGGGATTGCGTCGGTCGTGTTACCTAAGCGTTATTGTCCAAGTGCGCAACAATATTGGCAGTGTTGTATGAAAAATAACTGCGCCGGGGCAGATGACTCAGACGGCAGTCTAGACTTGGCGACAAGATCGCGGGCCAAAATCTGGTGTCGCGCGGCGCCTCCAGGTAACGCGCTCTCTACACCTGACTCACGGCCCCCATCGACTATTCAAGACGCGGATTCCCAACCCCGCCCCTCGAGGAATGCGTTTTAACCTAACGCGTCCAATTGAATACGAATGCGTTGTTGAAAGTAAGCCCCCGCCTCATCTCGTGTCCCATTCATGCCGAATTTTACGCGCAGTACTATTACCGGCACTATATACCATTTGGCAGGGCGATCTCTCTCTCTCTCTCTCCCTCCGTTCCATCCCCCATTATCTCTCTTTCACCCGTAATTGGAAATAAAAAGTGGGCCGTTTCAGTAGTGCGCGGGCCGAGGCAACGTGAGGCCGGCCACTAGGACACAGTGAAAGCGGCATACGCCTCGCAATAAATCTTTGTCTATTCTTTAAAATAAAAATAACGCTAGAAATTTGGGCATACTTGATGCGGGAGGTCATTGCCGCCGGGAGACACCATTAATGACATTCCGATTTGATCTTGTCATCGATTTCAATCCCTTTTGTCTTCAATTGTCTTCGAATCTTCACCGAGGTCTTTTAATTGATCGAATAACAGTACCATTATACAGCCGGTACTCTCCTATTTCTTTCTTTCGTTTTAAACCACCACCGGTATAATTAGCTTTGTGCCATCCGATAGCCTCGACTCTGATAGTTCCCTCTTTTTGCTCCATCGATCACGATAATGTTCTCGGTTCTATTGCCAAGCTGTCCGTCACGCCTAATAACTTATGCAACTACAGGCCGCATTATATAGATATAATTTTCCGATAAATTCATTTTCCGTCATTTTTTAGTCTTAATAAAAGCGGGACTTTGCGCCTGTTGCTGTTGTTGTAACAGCAGAAATAGGTACGGGGGGCCGTTTTAAGAAAGAATTCACGCTGGAATTTCTTACCGGGGCCCCTGTAGAAGTATGCGGAAAATGGGAAGTTGGGCGGAGTGGATGGAATATTGACGAAATCGGGCAGAAAGGTAGCTCCCTTGGGGGAGCGGTCAGGTACGGGGCCTATTGTGCCACCCCCGCCTAACTGTATACACAGACACAGACACACACACACACACACACACACACACACACACACGCACACATGACCCAGCCCATGCTAGGAGCATTCCACCCCCGACGCCAATCCACTTCACGCACCGTCTCATCCCTCCCGTCCGCTTAATGGCGTCCCAACAGCGGTTCAGTTTTGAAAGTGTAAATAAAAGTATTATCCGGTGTTAGGACGGTGGCCGTGCTCCTTCGATTTGTATTCATTCTGTACCGTCGGACGGTTTCCGGCCGTCTCTCTCCGTTTACGGAGGAGGATTCATACGAATGCCATTGTCTGACAAGTCACCGGTCTACAGGCTTGTAATGGTCAGCCCGACCTGAACGGATTGTAGATTTATTTTTTTATATTTGTACATCAGTTTTTAAGTCTTTATATCGATTCAAATAATTTTTGATGGCAATAGCATAAGCTGAGTAGGTTCGGTCTGAGGAGACAAAAGCCAAAAAACCGAGAGGATTGTATTTCAAATAAGTCGTGAATTGTAAATCTTAAGTAGGTACATAGAGTACGGAATTATTGGTGCGGAATTGTTACATCGCGATATTATTTATATTCGGAAATAATTCTTATGACCCCCCTCGGAAGGGCTGTTGCTATGATGACGATGTCAAAATCGAGACTCTTTTAAAATTCATTCCATCGTCCAGAAGATGAGCATTGAGGCGAGGGAAGAAATATACGAGTTAAGAAACAGGGATAACGAACTTTAAATGTTTTCTGAATAGTCGGCCCGGGTTAAATAATTCTTGTGCAGGAAATAGGGAATGCTTAACGCAAACTTGAAACACTGTTCTCATTGCGACAGTAAGTATCATCAGTGTACAATTGAAGTCTTTTCCCTCTCTAGTTGACAGGAAAGTCTGTCGCATTATCTGTTAGTCACTGTGCAATAATAGTGCTAACATGCCGCTTCACGGGCCAAGTGACGACTACACTGTGACTAATAGGTAAGAATCGAATAACGTCCGTAGCCAGAAGCCGAGAGCCGGTCGTGTCTCGGGCCAATAATGGCGCTTTTACAACAATATTAAACCTGTTATATGCCAACCTTACTATGGAAGTCGCAATCTTAAATAATATCTAAATAGTTATTGTTAAATAGTTGGATCTCAGTCTCGCCCTTGTGAAATTGTGGCTCAAACTTGACGCGATCGGTTATTCACAGATATCCAGTGTACTTTACTCTGATATTGGATTACATACTTTATACCATAATCGTGACAGACTAATTTAATTTCTTACCAACACGGACTTATAGAAGTCCTGAATAATGACACATTTTCTATTCCGTTCTTTACTGGATTCGCACTGCTGCGGATTGAGGAATTCCCCTGACCACTCAAAATGAATTCATGCTCAAATCTGTTCACGCTTCGCACTTAGAATTTCCGCTTGCCGCCTAGAAAGGCGTTGATGCATTGGCGGAAACAAATACGCGTAGCATTGTGTCCCGCTAGGTTTTATCTGAAAAAATCGTCGACGGTTTTAAAGGAATCGAACCTTTGTGGTAAGCCCCCAGGAGGCGAAACCGGGGTCAGTTCAGTAGCAATCGCGGTGCCCGGATCTAAAGGAGGGGGCGGTGTGTGGCGCATAAACGGATGGCTCCGAAACCGATTCTTACACAGTCGGAGGGTTTAGGTCGGACGTCTGTTTAGCATCATCCCCTAAGAGTTTAAGAAGCGCCCCCGGACCCTACTACCCTTTAATGTGACCCGACTTTAAAAAGGGTTTCTGTGTTATCTGAAGACGCTTTGCAGTTTAAGTTCTCCCCTGCACTAGGTTCCAAGTATCGGATTTCAAGACTGTTGATAGTTTATTCATGCATAAAGATCTTCCCAACAGGAATTTCTTCTATTTTTGAAAGTAGAAATATACTTTTAGTTCGTTGTAGTACGAGAAAAAAGTAAAAATTTTATGTTATTGAGCAGCTCGCGTATTATATTTCATTCTTACCAGTCATTTGTCCCTCTTATAACATAAAATGTCGGTTTTACACCGAAGTATACAATCGAATGGCATCTATTAGTCGTGTATAATGTTGATTACATTCGTGAGATATTTTGCTACGGTTTCCTAACAATATTGAAAAACTGGCTGTAGTTAACATTTTTCTAAATCTAATTTAGCGAAAAAGCCCAATAATTGAACGTAATAACTGTTACTATTTCGTAACTCTACATTTCAAAACCGTCGGTTCTGCCCTCTACGGATGTATTACTTTCATCGATTGTATAAGAGCCGCGTTATATCATTGTTCATTCCATCGTTATACATTTGGCTTGTCTAGAGCTGACCTTTCGCGCCCGGCAAGAGGCAGCGTAAATTTAAAATAAAACTCTTTTGTTATGTCGCCTTTCCAATGCCGATAGTGCTTTAGATACGATTGCAGTAATTTTCTGTCCCCTCGGTTTGTTAATTCAATCGCAATTTTATTATTATTATATTTAGCTCGTTATTCTCTCCGATTGGGTGCATGCAAAATAACTCTTTCTTGTTCTATTGGAATTATTTTCTTCTGGTACCGATTGGTTGAGGAAATACTCGGCTATCTGAAGGTAGCTGAGCGGGGCAGAGCGAAGGAGACTGCCAGCTTGTTGGGGCATTGTTCTGTGGGAGTGTCGCGTAGCCTGAGGCTCTATCTGCCCGGCCCATTCTAACGCCTCACCGTTACAACCTCACACTTTTATTACCGGTCATATTTTCGTTAAAGGATAACCCTCGCGTTCCAAACTGTCCGCCAAAATATTTTCAGATTTCCGACGATTCCGTTTGACATATGAAATTTTGTTTGTTCTCCGATCGAGAAGCTCCGTGTTGGCGTCAGCTTTTAAATGTTCAATGTGGGGCCAAATACGTCCATTAGGGTAACGTAACGAATCACTTCAAATTAGCGATTGGTATAAACTCTTGTCCATTGGGGGGGACAGAACGACACTACCCACTTTGTGGCCGAACGGCCGGGGAAATTGTCCGGTATTGAGGGGACGGGAAAACTTTACACCTGTGGCAAAATCGTCCAATTCACTGTCGTTAGACAGAAAGAAGTGAAAACGTCGCCGGATGGAGCAAAGTGGAGTTATCAAGCACTCGAACACAAAGTGGCGGGATGCCCACATGTCCATCTATAGAAAGGTGAATTCCGAAGCCAGTATGGAGGTTGAAGTGGGTTAGAATCTCCATGAATTACGACTTTGAGTTTATTAGTAGGGCCAAAATAATTATCGTTAGGTACAATTTTATAATTTCTTTTTGTACGTAATCCGAACTTTCGAGCCAGCCGAGGAAAGATGGAGTGCCGTCCCGCCAGTGAAAGGTGCATTACCGGGAAACCTATGGGGGAAAGAGTGAGTGAGAGAGAGAGAGAGAGAGAGAGAGAGAGAGAGAGGGAGGAAGGAGCGAGGGTGAGGGATAAAAAGAGCGATGGAGGAATGGTAAGAGAGAACAATGACATGGGTAGTTGAGGTGTAGGGGCCTAGGCGGGGTGGTGGGGATGTCGGAGCTGTGGTGTGGTGGGGGCGGCGTGGGGCCGCACACCTCAGTCAGCCCCTTGCCGCCGCCCAGTCACCCTGCCGCGCTCCACTCTTGTCCACCGCACTATCAACAGTTAGTCCCGCAGTTACAGTGCTTATATCAGTGTCTAGAGTGAATTTCAGCCGGACCCCTGGATTAATCTCCGACACCGGCAGGTAGAGGCTTCACCAATTTCCTGGCTTTAGTCGCGTGTCACCGAGCCCTCTCCGTCTCCGTCTCCGTCTCCGTCGCGGGGAACCGGTTTAACGTCGGCGGGCCAACGTCCTCCTCCGGATAGGGAATAAAACCCACCCGTGAATCTGTCTGCCTCCTCCCGTTCTCCGCCTCCTCCAATTTTACCCCCGTTCCGAGTTTTTCCGTAGGTGTGTTTGTGCGTGTGTATTTTTGGTTTTGTGTCCTGTGTTTTTCAATGTGCGCCCGTGTGTGATGGCCGTGGTGACCTTCACAGAGAGCGCGCGGGTAACGTCCCTCCTCTATCCTCGGTCAGACATCTAAAGATTGTGACGAGCTACACGGGTCTTGTGCATTAGTTCTGATAGTGAAATCTACATTTGTAGACTTATTTTGGGAATACTTGAAGTAGTATATAGGAGTTAGAACTTTCTGGATTGAATTCGTTCATTGCGTAAACTCAGTTGGGAATACGCTTATTTCGAGTAGGGTGATTCGTTGGTAATCCTTTATTCCGATGTTTTGTTATTAGATTTAATATAGATATATAGCCAGATTTATCTGGCTCTTTGTACATTATTCGGAATGAAATATTATTAAGAATCCTATTTCCCACTTGTAGCGTTTAACTTCAACTTATGAGCGTGAAAAAACGTGCGAACCACTTTGAAATGTTGCTTGTGATCTAGTGTTGTCCATTTGGTTTTTGATAGTGTGATTAATTCAGACCGGTCCATCATCCATAACTTAGGGAAATAATATTTAATTTATGCAATTCAATTAGCAATTTCAATGTTAAATGTAATAGTAACGGTACTGTGCGCATTGTTTGCATTTTGAAACTACTGAAAATGTTTAATAATCTATCCTGGCCTCTCTGTTTTCACATAAATTAGTTTTATCTTGTACCGAATGTTCGGCGTCAGGTTACAGAAGCTTTCTACCGCATTACACAGTATATTTAAGGATCGGGAAGTAGAATGAAACATAAAAAACGTTAACTACTTATTTTTAGTTTCAATTAGGAATTAATTGTCAAGGTTCTTCGAATTTTCAAATATTATTAGATAATAAATCCCCAAGATGAACTATAAGAGTTCGTGAATATGACATAAATCAACTCATTTGGTTCTGTGCTCGCATTTTCCATGTACATCGTTCAATAGGAAATTTAGTTGTAAATGTAAGTGTAGCCCCGATTATAAAATCCTACTTTCCATTATTCGCTATTTAAGGAAATGATATTTTATTAGATGCAATCCACCCGACAATTAACAAGGTAACGGCGTAATAATTGTTAATACAATTATCGTGTATTCTGAGAAGGCGAAATCCAGTTTATATTAGACCAAACGGTGTTTTCTAAATTAACCGCGCCATTGTTTTCAGCTCTTCTCACCGGTATCTCTTTCGTTCGATCTTGCCTATCCTAAAGACTAATTAATCACTTCCTCGACTTCTGCGGGCCCACTGCAATTTTACGGTCGATATTGAGCAAAAACCGTCAAAGTGGGAATCGTTCGGCTCTATTTCCAGGAAATTTGTACGCCAGTATCTGAATTATTTTTTGCGAATCAGTCCTGGGAACGTTCCTTATCTGGGCTGGGCGCGATAGCTGTCGCCTCAGCGCCGCCAACAGTTGGCCGAATCGCCGAATATTTCATCGCGGTTCAATAAGAAAATTTCGTTTTCGAAATGTGGCCGCAGATGTTTAACGACCGTGGACTTTGTTTCGAAAGCCCGCACCTAAGCGGGATTGGTCTCGGGCGGTGCGGATTTCGCGCCTCGGTCCCAATTGTCCCCTGCGGATAATAGACCGGTGTCTTTAATAAAAATTTCGATATTCATCGAAGTATTCATTGCAGTTTGGTTATCTTTACTGTCCAGGGTCAGTCGAAAGGCCATAATTGGCCGGGAAAACCCGGCAATTATATTTGCGCTTTATAGCGCGCGGTTCCCATTGTTCCTGAAATTGTCCCTCGTCCATTCTACATTGTAAATTCTCCTACTACAACAATCGTCAATGAAGTACCCGTTTGATTTCTCCTTATCGTGTGTAACATTCGAGTGTAGTGGCAGTGTTAACATTGGCTGTTAGCATAAATATCCGGTCGCGTTACTAACGGAATTCTACTGAAAATGGCGTCTAGTGGAAACCAGATTGGTGTAAGACCAGAGAAGCGAGAGGAAAATGTACCGGCGAGTCACACTCAGAATATCGTTTGCAACCGCTCCCTATGGGGGGGGGGGGATATTTCTTCGGTATTGATAAGAATGCCGAGTGGCCTAATCAAGTATTGACATCGCATCAGAAATGGCTGAAATGTATTCAGGGTCGCCGAAATCCCGAAGTCAGATTCGAAAAGGCGACCAGCGTTAGTGACTCATTCACCTTGCCCGCGGTTACTGTAACCGAGATCTCAATTGGTTCCTTTCGTTACGTTGAGGTTTTTTGCATGCGTCGGCCTGACGGGTATTTCTTCATCTTACTCAATCATATCCCTACCAATATTTTAGGAAACGCAAGTTACTTTAATGTAAACTGTATTCGTAGTTTACGTACGGATTTATACTAGTTCAATATTCGATTCTGCCCGTCTGCGCTCTTCATTGATGGACAAAGTAAAAGTACGACAATATGGCTTCAGTTCCACAGTTCACAGGTGATGTTTTCAAGGCCCCAATGTGCGCTACTTTTAGATTCCGAAGTACTTCCGCGTATAGAAACAATTACTTAATTTTCACCCCGGATAGATATATTAGTAAGTTCTATTCGAAATTCCTCGCCGGTCGAAACGAATATTTTATTTTAAGTAAAATAACTATTCTGCTCGACATCAGTAAGCATATATGGGAACCGACGGTGGTATCGGGGTCGGGACCCCGTTGCAATAGCAGAACAAGGAGTAACTTTGACGGTGGTCCAGGACGTGGTTCAGCTAGCGGACATTTTTGTTGGATGCTCGCCCTCCCCCGCCTTTTGGAAGGTCAGAAAATTAACTGGAAGAGGCGGCCGCGTTAGCGAGAGCGAGAGAAGAAAAGGAATGCGGCTAGTTATACCGTGGTTTTCAGCTCGACCGTTGCCCTCCCCGTATACCCGACGGTGCCCCGCTCCTTTCAGCCGGGATTCCATCAGGTCCGCCTCCCGTGTACCCGCTTTAAACAGTTCGCAGATTCAAACAGATGTGGAATCGATGCTCTGTCGTCATTAGGCCGAGTTCGTTTGATTTCTTGACGCTACCAGACCGAATAAGAAATTAGAATACAACGAGCCTTTTACATTAGCAATAAATGTGATCGGTTACCCCTGAGTATAAAACACCCTAATCTTTATTTCTATCCAACTTTTTTGCGATTTCTTAAGTGTAGTCTGTTTAGAAAAGTGTTTGAACAACCTACTGTCTTAGTTTATAAACTTAAACAAATCCTTTCAGTCCCTATTGTTAAGGCTTTGTTGTTATTTTAACCTATTGATTTTCTTCTGTCCCCGATTGAGTCAATGAGATATCGCGCTGCGTTTCATCTTTTCGATAATTATGTTTGTAGTTGTCTTTCTTTGTTAAACCCGACAAGGCACCTCTTGTCGTCAGTTGATTTTGTTCGTTCGGAGTACCTGTTTTGTTGTCTGCGAGGGGTTGGAATACCATAGATTTCCCCCGTTCTTCTGCCTCCTTTGGCACACGGACAGACTTACTTCACTTGTGCACAGGATCAGTGCAGCTTCCTTAACCTTAACCCCGACACCGATTGAATCTGAGGATCCTGAAACTCAATTCTGCAGCACACTTATTAACACTTACACTCATCCTCTGCAGCCGAGATGGTGGCTATAGACCGTGGATGGGGTAGCAAACTGCGCGATTCTTGACCTTGGCCTTGATCTTGAACCTTGAAGCGTGTTGACTAACTGGCGGCGGGATGGACCACACATTTAGTACATTTAATTACCCATTTGGGCACAACCTGTCCCAAGTAGCCGAAAAGCAAAAGTGGCCCGTTTTCTCCTTCCCCCGCCACGATCTATGTTGGACTTAGCCTCGTTTAGAGAATAAATTAAAATACTATGGTATGATTTCAAATAAATTACTCATTTTTTTTCTACGGAATTTCGATTATTTATATGTCAAACAAGTCTTAGGTCCTTATTATTCGCATGACCTATATCTGGTGACATGAATTATTCTAATAAATATAGAAACAAAATAGTAATAACCATTTAGGGGACGAATAAATTATTCTGAAATGGAGTCTCCTATAATTTTGAAATGTGTAAATTGGAATATGTTTATAAATTTGAGGGGATCTCTAATAATTTTTCAAAAAAGAAATTTTTTATATTACAGCGTAGATATCTTCTATCGATACTAAAACAGTGCATATTAACCCAAAAATGTCTGCGCTCACCGAGCGCTCTGCCAAATGATTTGAAACTGAAATAGATTTTTAATACGCCGAAAACATGAACTGGCGAATGCATAAATGTTTCCAGAGGACCATGTGGGTTTGGACTCATTCCAAACCACTTTCATCGCGCGGCCATTTCCATTTATTTCAGCTAAAAATCCAGAAATAATGGTTATTTTTCCGTTGATATATCGCTAAAGAATATTTCTGAACTACACAACCTCTGTGGCGTGTATTCTCTTATTAGTTGTTGATTCTCCAATGTAGTAATTCTAATGTTACACGTTCCGGCCCGCTGGATTCGGTTCTAGTTCAAAGTATCCATTGTTCGTGGAAACAATCTATGTGTGTATCGTCTTGCTCACTTTTAAATCGGCTGGATGTTTCGAGCAACGGTCTTACGGACGCCTTCCAACCACAGCTTTTTTCGACATAGTAGTACCGGTTGCGAACCGAATTTTCCTTTAATTACAAAATTTAGAACAGATTTACTTTTAGATTCGAGTAATATAATATTAATGGAAGATCGCCGTAAATCAGTTTCTGTATATCTAGACACAGTGAAGAATAGGTCTAATGTTAATCATTATTAATCAGTCTGACATTATCTTTGCTATAGGTACTATTTAGAGTTTTATACAACATTAGTACAACTGTAATCAATATTAATATAATTACCGGCGGGGTAATGATTTTAAAGTAATATTTTTCTTGAGGCCAGCAGCGATTTAGATGCCGGTTCGCGTTCCAACCGCGCCGTTTCGTTAATATCCGCCGTCGCGGGCGCAATATGTCTATTAATTATGGGGCGATTGTGTAAAGCGGGTTGTGCTCGTGCTGCTAGTGGGGTATTTGAACAATTGTCGGCCCCGAAGGCGTCCACCCCGCCAACAGCTGTCTCATTTTTTAGAGTCAATGAAAATTCAGTATCGCCGGTTGCGCAATTTACCCCGCCCGGTTAAATCACCAAAGGCTCGGTTATCTCGCTGTAATCTTTAACCAACAAAGTCAAACTTGAATTTACATTTTCACGCCCTTTCTCACGATTTTCACTCTCAGCAGTTATCGCTATATATATATATATTTTTTTATTGATTTTGTCTTAGCAATTTTGAACTGAACCAATAGAGAGATTACATAACGGGGATAAATAGCGTGCGTTATGAACAGTTCGAACATTATTTACGTACTATGTTTATGACCGCACATATTATATTTTCAAATGTTACAGACGACTATCCTGAGTCACTGTTCTGTACAAAGTTATCGTTGGATATTTGTACTGTTCAATAACGATAGTTATATCTTTCGAACCTGAAAGAATTCTTAGAGATTTATGAGAAGACTGCCTGCAGCGATTGAGTTATCGTGTTTACGTAATAGGATTTCCAAATGATAGTTTCTGCCAAGGGATCTTGTTTTTCGTACGCAGTCGGGCCGAATGAAAATGAAATTGAGTTTAAAACTGAGGCGGAGCGCCTAGTTGGGTCGTCAGGCGTTGAGGAGGAATGATTATTGTGTAAACAGTTTAAACCAAACAAAACCAGTTGACTAAGCGGCGAAAACACCGCTACTAATTGCGACGCCGTTTGTTTCCGGGGCGACCTTTCAGGACAGTTCCTCTACCCGTAAAATTGCTTCCAACAGAACGGAAGGGCGAAATTAACAAATTAAGAAATTACTGTAATTTATATTTTTTCTCTCCTTCCCACCCACTCTGATGTCCCCCGCAGTAAGAAAAGCAATGCGATTGGCCAACTCGAATGGCTTGTTCTAATTAAGCGGACTGTTTACAAATACGCACTTCTGTATAATTCGATGGAAAATAATTATTTCAAGATTTATTGCCGAAATATTAGTGCATTTCATTCGTGCACTCTGCCGGAGTATAAAACCAATGTTATCTCTCTGACTATCTCCCAGTTTAACAGATATAAATCTTATCGTACGAATAATTTGTATGTTTCCATTTTCGATCATGGGACAGGAATCAGGAAATGCTGGTGGATTTTTTCATAACCCTTCCCCCATTGTTATTGATGATTTCCGAATTGCAAATGGCAGAAACGATGCAGAGTGTTCTTTGATTCCAACTGATCGGAAAGGGCATTAGGCGTAATTTATCAATCAGGTCATTAACTTGAAGAAACTGTTCTGGTGGGAAAAAAAACAGTTGATGCGTATTTATTGCGGCGAGACCGAGTACGTTTTCCTGTTTGAAAAGAAAAGACGTTACCAAAAAGAAAAGGCAGGTCCCGCATTTTTGTACAGAAAACGTGATACCCATCGGGTTGTGGACTCCGCCGGGAACGTGGCGTTCAGGAAGTTCATAACTTTTTTCCCCTCCCGTAGGCCAACGCCGTGAATATTTTAAAATCTCATGTGTGACTCGACTTCTCATTTCCAATTTTAATTTCTAACTGCCCTTCGCTCCTTTTCCGGTGAACAAAAACACAGTCCGGAAAACCCTTCGCTCCGATGCTCGTTTTTTTGCCGTTTTTTTCCTACAACTCGTGCCTCGGCTATTGGAACTGATTCTTAACAATGTTCTGAAGTGAACGTAAATTCTAAAGGAGTTTGTTCGATAAAACTAGTATTATCAATCGAATACATTCTAACCAAAAATACTGGCAAATCTTTTGGATTGAGTATTGGTATTTTCATTAATAACTGTTTTTTTATTTACGTTTACATTTCTGAAAATAAACGCCAAAATATTACATTGCCAGAGATTTTGTGCCTGGATTTGGGAAGGGAAGAAATCTGCTTCGTGATTTCTGTAATATGGCTACGTCCTAATACTCTGTTTATATCCTAGCTATATCTGGCTAACGTATCGTCCCCGAATCTTGTTTACTCTCTGCCATTCTAATGGCTTAAAACCGATCGTCCAACCCATCGCTTCGTGGGTACTTAACTCTTGGTCCGAAGCTGCGCCTGTCCTTTTGGTGGGCTGAATTTATAAAGACATTCTATAAGGCTTACTGTTCCGATTGTATATTTGAAAAGACAAACTATTATTTTGATTTAAATCCAGAACACACCGACAATCGTCGGGCTCAGCTCGCGATTCGAATCCAGATTTCTCTTACTTTCACCCCTAATAGATTCACTTAGTTCAATCATGATTATACCCGGATACGAAAGTATGGAAAAACCGGAAAATAATTTTCTAGTAAACCGAATGTTTCAACACCTGCCGCTGATAATATGGACCTTATGTTGTTGAATACTGGCTCTACGCTAAACAGGTTTCGGCTTCTCGCCATCCGCAATAGCTATCGCCTAGCGGACTTATCACAGGATCAGTTTATAAATAGGTTTAAAGATTGTTTCACCCGTTTAAATTTAAACATCTCCGCGTCTTTATGGGACATTTCTTTACAAAATGTCGCTTTTAACTATAATTCAGAAGAAATCTGTAGAAATTACTAACAGAACCAGATACTCTTTTTATTATTGTATTGGAACTGAAAGGAATGGCAATCTCCCCAAGATCTGGACAATGGTACGGCGGGGGGCGATATCACTTGCCTTGAGTGCACTTATTGTTAGAATAGAGTTGGGAAGTGCGAGAGAGAGAGAGAGCGAGAACGGGCTTCAACTTTAAAGACTGTGTTTATATTCACAACGGAACCACCCCCGCCCCGCCCCCTTCTACGCTAGCCTCTTCCGCTCTCCTCAATTAACGCCGGACCGTTTGGCACTAAGTGGAGGTGGGGGAGGAAGCCTTCTGGCAATATCCTCTGCCATGAGTATAAATTGCACAAGTTCCACTACTGAAGACTTCACAGAACTTGACGAGCCAACCCACCCTCTCCTTGTACAAACAAAATTCGACACCTTTCCAAACTACCCTGTCGAGATGCATCGACCGACAGAATTTATATTCATAACCGTTACTACAAACTTGCTTTCTTATATTTTCTTATAGGGTTTTATATTTTTATAACTTCTTTGATACTACGATAACAAATATTCTATAAAAATCGTACTTATATAATATTTAGAGCTAATGGCACACCGGTTGTAAATCACTGCCTTAAGGTGTCGACCTGCTAACAAGAAAAGGAAAGCTCATTTTCCCTCTTTGCTATCACTACACTAGATATTGTACTATTCTATCGATGAATCGATACCCGGTATGGGTGGGAGAAAACTTTATACCCGGCTACTGCAGACACTCCGATGGCCCAAGAGAGGTAAATTCTAACGAGAATATTTCGCTTCGGAATTACATTCCACCGACGTGCGTTTTTCTCGGAACCTGAATATTACGCGTCTCGGCCTTCGGATTTTTACGCATTCCGGTCACCTGAGCCGAGGCGTGTTTCTCGGATGCCTCGATTTCCCCATTTTCCCGGAAGATTGGTGGTAAATAGCGCGCCGATCTTGTCGGGTCGGAATTTTAGAGCACGTGGCCGTAGAATGGGAGTGGTGCTACCACCTCCGGTAGACAAACTTCACCTTGACCTTGTCCCTCCGTCGTCGGATATAAGACACATAGGCTATGCCAGTTTCCCATTTTCAAACTGAAATTCAATTTCCAATGAAGATACTGGAGTCAGTGTGTCCGTTAGATTTCGCCAGTGCATTTCGTTCCTGAACTGCTTCCCAACCAAAACTTCAGTAGGTCGAGATTCCCACATATAATGAGCGAGGCTAGCTAGAGGTTTACCGGATGCAAAAATAAAAAAGAACAATTTATCTGGAATATTTAAAAATAATTTATTACGAAAGAAAATATTAAAATAATAGAGATAGGACTAAGAAGTTTATAGATAAATTAAACAATGAATATTAAACTATCGTACTTCTCCGAGCTGCCTGTTTTTAGCGAAAATTCTTTGTTCCATTTGTTTGTTCTTAACAGATAACAATAAAAAATCTGAGCACAGTATATCCTTAAACTTGTATTGCGTGAGTATTTTAGTCTTCATTGATTAAGACACTAAATATGAATTTGAATTAAAAAAGAAGTTACACATTCATTATACACCAAAGGATGTCGGTTTACTTCAAGATTTTTTGCGACGAGCGGCTCTTTCTTGTTATCATACTTTAAATATTTAATTTTCATGAAAATCCGGTCGGCTTTCATCTTATCTTGTGGAAAGGTACACAAATTCCCATTGTCCCACAGTATGCACAAGACACGGAGTTCACTCCGAACAATGGCTGAACGTTAATTTTTAATGTAATCCAAATCCTCCAACTGAAACTCGGTTTTCCTTTTAATGCGATTGGAAAAAAATCAGTTCTCTGTATCTTATAAACGACGTGAATTTTTATTTGCTTAAAGATTAAGCCCATATACTTGTTTCTGTTTAATGTTTCGACTGGTTAACCGTTTTCCGCTACATTCAAATTCATATGACCGTAAACTCCCGCAAATTTGGAAACAAAGCTGCAATCTCTGAAATTGTAAATATTTGATTTATATCCAATAAATATAACTCGGCCTGTTCCCCTATCCATATAAAGTGATATATAGTTATTGCTTATTCTAGAGTGTGTCTTTAATACATAAGACGGGAAGGAAAGAAAAGGACAACCGCAGCAAGCGGGGAGAATGAACCTCTCTTTATCTCCAAGAGGTAAAACTGGTTTTAAATACATCACCCTGCTACAGATAGATGCCCTTGGGCAGAAACCTATTGCTGGTCAAATTTATGCATCTATCCAAATACACTGACCTTGCACTTGCGATCCTGTCTGCATTCTATTTCAATTCTTTAAAATACTTTAGGTATGAGCCTAACGAGGTCACGATCTTATCGTTTGAATTGACAAATGGCCGTTGCGTGCATTGCTTGTGAAAATTCGTAAAACCGGGAAATCGTAGGAATTCAGAATCGGTCGAAACGTAGCAGTTGGACGTCTTCCGATATCCCAAATGATCCTTTTAGAGGGCTTTCGGTGTATCTTGAAGTACCCCGGGAATAAGTGACTCTAGTACACTTGGAAATTTCCAGTTAAACATCGAAATTTTCATAGATAGGTAAAAAATGTCAACCGTACGATATGACGGGAATTTATCCCTTTATTTATGTCGCGTTTTATATTCGTGGCTCGGGATATTATTTTCGTAATAAGGCAAAATTTGGAGTGTAGTCGATTGGAGAGTGTATCTTCTGTAGGGATCGAGATTTCAAATAGGTAAAGTCCCTTGACCGTAGAAACATGGCATAGAGATGACGTAATGCGATTATAAGGTCGTATATTCGGGTTCATAATGTGTTGTACTTATCGAGAAAAGAGCTTTATAGCGGGAGTGAAAACAGGAATGAAGTCCTTAATAAATTCTACGGTGCTACAATAATAATAAATAATAAATTCTACCTACCATTACCTTGGTTCGTGCCCTCGCTCTAAATGCGCTGCAGAAATGGGGATAAGAATATTTCTAAATTCGAAGCGCACTCAAACAATCGTCTTCTCGAATTCTGCTGAACGGGTTCGACACGCTTTTTGTCTAATTGCTCGGTCCCAATTACTGTAAAACTCTCCTGCAGACTTCAAGGGTTATTTACGTCTGGGTTTTGTTAACTGGGTTCGACCGAGGAACAATGGAAAGTAACAGTGACAGGGGTTCACGTTTATTTTCCGACAGGGGCAATTGTTAGGTTTCCTTCGCCGGGCTACTTGACGAAGATGGATGTTCATCTATCACACCGATTCTTTGTTATCCCCGACCTTTCGTAATATCTATCGCAATTTGTTCCTAGAGCCGCCATTGAGTGGATATTCTGACGGATTTGCCTGTTGGCAAGGTTGGTGGTATGTTGCAATACAATCGATAGGTTTAGCATTTTTTGAAATTTTCCTTTCTAGGAAACGCCCTTCCATGACGACGTATTGTTTCCTCAGCCGCAATCAGGTTTCGATCATACCTTGATTAATATGATCTTTGGGAGTACCGCTTATGATCCTATATCCCTGTTTAAGCTGAGGGTATATTTAATTAAATTAGCCTCTTCCTCCTGTGTTACTGCAGCCAGTGCAGATGCATAACCGGAAGGGCAGGTGTTGCGTCATCAAGATAAAGGAAAGTACAGGGGGTAGTTCTGAGACGATTAGATTAAGGGTCTCACCTGAGGGATTTGATTTTGAGAGGTTTCATCTAAGTTTGTATTTTCCGAAGACTTCTAATACTTTCATTGCTTTACTAACGTCTGCATAAATCAGGGAGGGGGACATTGCAATTTTAGCACATTCAATATAAATGTATTACCTTCAACTATACGTTATGTATCCGTCAGCCGAAAACATGTAGCGATAAAATCAGATTTTGTGGAAATATAGGTGAATTATAAACAAAAAATAAACTCGTTTAATCTGATGTGTCCCCCTTTGACGTGATAAAGCTGACACGAATTGGCCAATCGATTATCGAAACAATTAAGGGCAAAACAACTTCACAGGCCAAATCATTGTTGTAATAAAATGTCTGACAAATGGTATACGGGATGTGGCCGAGTATGTTAGCACGTTTTGAGCAGTGGGTCGGTATGTGAAATGTTTCCACGGAAGGTCCCATCAGTTTGTTATACCGTGTAAAGGTACGCTGTTTGGTTAACGCTTTGTAGTGAACTTCTATTGTCGGAGTTTTAAACTGTAACAACGAGGTCATAGCCTTTCTTCAACAGTTAGAAAAATTACCGCAGCTATTTTGTAGACTTCTGGAGGGTATTTGGCATAATTGAAGGTTATTTGAAACGCGACATCCAATGTTAAATTGGCCGGATACATTAGGCTATTCTTAATTTTGAAACTCATTTTAAAAATTCGTTATCGAAATTCGGACTACGAAGAAGGTAATATAAGGCCGACGTTTCTTTTCGTCGTTCTCGCATTTGCGACCCGAGCATATTTTACAGTTTTGTTTTATGTCATGATTTACGAGAGAAGCGTGACGTGATGTTGCATATGGGGCTAGTTAAACCCAGTCGTAAACAGGGCGGTAGGGAGACTGTTGAGATGTATTATTAATGAGGACACTACTGACGAATTTTATTATTTAATTTCTTCGTTCCCCATTCTGACTTCATTATTATTCTATACTGGCCTGTTTCCTGAAGTTTGCGATATTACGCAAGAATGTACTCCCGAAAAATGGATATTTTAATCAATTTCTTAACGTAAATACTCCCTCCTTGAGATGAGCACTTCTGCTGCTAAAACTGGAGCACTATCTTAGTATAGCCAATACTTTCAATCTACAGACGTGCATATTTATTTGAAGACTGTTGAGTTTTACGTTAGTTGACAATTACTTCCAATCATTTCAGATTATTTCAGAAACCCAGTGGCCTTTCAGAAATCCTTTTATGCCACAGGGATATGCAGAAATTGGCGATGAGTTATAGAAAAAACCCTGAGATACTCTTTGAAGCTAAGTTGCGAGGACCTTAACGCTACATAAATCCGCGCTATTAAACCGAAGGACGACGTTTGTCTTTGAAAATGTTCGTTTAATACACACACTGGAAGGCGCTTTTCTCGGATATTCCCGGATTTCTTTTTCTCCCGTTAATTTCACGATCCGGGTTTCTGAAATTTTGAAACCGTTCCAGATATCACACCCCTCCTCCCACCACCCTACCCCGGGAGTATAAGTCGTGTTCTTCATATTCGCCGACGTCCCGCCCCCGGCCGGGGTCAACAAACCCCTTTTAATTGTCCGGTCGTCTCTGTTCCTACCTGATGTTTCAGTGTTGTGACCGATTTCTCAGTGTTCTTAAGATGTTTTCACTACTAAAGCCATTTAAATATCAGCGATTTTTGTGAAGGAATTAATAAAGTGTGTTCGGAGTGAGACGGAGAGGGGCGTTCGTTTTTATTGGATGTTTCGCGACAACCGAATGTTGCAACGTTCATAAATTTATGCTTCTTACTGTGGCCGGCAAATGCTATGCTCGTAATCACAATTCGGATTGTGTATCGTTCAATATTTTAGAAACTTTCGTATACTGTCTTTATTACTTCCAATTTTTGGGAATCTAGTATTTGAAATTCAATCTTCAGACCTATAATGCACAGCGTTCTTAGATTGTTTTCCAAATATTTCACGTAGCGAACTTTTGATAACGTTTAATGAATCCGAAAATTGAAGCTCGTAAATATTCTTCCGACAGCTATCTCGATCGTACTTTTCGTGAAATCTGCCATAAAATCGATACCCGCATTTCGTAATTGACTCATGTAATATACTTTACATTCTATCAAAGTATTTCTGCGGTGTAAGGCGAATATTTGGGATATTATCGCTTGTTCCGTCTCGTGGTTGTGCAAATTCTCTACCACAACTTTGTATAAGTCTTTCTGTAAGTGATGATGTACAAATGTTTAACCTGCCGTGAAATAAGTCAACTGAATATAGACCAGAACGCAGTCCTCTGTCCTGGAATAGAGAATTTGTCAGTTTTTGTTATATAAAGAGTATTTGTGAATTTCAAAGGAGTTAAAAGGATTCGTAAAACCATTATCAAAATTTGCAGCAGTTTAAGATTTCCTGTTGATCCATTAATTGTTATCGACCATTGTCGGTTCAAATCGTCGGTTGTGGGAAGAGTATCGTGTATAGCCAGCCAGGCCTCGGTGACACCGGCAGTGTGTCACTATAATCGAATTCGATTTTATCAGGACTCCTTTTCCGGGGAACGGCCGCGTTCCACGAGCCGTCCGGTTTGTGCCCGCCGCCAGAGTCGGTTATTTTAAAGAGGTCGGAAGTAGTACGGAGAGTACGGCCTTGTCCGTATATGATGCCAAGGGGGAGGCCCGGCGAGAACCACGAAGACACCAGCCAGACACTAACCAACGGAGGCGGCGGTTGGAACGAGATCAGCTAGCGTACCCGACCTGCCAACCAGATGTTGTACAACCAACACCACCACCACCACCACGCCCCTGACAATAACAACACCCCCGCTGTTATCACTATGAGACTTCTCAAGAGCTATTGGTAAGTTCAATTTCGAATAAAAACCACTCATGTACACACCGACCCTCCGTCTCCATCATCGGTGGTGTATCTAGGGTGCAGCTATTAACATAAGCTGTTGACTATTCGGTGACAAATTACCCATCGTTCGGCCCTTATTGTAATTTTTGTGTCATACTTATAGAGAATATGTTGAACTGACGAATAATCAGTGCCTAATTCTGCCTAGGGTCAAAACAGGTGATATATTTCTTGTTTTAGTATTATTACGACACCTTGGAAAGGTGTAAGATTAATAAAATTCGGATAAAAAATATTGGATTTTAAGTTATTGTTGAAGAATTCGAATTGAAGTATTGATTTAATTAAACTCGATCATTATTCGCTCCACTTATATTACTATTGGCAGACATTTATAAAATCGTGATTCGTGTGTTCATTGAACCTAAAAATTTATTTGATATATTTCTTGTCCGAAGCATTGTGGAAACTTGGCCAACTTACTTCTGCCTCGTGAAAGCTTCAAGAGGGAACCTCCCCACCCTTCTCTTTTCTTAAAGTAGGTGCACTGAGCTAAGCGCATTCCCCCAACTTAGTGTTGGTCTTCTCTTATCGTTGTCAAGTCGGCTCCTAGGCCCTTTTCCACTTTGGACTGCAAGAAAACTAAGTTTAGGGATTTGGCAAACGATATTTTCAAGACGCTGGCTCTTATTAGCATTGAAAATTTAAATTCCAGATTCGGAAATTCAAATTATTTATTTAGTAGTCCTGAAAAGATCGATGTTCGCATTAATCACGCGGGGCAAAATACAAAACGATTACTACTCAACGCTGCTGCTGTAGAAGCAACGAAGTAGATAACCCAAAGTGAAACTAATGAATACAAATTTGCACAATTCAAGCATAGCTTGTGTCTGGACCAATATTGATTGATGTTTTACCCCTAGTTCAATTTTATAATAAAAATTTTATGTGTATCCGTTCTAGAGAAGGAATTCGATAAGAATGTAAGCGTTAAATAAGGATGACTTTTGAATGGATACAAGTTATATCTCTAATTTGTACAGCATCTTATTTCTCTGACTAACTCGAACCGAAACCTTCCCGGCAACGCATATTTTCTGACGATATCTTTTTTTTATTTCTTCCAGAAGCACGTAAAAAACATATTTCAGGAATATGCGCTCTGGTCTAATGGCCGGCCGGGATGTAGTTTGAAGCGGAGCTCTCCTTTATACGGGGAGAAGCAATAACCTAAAGTATCTGAATGTTAACTCGGCTCTAACCCGAGCTCATTTCGGCCCAACTAGTTGCGGGGGCGGCGGGGGCGATGGGGGCTCCAAATCGACACAACCGCCCGACGGTTTCCAATAAGAACGCGCGTACATGAATTATTCGAAGGGGGCCAATTGCGTTGTAATTTCACCGCTTATACATATTTATTGAGGTAATTCAAACTTCGCGTCCGGACCGGAGGGTTTCTCGGAGTAAGTTGGAGGTTGAGATATAGATATGCGCCGGCGGGATCATCGCTCATGCCAATTTATCCTCCAACCTTCGAGAATTGCAATAAAAATAAACTTTGAAGTTAATAAAGTTTAAGTTTTAAAAAAGGGTGTATCTTCTGCCATCAAGTGTTAATGTAGGGGGGGGGGTATAATTTCTCCGTTGGGACGTTTCTTTTAATGAATACCCAAATCGTTTATATCTAATGAGCTGTTATCTTGAATACTAACAATTAGGCAGATACAAAAGGTAAATATCGTTACTATGCGAAATTAAAAAGGTATTATTTTATTGTAGGTTCGTGATGTTTCTGTATTATTTTATTATTAACCGTCCTGAAAATAGCAATAATAAATAAACACTCTAAATCTTACCGTATATTCTGTCCGTTTCTGTGCCTCCCCGTTGTAATTACAATTCAGTGCGTAATTACAATGCATTTTAGTTTCGGGGTTTTTGTTATATTTGAATCGTGGCAATCAGAAAATAATGTGGATTGACAATCTGAAACATAGCGCTTGATTGTGAGTTCGTTTTCTTAAAACCTACGCGCTTTAAATTACCGAAAAATTGTTTCGCGTCGAATTTTGTGTCTGACCTTTGTAAAGTAGTCGTTCTTTTGAATTATTAACGGTCGGGATGTCGCCAGGAGAAAAACCGATTGAAGTCGTGAAGCTGGCGAGCCGGTCCCAAAATAACGGACTTCGTTTGTGTAAATTTAATTTCACAATGTGCGATCTTCCGGTCATCAGCCACCGGCGAATACTCGGAAGAATGCAGGAGCGTGCGAACATTAAAATGTGTCCGTCCGTTCGAAATAACGGAAAGTTGTTACATATGAGATTGAATTTGCGCTGCAGTCACGCAAGCGCCAGTTTCTGGCCTTTAACGGCCTGCGGTTTAGCATTGTTATTAAGTGCTGTTGAATTATTAAATCGCTTCCGTTCTTATATATACTTCCAACTCCAAGGTTGATGATTCTCACCGGACCATTTCCGCCGTTGGAGGTTGTTCTGAACGATCGGACGGGAAAGTAAATGGGTACCAGGTTTATTTATGTTGGACTCAAATGTTCTTCCAGATTCAGGCGTCCAATATTTGGATACAAATATGTTCAAACTTCGAATACAAAAAGATATTTCTTTTGGAATTGTTTGGAACGTTTTGTAATATTCAGTTCACAATCGTGATCTAGGAGCTTTCGCAAATGCTCGTGATACGCGAGTACAGGGGATTGAAAGGTGTAAGTAAATTGAATAAAAAATTTTCCTGTAAATGTATATCTTAATCTAATCGATTTTTGTTAAGAAAAAAGGGTACATATACATAAGTAGCTCCTTATCGTTTTGTCCTTTTTTTTAACTGCTTCACGTAATGAGTTGTATAATCCGGAAATTCCACATTTATCTCATCAATATGTAGTATGTAACATTAGACAGAACTGCCTTTCCCTGCTCCTGTAGTACCGTATAGCAATGAAAACGACGGATAACATTGTGACGATCGACGCGGATTAAACCTTAATATTCATCTAACCGTGGAATAACCAGTTTTGCAAGGCGGCGGATAGAAAATCGGTTCCTGCGGCCTCATCCCCGGCCCGTTATGCGGGTCATTGATTTTTGCATTAAATATACGTATCAAACGCGGACGAGAGTTCGCGGCGTCCTTTTTTCGCCTTCTATCGCCGCCCATAAAATGGGGCCATCGACTGTTCTGCGTAGGGCTAAATGGAAAATAAAATTTGGCACTTCCCCCGCCCGTCTTACAGGGGAGCCACCCCGGCCTCTTGGCCCCAGTCCGCCGCAGTGGCCGAAGAACGGACAATATTTTTGAGCTTTTACATTAAACGAATCATCAGAAAATTTGAGATTTTGATATTCCTTTTATGTATTCCTCCCTCCCTCGACGCTGGACTAAGTCTAACTCCGCTCGCCTTCTGAATTAAAATCGTTATACCGTCAACTTATCTACTGCACACTATTTGTTATATACCGAGGTCTGTATCCAAATCGCGTGCTGCACAAATAAATCGTGCGATGTTTCTGGGTGTGCCGCACAATTTCATTGTCCCGGCAACCGTGAGAACGACACGTCCGCCCCCACGTATCGTTTGGTATCCTCACGGCTAGATCCATTCAAATAATACGAATAACATACGTATTCTCACTTTATAGACCCAGGGAATCGTAGATTTGTTTCTTATATTTTCTGCAGTCTGTCTTTAATGACTACATTTACCATAAATAGACGAGTCGGTCATTGTTGGCCGGATACGGTATATACTCGTAGAAGTGCCCCTTTTGTTGTCTTTTTTAATTATCAGTCAGTTATCTGAGATTATTTGTCGAGTGCACTCCCTGTGTACTGTTTCAAAACAGACAACGTCTCCAGTCGACCGCCGTCCGTCGCCGACGCTATGTCAGGCCGTCGCTTGCTCTACATCTGTCCGTCGCGGTAGTTACAACAGTTACAAATCGGGTGATCATGCGGCTGGTGTCCGGACGAAAATCCTGCCTCGAGCGGTTATTACCTTGCCTTATCTGTTTGTGAGTTAATCTTGTTTAGTGACTTTCAAAAATATACACCCGTACCGTTTAATTCGCCAACAACTTTATCTCTGTAACGCTCCACCTTCGCTTATTTAGCTAGAGCCTAATCTGGACGATATTTATGCGTATGGAGAATATTAGACGGCTTAACGTTTTAAATAAACGGAGCCAGTTCTCAATTTCCGATAGTGCGGTCAACCAGTATGTTACCGCGAATTTCATACTGAAATCATAATACTGCCTAGTTAATATGAATACAGTACCCTATTAAATTGTGAATGTTGATCGTTTCTTGGGTTTAATAATACGGGTGAGAATCGGCCGAAGTGAAATATTCCGCTTTCTTTCTTCAAATTCCTTTTTTCTAGAGCGCTGAACGCACTCGAACGTAATCTCCAAGAGATAAAAATTTGAAAATAAACCGTAAATATTTACAAAAATGTATATTTCTATTAACACCGACAGTCCAGAAATATGTGCGAATTTACGGACTGGTCAAATATATCCATATATCCAATCTTGGTACGTTTGTTATTTGTGCCGCTGATATTCGTAATTAATTTGGAAATTCCAAATGCGTTTGTTTTCTTTCTGTAAACACCAACGTGCTCTATAATTTTGAATTGCGCTCCCGTTCTGATTTCGACGTTTCGCAATCAGTTTGTTCTGTCGGCGTTCGGAATATTGAAAGCGATCTGACGAAACGTTTTTAAAAATATTCTCCGCTTTCGCGTCCCTTCCGTTTTATCTCGATCGGAGCGATTGTAAACGGTACGCGTTTTGAGTTGTCCTCCTCACTGTCACCTTATCGTTCCACTCGATACCGAGACAGATTCAATTGGAATTTACGACCGATAACAAATTTGTCCCTTTCTATGATCCAGTGCAATTTTATTCCACCGATTCAAGATATCGAGTTATTAGAATCTCCGAAATTATTCGAGTACTATTTGTTATCATTCTTATGTTTGGCGATATATATATTAGCGTATGTAGATAGTTGATATTTGTTGGTATATTTATATTTATAATTACACGCGTAAATAATTATTTTTATTAGTTTGTAATACCCGTTTGGAATGCCGTAGATTTCGTGTTCTCTACGTTCTTGATATTATGGCCTCTCCTTTGGTAAATCTTCTTTATTCAAGTAATACCTTCCGTCTTGGAAACATAAATTTTGTCGCAGACTTTCTTAATTGTGAATTAAGTTTAATACGAAAGTAAGGCCGCTCCAGGTCCGGGCAAGTGTGTCCCCTCCAGGTTCTGGGGTTTATCTCTCTGTGCCTGTAATTATCTCATAATTGTCTCTGACCCGTCCCCTTCATCCCGGTCGGACAATTTGCCCGGGCTTCGTCCCATTATACAGAAGTCATTTCGTCGTTTCCTTCCCCGGTCGAATTCATTTTGGCAACGGAGAATGAAGTGGAATCGCGACGGAATTTCCGGTTGGGCCGACCTGCGTCCGGATCGCAAAAGGAACCTAATCCGTCGGGCCCCACAATAATATCTTCGTGAAATGAAGATTCTTAAGTAGACGGGAATAAATTCGTTATTTAAATAAGGTACAAAAGTTTATGTACCGTCAAACCAGTTTCTGGAAAAATATGCCTCTGTTGGGCGATATTTTAATGTTTTCAGTGTTCGGCAAACATTATAAATTAATATTCATGCGGGGGACGAAGTTGAGGAATACCTACATCAAAACATTAGAATAATTGAAATGATCGCGTTCTTCCTTCGATCAGTAGAAATATCTTTGCTAAACTAGCCGAAGTACAGAAGACGCGATGATGCTACAAAATCTTGCCCACTACGGCCTACAAGCTGGCCTAAAAAGCGTGATAATAGGAAGCCACGTGTCGCAATTCAATGACGTCAATATGTGTGTGACACACCGTCGGCGGAACGTAATAAGCGCTCGTCCGCCTCCTAAGCAATTGTGAAAGCTTACAAAAAAAGTCGATCTTTTGTTTCTCTCACTTTCTCCGTTAGTGTATTCCTTAGGGAAATTGTCGGTCTATGGCACTGGTCGCATTTTACGACCGGTGTCTGCAATTCGGGATTAGCATTTTTAATTTTTATTAACCGGGCTTTTGATAAACATGTTAAGGAGTACAGAGAGTAATAACACTCACTACAGGATTCTTCTTAGGATTCCCATTTCTATTAATGAATAAATTTAAAGGAATATTCACTATAAACAATTTCATCGTTTAATCGTATCGTACATTGATGACCTCACTGTCGAGTATCAGTACAGTATTCTAAATTAATTGAATTATAAGGTAATTAATTATATATTGCTAGGTGTATTATTGTTTTCACTTCTGTTACATACGGTTAATCGGTTCAGGGCCTGGTAACGCGACTGGGCGTTTATATTGTATCAGCTGTTCGTACCACGTATGTACTACAACGAATGGAATGTACCCTATTGACTAATGCGGTAACCTAATTTCAAACGCACATAAGATAATGTTTCTTGTTACTTTAAACTTGCCTGTGTATGGGCGCAAGTTATGTATGGGACCTCGATTTTGAGACGGGAATATTACGGCATTACTTATTACTCTAACAATAACAGGGAATTTTATACGATCGGTGGATAAAATCTGTTTTAATTGCAATCGTATAATAGAATATAGTTTCATAACCACAGTTAGTATAATTAATATATAGTTTTATTGCATTTATGTATATTGTAACAAAATATTCTGTTAACATAATGTCCTGTGAATATCATTATTTGAGGCTTCTATTTCTCATTGAAATAAAACAAAATTCCCGATGATCGCAAGCTATTATACGTCCGATATAATTGCCACACTAAATTACAATTTCTGTAAATACTGTGCGTTGTAGGTCACCGACGGCGGAATAAAAAATTTATCTACAACCCATTAAGCGCTATTATTAAACGAGTGAAAGAAAAAAAAGGAAAATCTGCTTATTACGTTATTTCCGATTGAGGGAGACCCAGTTTGATGGGTTAATGGGTTTAATGGGGGCGTGGTTTTGGGGGGCGATAAGGCGAGAGAGACTGTCCGTGGGCCCCCTTTGGTGCGTGTTATGTGCGTCCATCGGGCTCAGGGCTCAGTCGACCCCGTCCACTCTGCGCCCCTCTTGTGCGGCCGGCTCAAAGCCGAATTTTCCGAGGGCTTAAACACCGTGCCGGACTTGAACTCCTGATGGAGAGGAGGGGACTTTGCCGCGGGGAAGGCCGCGCCATGACCGACCCCCTCCTGGGGCCGCCAACCCCGACCCGCTCAAACTCTCTCACTTCTTCCTATACTAAATTGATAAGGAACTGTCCCTACAACTTTCTTTTGGCCCTCCACTACAGGTCTGTAGCTTCATTTCATACACTTATTCTACCACGTTAGAAACAATCCTTGAAAAAACTCGCGGATTACATCTCGCTATTTTATTTATATTTACCTGCGATTTCATTCGTTGTGCGGTAGGAAGTATGTTGAGTCGTTAGTTAAGAAATTAATCACACGTTAATATAGTTTCAAAACTATAATTTATATAGTAAGTGATCGCCCTCCTCTTAGGGGCGGCAACCCCACTTCTTTCTATAAGAAGTTGATACTTTCTGACTTATTTAAGTTAGTAGATAAAATTTGTTTAACTCTCTGAGGCATTGCGCATCTAACGTTCTTTCACTGTTTTGTGTTCTGTATCCTGTAGCCAAACAATTGTGTATTTGTGCCGCCTTCTTCAACAAATATATCATGTCGAATACAAATATTTATATATATTAATCATCCTTTCGAGCCTGTATTTGCTCCGGCTTATTTGTTCCTACGATGGGGCCAGAAGTTAGCGATTTTTCCAATATGAGAGTTGTTTTTTTATTGACTGTAATTGATAGACCGTTGCCTCCCAGTCCCCAGTGGCTCCGCGAACGCCACGCTTTTACAGATAATAGTTTTGGTATCGCCGCGGACCTACAAAACGAAAACTAGTTTCCCTGTCCTTGGTCACTTTATTTATAAATTGGATTGCGATTGTTAAATTGAACGCACATTTATCAAATGCGAGCATACAACGCTAAATTGTTTTCTCGGCATTATATTGCAATATTACGTTGCTGTTGTATCGTCTGTAGTACCACAATATTGTTGTAAATTTAGGACAATACAAGGGAAGTTTATTTCTGACAATGATAACTGATCCATATAACTCTGCACTCCCAAGTTGTTATTCATTTATGACGCCAGCTTAAATGAAAATGGTTTAAGAGCATTGAATTATGATATATTACACTTCAGTGAAAGACACTTTCCTCAGCGCAATTTCCATTTGGCATTTCTGACCCACTAGATTTACAACCTCGGTTGTTTGTTTTGTTTTCGGACGGAACCTATTTTTGTTCTTCGTTCTCAGCGAACACACTTTCGGTAAGTGTAAAAGTGCAATTCCGAACGGGAAAAACGGCAGTCGGGCGGACGACTTCGAATCGTGACTTGTACACCTCCCCCCCACAATTGCGCTTCCCAATTAGAAATATTATCTGTAATTACTACTCAAGGGAGTTTTGAAAACGCGCAAGAAACTCTAGCGTGTAATACACGAGCGATCCAATAATGACCGTGTTTGATCACTTCCTACTTTGGTATCCTTCAGTCAGAAAACGAAGTAAGGCGCAGTATCTACTATATGAACAATATAATCAGTTTCCCTAACCGAACTATTTGTAGTTTACCCTATTAACGGTCGAGTTTATTCAGGAGTGAAGGCCGAGTATGACAAGCGTTCATAAATTTTATTTTGCCGGGATATTTTAGAGTTTATAGAAAAGATCAAACTGAATTCAATTCCCGGCTCCCTTCCTGTCGTAGGGGCCGGTGACACTTTAACCGTTCCAAATTAGCGGAAACCCTCTTAATCGGTTTTCGCATCTTTTGCAAAATAATTCTCACGTTAGTTGAAGCGAGCGGAGGGAAGCGGGCTTTTCCCTGGGAACATTCGTAATTGGCACCATTTTTTTTAAATTAGGAGACCCGCCTCGGTCGCAAGTTTCCTTATCGGTGGGACACTGGTCGGCGTGTCCCCGGGTGCTATTTATCTACTGGGTCAGCGAGAGGGTCCTACACGAGTAAGGGTCCTCGCCTGGACGTCGCCTCGAATGCCTTCCACGGGAGAACCCACCGACTCAGCGTTCCGCCACCTCCACCCCACCCCCACCGCTCTCCCCCTAGGTCCCCTTTGTTAACTCGGCTCTCTGGTACCGGCAGTGTTGTCCTTCGAGTAACTGAGATTCCCCGCCCCAAAATGATTATTCACCCTGTCCTCTGTGTACGCGTTGGCAAGTTTTCCTACATAACTGGAAATATTCAAGCCTGAGAATTGCATACTGTGCGGGGTTTACAAGCGCATAAACGCATTGCGGTACCGCTGTCGGGCCGTTAACTGACGTTGCGATTACCGATGCAAAACCAGTTAGGGCTCGGCGAAGGGTTCGACCGGTTGTCGCCTCCCTTCTAGATCAACAATTAGAGATGATCTTATGAAATTATTTCAAACTATCGTATTGTACTCCTGACGGGCGACCATTAGAAAGTGGTTTCTTGGGCCGACAAAAGCGGCCCATTAAATGGCCGGGGAAAGCCGCTATTGCGTGAACTTGTTCTGTGAACCCCACTTACCGAATATAGACCCGAATAATTAACGCGGATTTCGTTTCCTTTTCTAATATTAAAAGCCGGCGTCTATGGTAGGTTGTTTGGGCGATTCAGCGGTCACTGGGTTTTTGTAAATACCGAACACACGCTTATTCGGTCAACTCGGCGGTTTCGGTTTTCTCCGCCGCCTGAGACGGGGGAAATGTTAGAGTTACTCATGCGGTCTGTGAGTCATATTATCGGTGATAATATTACGAGATACCCGGCCCTCTTGCTTGGAAGGACTCGCTCTATATAAAATTCGATGCCTCTCTTATCATTAACTATATTTACTTACCGAATGAATTGTTCAATCGTGATAACTGCGCATTGTTTATTGTCTGTTGAGGATCTGTAACGAAATGGGGGTATCGGAGTGTAGAGAAAAAAATATTTGATTCCGTAAATCTGAATCTGTGTCATGGTAACCGCTAAGGCGTTACGGTGAATATCTGACTACTGTTAACCCCTAATACAGCCTTAATGCAAGTATTTCAACGAAATCCATTCGGTCTGTAAAGGAGTTGTGTGGCAACGGAGAAAGTGGAAATTTTATTTCGTTCTTTACTCCGAACAATGGAAACACAAGTGGGATCCAGTGTTTCGGGTTTATCGAGATGCCACCGGGCTGCTGGCCGATGGACTTGGGCCGATATGAATTCTCCCAGTTAATGCTTTCACCGTCTTCTTCCTGGTTTTCTGCTGACATTTCAAGCCGCCTTCCTCCAATCTCCCCTGAGAAATCCCGGGGGTTTAGGTCGGTTCTTCACTATATCCCAAGTGAACACCACATCCTTGTATTACTATTCTTATTAGCATAAAAAATTCACTGAAAATATTAATCTTACTGACGCTGGCAATAATATTGAATATAGATTGTTATAGATGTGTTAATATAGATATAGAACGTAAGAAATGAAGTTATACTGATACAAAGTATTTAATAACACCGAATCCCTCAAAATATTGAAATTGTATGATATCCAGGTTTCTTTTGTACGGAAATTGTTTCATCACAACAAATCCTGTACTATAAACTAATATTTATGGTTGGAGGGGGAACGTTACTTATAATGTTAATAATTTTAAATGAGTTTAAACTTGAGTTTAAACAACCAATTCCCTGAAAATGATGCTAGTGACAGATTGTTATATATATTCGCGCAGTATATATATATATATATATATATATATATCGCGCAGTATATATTCGAAATGTTGCAATGATTATCATTCCATTCTGCAACAAAGATTGTTTTCGAGTACGAGTGGCGGCCACCGGCCGGGGGTGGTTAAGTGGGCGGGTTCGGTTGTAGTTAACAATGAGCTCAGCCGTTTGCGAAAGTTCTTTCAATGGGAAGCTTAACAGGGAGAGACAGACAGTCGGAAAGACAGGGTCGGTGGCCCCTTTCACCCCCCTTTCCCCACCCCTACTACAATACCCTGCCTAGACTTTCAAATCCGTTCACTGTATGCTCTCAGATTATTATGTATCTCTTACACACAACCCCATACATACATTTATATATCACAAATTAGACCCAATATATTAATTTTTTTCATCTTATCGCATTACACTCATACTGGGTTTGGTTATAAATACAAGTATATAGAAATATTAACATCGAATCATAACGCAATGAAGAGTATAGCTTAAGAACGTTAGGAAGAGGACCGCTATGAATTTAGAAAGGGGGCCGAAGGATTGCATTCTGCCATTACTTTGTAATAGTGCTACCGAATTACTCATTATAACCGCGTGGTGCTGCCGTGGCAGTCGCTGAAAACTATTTTCATTTTTTACCCGGCTTCATTTTCTGCGGTAATGACGGCGAAGAGGGGAAAGCTGGCCAAATATGCTACAAGTAACAGTCTTCAGTGTCATTGTCAGCTCCTCTGGTGATATATTGAAGGATATTAAATTGTACAGTAGACCATTCGCAGCCGCCGGCCGCGTTCTTATGTTATTATTCGCCATGACACTAGTCCAATAACCGAGAGAAAGTCTGGAGAAAAAGAACAAGAAAGCAATCTGTATAGTCCCTTCACTAATCCGGAAGTTCATCGCGTTTAAAAATAGTTTCTCAAATTGTAGGCGTCTAATTTGCTCTGTCACACGCCTGCACTCGCCCCAGATGGTATTTCGATGATAATATCATTCAAGTTGGTCGTACAAAAAACGTGTATAATATTAATTTTAAAAGAATATATCGTATGGAAATGATGCTGTTATGTTCTGTAGGATTCTCCCCCTTTTAGCATCTTGACATATCGTAAATGGAACGCTGTTTTAACACTCTAGGGGAATTTATATCCGTATGCAAAATCTTAGAAGTGCAATTCTTTACCAAAAAATTTTTCGAGCGTTGGATTCAGTATTGTTTTGCGTATAGCCGGGATTAAAAATTTGCTTAGTTCACTGTGCCAAATCCGAAGCCAATACTGTTTCAGCCAAAACGTCTCTTGTCTACTCAGGAGCCAACATTTTCGCCGGCCAGCCTGAAACGTTTCCAAACGATTTCTCAACTAATTGTAACCATTCTATTTTCAAGCGTCGGTTTATTTTAAATTCGAGAATTTTACCAGTTGTATCTTGTTGCGCAGAGGCTGTCTCGCATTTTTGAATGGATGCATTTCTTACGGATTTAATTCCTGGGGAGAGTGCGCAGCCTTTATCCTGTAGGGTATCGAGGCGTGAAGCCTCCAAAGTGGCTCACGTGGGAAACGTTCCCTCCTCGCCCTCCCCTTTCACAGTGTTTGCCGGAGCTAATTAAGTTAATTAACTTCCTTAAAATGAAGCTGCGTGTTTCCAATGTTTGGAAGAACTAGACTGACAAAAAGAAAAGATTAGGCGCTTAAATTTTAATATCCCGGCACTTACTCGGCAACGGAACGGGCTCGTACCTGCATAAAACGGGAATCGCCGGAGCCCGGGTGTTTTCACCCTGAAAACATCACGTCAGTTCGCAAGTTCACGGCTGTTTCAAGAGAGAAATTACTTGGCAAATACATAATGGCGCAACTTTCTTCTAATTACCCTATATATTCTCCGGTAGAATCCACTAAGTTTTACACGTAAAACGTGTTCGGCTCTAAGAATAAGAAGAAGTGAAACTTTTTCGGGTTTAATTCACATAAGAATCAGACCGTTATCCATTTTGTGTGGGTTCTGGATGGACACTTGCTGTTTTATTAATTTCAATTTATTTTATTAAATCTTTATTCCGTTAAAAGATATTAAAAAACAGGGTTATTTTAATTTCATAATAGGAATATAGTGACTAAAACACTACTGTGGGGGGAATGGTCTTTCAAATTAAACGTGCCTCACTATCCCAATAATTACGAAATAAGTAGAGACCTAATATAAATATTTGGCAAATTTCCAAATTCGGAATGATTCAACAAAACTCCCTTTTCCCCTATGAAATTATTTACAATTTACAAGCAACGAGCGACTAAACATTCAAATTTTCCGTTTGGTGTTTGTATATTAGTTTGTCTTCGTCAGAGTCCTTTCTTGTTTGTTTAACTGACTCTTTATCGTGGCGCTGAACTCGGGGTTTATATGAAGCCTTTGAAGGCGTATACATTTCGCATTCTTTTATATGTCACTTGATGGGATTCGTATTACAGAGCCGGGACTATTATGTGTATTTACACCTCCGATTACATCACGCCCCCCAGTCTGTAAATTAACTATGTCTATTTCGTGAAACCCGACCGTTTTGGATTATCCCAATATGTGTACAATTCGCACACCATACAGTTCATGCCAAATCAGATTCTGTACCCTCTATTAGTCTTTATTCCTGTGTCGAAATGCAGTCTGTTCGTAAACGTGTTCTAGTTGATATTTCGGAAATTTTTCCGCTAGGAATTTCGCGGATATTTAGGCGATATTGGGTTCAAAGTCCGGGCTATGTAAATTTACCGAACGATATTTAGCGTTGTTTGTCTTCGACTCCGGTTGAACGGATTTTGAGAACTGGCTTTACTGAGACAGAGTTTAATTTATTAATTTATACGAAGCAATTAATTTTCGCAGGTTACACTTGCCCCAGATTTAGCCTCCCCTCTCTCTCTCTCTCTGTCTGTCCCTCTTTCGCGTTATCCTCAAATGTTTAAGTATATTTGACTTTGTTGCCAATGTGGCCAACAAAAGCAAAGGATGAACTGAAAATTATATGAGGGAATTAAATAAACCCAAAAGTACTCCAATGTATCTCTAGAGTACACCTCAAGTACAGTACAAATCAAAACGATGTGTTATATATGAAATAAATTTAAATGATACATAATCGCCAACAACCTTTTTCCGTGGTAGCTTAAGCAGCCTAGTAATTTTTGCCTAGTAAATAATTTTACTATTTGTCAAGCGCAATTGCTTGTGCTCAAGAATGATGATTTGGTTTTGCAACGGCCCCTCATTGAATTAAATTATGAATAGGTGAAAGCATCGTAGGAGAGTCACGGACCCCATCGCCAATTAGAGGATAACACATTTTAAACTCAAAATTGTGGTTCGTTACCGAATAAATGCCGTAATTTTTTCGACCCTCTCCCAAGTAGCTCCTTGTTAGCAGCTCATTGATTCGAATATATCTTTCTTACTTAATTAATTGTTATTTGCAGCGCAAAGACGTTATTATCGTCGTCAATTAGCCCAGTCGGAGAGACAGTTAACTGAAATGTAATTTTTGAAAAGTACAGGGGTACTAAGGGCCTATAAATCCATTAATCACCGATAATATTACACCAGTAATAAGTCTCTTACTCCCTGTATGTATTTATATATTTCTACTATAACACTTGTCTTGTTAAGAAACATAATAGCATACACTATATGACCCGTTTAGGATGAATTGTTTTCTCATTTTTTTCTTAACAACTTTCTTTTCATTCTGATAATATGGACCCCCTCCCCGGCTACAGATATTTTTAACAATTCTGGTAACCAAACTCCTGTACGATTGTATTTATTATTGCCACTGTAATATCGTACCCTACTAGCGTGCATGCCGTTTAACACTCCGTTCTTCTCTATCGATCCTGGGGGCGGTGGCAGACAGTAGAGAATAAAGTACCCGGAGGCGGAGCGTACTGCAGTGTAGAATCTCGATGAATTATCGATAGTGCCGATATTAAATTATTGGCGCCTACGCACCGAGGAGGAAACGCGAGACTGGAAGGAGCGATCGAAAATCGCGCAGCGTTTATTATTAAAGGCGTGAAGCTTCGCCTGCTAAGCTCGTACGGTCCGGGGCCTGGAGTATGGCGGAACGAAGTATGGGGGGGGGGTCATGGCAACCTTGGGGCCTTGGCGGATTCAAGTTGCGCATCTCTAAAACCCGTAGCCGCTACCAAAAATTTTTACTCACCAAAAAGTCGCGTAAAATGTTTCCATCCTCCCCTTATTCGGTAGCAAAGAGTAAAGGTCAGTTTTACACCGATACCGGTCGGGGCAACTACCTTCCACGTCAGCACTTCTCCATCCCGAGAAGAAAATATAAACCTGCAATAGACTAACGAGTCCAATTAGAATATGGAATTAGTGTTAATTTATCTGTGCTCATGTGTACAATATTTCTCCTACCAATTGTTGAACTGCTGCGTTATAATAGCAGATCCAATTCCAAAGTATAAGCTAATGTAATCCTCCTGGTCACCAAGTATATATGTATGTGGCGATAAATATGTACATATTATTGAGTTAAAACTAACATTACGGATAGGATCGACTGTCGAAACCGGAGATGAAGAGTATGGCTCGTGAAAGCTGAAGGTTAATAGAGACGAGGCTACCTGGAAGATGGCTTCCTCCTTTTTTTTAAAAATCTGATGTCAGTTTTTCTCGGAACCAGCTCTGTCACTAATTTGGCTCCTTTGTGCAATGTAAAGTCACGTCCTTGTTGCCAATTTGTTATTGCAATATTGTAAAATCGCTTTATTACTCTCCAACAGATGGTAACGTCGAATAATGCTGTAAAAATCCCAGGTTTGACAAGGATTCTTCCCGGTCTTACGCGGTGGGTATTGGGCGATCTTACCGGAAGTTAGAAGATCGCGTAGTCTTTACGCGATTATCGATTATCCAGTCTAACGATTATATACTTGCTCGAAATATTAATTTTGTTCGCGAATTATTGTTTAGCTATTTCATTTAGAAACTAGATAAAGATACGGACATTATTAAATTAGAAAGAAAAGACTGTATCTAAATATATTTCCAGCTGGGACGGTAATAAAGTTGATATTCTATATCTAACCCTATAGGCTTAAGAATTCAGTTTGAAAGTCAAACATTTAATTCGAACTTCAAGTCATGAACGATAGCTATAAATATACAATATATTAAAATTTCCAGGAAAGAGACCACGCCCCAGTTAGTCTCATTTCATGTCGTAATGTCCAGATATATGGCCTTAGGGTTTGCGTCAAGTTAATAATTGTTCATAATCTTTATATTTTTTGTGTCCCACTTCTGGGGCTATCAACAGCAGGGGATAAAACTGGAAATTTTATTTTTAATATTATATTTATTATTGAGATATTAATCGAATCTTTCATATATCCCCGTGCATTATACTGTGAATAAACCTATGAGTATCGTTGAAATGATTTTATATGTCCGCAGTCGGCACTGGGACTTTCTAAATCGCATCGGGCTGTTTTACTTTCTGCCTCCGACAGAATTTCCCAGGCGCGTATGAAAATTTCCAATATTTTCTTTTCGTTTTCTAAAAGCTAATTGGACAAAGCGAGAGGCCGTCAGAAAAGCGCGCCCGAAGCGGACTTATTGTCCAAGCTGCTGGTAGGCCCAAAAATATACGGCCAAGTATTGAATACTTGTGCCGGCCAGTAAATCATCGCCTCTGGGAAATCCCAGGCCGGCCGACAATAAATACTCAATGGGACCGCCCCTTTTGTCCCTGATTGCGTTTAGAAATGCCGCCCGTAAAAAGCCCCATTTGAAAGCTTCGGACCCAAGGAAATGTACAGAGTTATTTCACTTTCCTACCGACATCTCTCTCTCTCTCTCTCTCGGTGTTAATTAAAGCGCGAATTTAATCTTGAAAGGTACTACCAAAACCAAAAGGCACATCAACGAGTGAGGAATTATCCACTGCAATATTATTTCGGCGAATATCAGATGTATTGTGTGCGCGTTCTATCCCTACAGGAGATTATTATAAAGGGACAAATTTTGGCTACGTACTATTTTTTGTTTATGCACAAATATAAAAAATTCCATTTGTTACATTATGTTATTATCGGGTAGTATGTCATTCTCCGTCTAACAGGTATCTTTTATAAGGCCGTGTCGAATTTATCAGCTATTTGTTGTTGAATTGATGTTTTCGGTGTGTTTCATTTCTTTCCGGGTTTCTTTAACCTTTTTCCGATTGTTCTATATCTTTTCCCAGTAATTTAATGTCGTGGTGTGCCACGTAGGCACGAATGAAGGTTATAAAAGAGAAAATTCATTTCTATATATTGATATTAGTCTGTCCCATCGGGACCAAATTATAAATTGACAATTACGATGGAGAATTAAAATATTCCAGTTTTTAACGCGTTTTAACAGCGCTTCCTCCGGTAAACAATTTTAGATGCAGACTGAGCGTCTGCTTACCGGCCAAATATAAATGCCAATTTTTGACTGTCCGCCACGCCTCTGACAGAGCCCTGTCTGTTGGCACCGCGGCCAGTACATTATTTATAAACAACCGTTTTTCTTTAACTCCCTCGGTTTATTCTCGGCGCTCTGGGGCCATTCCGCGTTATGATCAATTGGACAAATAACACGGGGCTTTGAATAAATTGATTAATGGAGTTTGTTTATTCAGTTTTTTTTCCGACAGTATTTTATCCCGTTCTTAAATAAATTGAATCTACGAAACATTGCTCTGCCGGTAGATCATTCCCGAGCCAGTTTCTGAGCCTAGTTAAATATAGGGTTGGATTGTTTTTGAAGAATTGTTAATATTTTCATTCTACAGCACATATGGAAAATTTCATTCGATTTCGTCCTATTTCATTTCCTAATTTCAACCCTACGGGATAGTTGTCAGGTGGTTTCCTAATGGACGCAGTTGGGCGAAGGTTTGAAGGCCGGTCGTCCCGGAACTGGCTCCGGTTCTTGCACGGGTTGCATGCAATGTCAGAAATGATCCCGGTAATTGGGTGATTCCCCCGCGGAGAAAACTCCGAAGAATTTCTAATCAAACCCCTTTACTTGGCAACGATTTTTTTGCCAGGAATTCCTCCGTATCGGACCCTCCTCGTACGTTGAATTCACTCTTCCGCCACCACTTTCTAATAGAAACAAATAACACCCGACGTACTCAGGCGCGTGTGATACCGCTTTGTTAATACCGTCTACTTCAAACTATTACTGAAAAGTATATAAAAAATATTCTGTCCTGTCTCTTCATACCGGTGGGAGGCGAGGCCTGAGATTTGTGTCGGGTAGAGCTGCTCTTTTTAAACAATTTCTATCCCAGTAGAATATTTCGGAATGGGCGGTCGTCGCAACTCTAGAAAGCATTTCAGGAGAGTAATATAACCTTAGGAACAGGCCTCTTGCTATATTTCACCGTTAAGAAGAAAACAGCAATTAACAGCAAATCGAAACCTTGTTCTAACATAACACAATGTTCTGTTAAGGAGTCGGAATAGTGTTGGACAGATGTACGTACAGAATTTTCGTTTCTTAAATAATTCCTTAACGTTAGTTATTATTATCTGGCAGCGTACACCGCCGGGGTTTGTAACGACGCAAGCGACATCGTTCAGCAACAGCTGCACTCCGCTACAGGAAATGTGACCAGATTTCACTTAACTAACTGCCAAGTTCTCAGAGATGTTATATTTTACGTAGTTTTTATGATATCGAACATTGTTCCTTTAGTGGGTACAATCGCAATGGATTGTAATTAATCTGGCGATTTAACCGAATTACGTACTCCGTCGGGAGGATGTTCGTCGCTATATATACTGAAGGTCAGTTTACTGTGTATTTCGTGATGGAATTTAAACGTAATCGCATTCTTTCCTTTAGTCTCCGCAAGTTACTTGTTACAGCAAATACTGGCTGAAACTAAAGAAGAGTTTGGTTTTTAAAAATTTATTAGAAAACTTGATTTATTTATAGCTGTAATAAGTCACCACTGGCGTATTCAATCTGGCACCTGTTTCGGTTTTGGATGTCACTTCCTTACTTGAAATAGTGAAATGTAAAGCTGTAGAAAGAAAAATGGTAAACATCTGAAAACAACGGTACATTCCTGTACTGTTGTTTACTTCGATCGAACGCTTTGCCCAGTAAGAGAAAACATTATTTTACGTCAAGTCCTGAAAATATCCAATGACGATATCCGCTGAAAAATATTCTAGAACTATATATCCAGAACGCTAATATTCTTCTTAGGTTTTTTTTTACTTTTACGCTAATTTCGTTTTTTCAGTTCGGTTTAACAAGAATGAGTTGTTTTGGGCAAAGTATAGGAACAAAACATATTGACGCAGTCAACGGTAGGCTGTCATCAACATGATAATTGGTTAGGTAGGGACTAGCCGAAGGTTGATGCTATTTATTGATTGGCCGCTGCGATGTTTCTCTTCTCGCTCGAGGCAGAAAATAGCTCACAGTTCTTAAACAGCGGCTCGCATCCGTCAACCGCAAATTTACTAATATGCCACCGATGTTGTTGGTACATATTTGCGACGAAGTGCGGAAAATCGAATTGGCCAAAAAACACTCGTTGTGTAATAGGATAATCACCGTTTTGGCGAATGGAGTCGTGCCAGAAAACTGGTGAAACAGTGGCACACATCCATTTTCCGCGCTCGCTCCAGAGGTCGGCCTCGCTCGACCTCAACATCCGACCTTCAGCGTCCGCCCGGGAGAGAGCCATCCTTGACAAGTATGGCGTCCCCGACGTAATGAATGGGCCGACGCCAGAAGTGGGGAATCCTTCAATTATCCCGCCAACTCTCCTGTAACGGCGGCGGCGTCGTCTTCCAAAACGGCCGGTTTCCTGTCATTCTGTTCTGCGGGCGTTATGTAATTCCTAAGAAAAAAAATAAAAAAACGAGAATTAAAAAACACATCCGCCACCGCGAAATCGTCAGTCTAGGACGACCTTGCTTAATCGACGCTCGCTAGCCGCGATTCACAATGACAGTCGAATTTCACCTCCCCGACAGATCGATAGACGGAAGTCTATTATTCCACGGTCAGATCCTGAATAATGCAACCCGAAGATAAGGATTTGATATTCCATTTCCGATCGGAGTGCCCTCCCAATGCTTATCTGCTAATGAATGGATGTGAATTTCCGAAACAATATTCGGCTGTGTTTTCGGTTTCGATACAAACTCATAATCCCGGCCCTGAGAATTTCATTCGAGATTGGCCTAAATTTGAATTCAGTAAAAGGAGAAAATTGAAAAAACTAATGATAGGTTGCCCAATCTGTTTTTTTTATCTGAATTTATAAGAGCCGCGCAGAACCGGACGGTGCTGCAGTGTTCGAATTGTAGCCGGTGGGACGATTAGATTTGAATTAGATTTCGTTTCGGGGTATGACTCAGGACGATCGGTTTAGGTCCGATTGGGTATTAGGGGGCGGACAATGGTGGCACATCCGCACCCGGCGACCTCAAAGCGCGGACTTTGTTTGTTGTCAGCCCGTCTAGCCTTGATCCTAGCCCAGCCCAAATATCTCCCATCCACCGGCAGACGGAAACTGCGCCCAACTCTGGAGGGCCTGTAGTAATCGCTCTACAATTATAAAGTTATTGCTAGCCCAGTCGAGTCACCTATTCCCATTATGTTATTACATAGATGGTGCGGAAGCCTTGACAATCGAACGAATCAAAAATATCTGCCTACAATCCCTCAACGTCTCTTCACAATCTCGATAGAATGAAGAAAACATTTACGCTGTATTCTTTTATTATATGCTCGGAGCATGCTTCTAGGGCAGAATTCCTATCAGGGTATTATTAAGGTTGAAGTAAAAAAAATGTACGGGAGATCTTTTCGAATTTTTATTTGCGAGGCATTCTATCGGCTGTCGAAAAACTAGAATTTCTGCTTTGTAGAAATATTTCCAGGTTCTGTATTTCCATTTGTAAAATTAGCAAGGATTTAAAAGCGATAAAATTGAAAATGGTTAGTCGCTTGACGAATTTTGAATGTCTGTATTTCTTTCTTCGTGTCGGTAATATTCATTATTAAGAATGTGATTTAATACTGCACAAAAGTGCAGAAAAATACTGCAAAAAATATCTCTCCTAGAATGCTATTTTTATGTTACCCTTGAAACCTAATACACGTTAATTTCTAAAGTAGTTTTTGATAAGGCTCTTTATAAATTCAGTGAACGTTCGCGTTGCCTTCAGCTTATGCAATAAAGGCCAACGAGGCCGGAATTTCATCTAATTGTCAATATTGGTTGTCACTGAAAAGCGATTAACCAGTCGGTAAGTCATACGAAGTTTCTCCTTTTAAAATTTCGGCCCCCTGAATAACGAAGAATTTTGCAAAAATTCAATTTACCGGATACATGGGAAAGGGGAAAATTTTTCACTCAACGTCAAATATCGGATTGGTCTGTGTTGGTTATCCGCTACATTTAAAATATAATGTTATAAATCCAGCTTTGGCATACCGAATATAATTGAGGTAGTGCTACCGGTTGGCCATAATTGACAGTTCTGCTATCTAAATCTATTAAAGTGGAGCTGAAAGCTCCACTCGAATATTTTACGTAACAACATAGGTATTTTATCGTGGTTATTGATGAATGCAAGATAAACCATAATCTTGACACAACCCGTAAGCTGGTATCGTAATTTTCTTTTTTATTCGAAGTGCTTCGTAAATTATGACTGCTGTGTAGCTGAGCGTTATTCGTCGTACTTCTTTTATGTCAGTCGATAGTATAGCTCTTTGATTATAATTGCAATAATCGGGTCGAATACATTTTTTTTTGTCGTCTGCAATTTCAATTTTAGTGTTCAATCGTTTGGGATACAATGGTATTGCTGGAAATAGGATTTTATAAGTAGGTTTATTTCGAATATTTTATTTATAATATAAAGTATGATATATTAGGTCCTGAATATCGTTGTCGGCGGGAAATAATAAAGTCCAGACATATCGAAATCTTTATTTATACTCAGATACAAATCTGTGACAGCATCGGATACCTGGATGCTGCCCCACCATCAAAGCTTCCGTTCAGTTTTCTTTATTGTTATTACACGACGGGCTGAAAAATGGTATCGCATCGAAAAAGTCTGTCTTATGACCTAATAATTTTAGGTTATAGACTGGGTAGAGTTTTATTTTTTTTTTCGCCCGAGCACTTCCGAAAGGTAGAGTGAAACAAGAAGAACTCCGTTTTTAAAAGTTAACATGAACCATCCCGGGGTCTAATCTGGGAGTGAGATAGTCCGGATTTATCACGGAGGTATAGAGTACGTGCCCGACGGGTGAACGTGTCGGTTTCCTATCTGTTTTCCTTAGCCGTCCGCGATGAACTCCCACTCGGCCGGCGGGTAGATCGCTCGGAGGGAATCCGACCGACTGATAGACCGGAAATTCTTGACGGACGATTTCCTCCTTCTGATGACTCGACGGCAGAAAGCAACGGATACGCCCGGAGGCGGCCCCGACCGTACCATTAATACCGTTGAATCAGCGTCCCACGCTCGGTTTTCCCTATTGGATACCAAACAAAGTTTGTCCCTTTTCTGGCCACGCGCTAACACAGGTTTCACCCCATTCGAGCCTTAGAAAACTGTATTAGGTATTACAGACAATATAGGGGGTTTTCCCATAAAGTCTAAACCCAGGTAGTATATGGACAACACCCAAGGCAGTGGTGAGAGAACTAACTGCTAGATCTTTTTCGCCACATAATAAATTAGGTCATAGTTAATAGATCGTCGATGCTTTTTTAATGCACGAAAAATTGATCGATGTCTCGATCCCCAGGGAGGGATGAAATGAGAAAAAGTGAATGGTACTTCAGAAACGGATATTGTCGATCGTTTAAGTTGGGCGCCTGAAGGTATTTTACATATTGTTTGGTTGGAAACCATCACCGAGGCCAAATGAGAAGGACAGACGATGCGGACAATAGCCGGCCCTTCCCCCATGTTTTTGGGCTCCAACTTTCTACAAGAACACGAGCGTACCAACAATCCTGTCCGAGAGCAGCAGCATTAAACTACTTTTAAAGGAATTCCATTGTACGGCGTGTCAATTGTCTTAGTCACCGGACTAAAACGTTTGTTCTACATACGAGAGGTGAACTGAAATGGAATCGATCCGTAATGAGAAAGTTTCTTGACCGTTTCGGTCTGTCGTTTGGTTTCCTATTTGAACGTAATGCGAATTGCGGACATATACTGAGGGCAGTTCTGCAACTGCCGAGTGCTAAGTATCTCGTATGACGTAACGGTTTAGCTATTCTGTGTTCCTCTCCGCGTCTCTCTCTTTCTCGTTTTAGGCGTGCACACGTTTTATCTTCCCTCTCCTTCCTCCTTCCCACTCTCCTCGGGCCGACCTGCCTACCTGGAAGCCGCGGAACCCTCACCGAGGTAGCTAGTAGAGCTGGAAAATGAAGAACTGAAACTTCTCCTTCTTTAAAAATTAGTATATAAGTTAACAATAGTATGTGAGTTATAGAGACGTTGATCATTTCCGGTAGTGTAATAAAACGCGTAATAAGTAATAAATAATTTATAGTTCATTAGGGTTGCAGGAAGTGCATTACTCGTTTAATTATTGTGTGCAGTGAATCGCGGTTTTCTTAATGCCTATAGGTTTAATGAGCGCACACTTTTACGGGCGTTAGTATAAAAGACATATGCTAAAATTAAATAAAACTCCGTATCGATATTTGATACATTTATGATCATACGTTGAGTGGAATGGTTTTTATTCAAACAGCGTTATGTTTATGAACTTAAAGACTCATTCGCTCATTCTAATTAATTTCCAGAGTAATAGTCCACATGTAAGTAAAGCTGACTATCATCTTAACATTGAATTTGCGCGCGTCTCTATTAACATTCTTTACGATTTCCAATCCCGTACGCATAGGAGCGAGGCAATATTTTCTGAGCATCACTGCGTCGGTTTTCTAAAAGCGGGTGGATGCCGCGCGGAGCCGGGCTCCGTGTCCTGAATGACAATAGCCAACGCGTACAGCATCCTAGCCTAGGTTTTGTGCCTGTGGCACGCCAGATGTCTATATATATATATATATATATATATATATATATAAAGAAAACGATAACACGTGCCACCTTCAAAAGGACAGAGACGTATTCATAAATCTCCGCCGGAGAATATTATATCGCTCAGCAATAGACGTGCTTAATCGAATAAAGGACCTACGAATTAATTCCTTATTTTCGCTCAGTTGATGGCATCGTTAATTTAACGCGATACAAGTTTATTCTGCACCAGATTGTAGTGTACAGTCCAACAACCCGAACTGTTGTTACCGACTCTATAGTGCAGATGTTGACCGCACATTTACGGTATAACAGTAAACTCTGTTTACGTGTTATAAAAGTTTATTTAAATTCGAGGCCAATTCCGGAACGGACGGCGGATGCATTCGTAAACGGCCGGCCGGTTAGTGCGACGCGCTTATCCGACTGCCGACCGTTAAAGTCTCTGTTTAAACCTCCCCGAGGTTCGGCGAGCGGGGGGGGGGTGGGCCTCCTCTCTGGCCGATAGCATCTTCTCTTCGGCTGGCTTCTCACAGTCTGATGCCGTATTAGATTTCCTCGGTCCCCGGGTCACTTCCCTCCCCCCCCCACCCCTCACTCCAGTTTCTTCCCCTCCTTCACCAGCGTTTCCTTTATACAGCAGCTCCCTGTTGTGTTACAGTCGAGACCGATAGCGTCGGGTTCGGCCGACCCGGCCAAGTGACAACCGGCTTTATAGCCTGGCCCATTATTCTCAGTCAACTATGGGGTTAAAATATTCGAAATGTTACAGTATTCTGAAAAAAAAGAACAAAATACCGTGACAATTTTTCTTTCAACAAAGCTCGAACCGAGCGAACAACGCTAGAGGAACATTTTTTTCAATACTATGTTTTGGCGATTTCCCAACGTAGTCGCGAGCTAACGAATAACTTCCTAATTTTTCGATGAAGTCTGCGTCTTTCTTTCCGGAAAGGTGCAAAATACTCGATTTCCTTCACGGCCAGAAAAGCAAATTTTAGTTAATTAAAAAATATATCCGATAGTATCCAATATGTTATACTTTGAGGCGCTACTGGCGTGTTTTGCTGGTTGTTATCGTTTTGTGAAAACATCGTTGTTGTTGTTGTTATTTGAGGTAGTTCCTAATTGGGACGTTACTCTGTTTTTAGGCCTAGAAGGAGGAGCGGCGGAAGCGAGAAGGAGAGGAGTTTGGAGAGCGGGAGCGAGCTCCAAGAAGTGGTCGGAGCGGGCGGCGAAGAGGTGGACGGTGGCGGGGGTGACCCGTACAACATGATGGTGGTGATGGCCAGCATGGACAACGGACCTCACCGGGAGCTCCCAGTCGACGTGCCCGAGACGTTCATGCCCAGGAACAAGACACCGCCCAGGTACCCGCCCCCGAGGCCCCACGCCAGGCACCAGCCGCCGCCACCACTCCCCCACCACCACCCTAACAATAACCAGCAGGTACACAACCCAACCCACCCACCCCCTTATTACACTCACACACACACACACACACATACCTCCCTTCAAACTCTGTATCTATCACAGTCCTCAGAAGGGAAATACATATGTTATTGTAGTTTAAAATACCTGTTTTGTGGTCTGAGAGGAGTTGGAATACCGTCGATTCCGTGTGTTTCTGTCTCCTCTCGCCGGTCTTTTGCTACACACCGGTTTCTGCTGCTCGCAATCTTCAATAGCGGTGTTAGTCACTTTTGGCACTTTGGATGTTTTTCGGGCATCCTTAGAGATAGACTTAAGCCCATTAACACAATGAAGATGAAACCACACGCCCCAAAACACAATAACGAGACACGTATATATACACACGAAAAAACAGACAACCACCACAGTACAGGTGACAGTGACAATGCAGTGAGGATGCCCAAAAAACGCCCAAAGTGCCAAAAAAACGAAACCGTCTAGCAAAAGACCAAACCAGCGAGAGGAGGCAGAAACACACGAAATCTACGGTATATGTTATTGTATTCGGCGTATTGATTTTCAGTCGTTAAAACCCCCCACCTTATGTATATAACCTCCTTCCATTCTACTATCACTCCAATCCTTTGCTACTATGTCGCAACAGCGTATCCGAGGGATTAATTCTGAAGTGTAGATATTATAAGATTGTACAAAGTGGATTCAACAATGAATTACACCATATATCCCATCACCTATAGCCTTTATACACAATGGCAGTCGTGGACAGATTCGTCCCATCGCAGTCTTCCCCATGGATGGGTCGATTTTGAACTGGTTCGATAGTATTAAAGCGAAAATGTATATTACCGGACCGGCCGAGTAATGCAATGGGGGTACCGTGACTCATATCAACTATGAGACACGTGTTACGTTGAGAGCGACAGCAAATGAATTTCGAAACGTCGCAACCATTTGAATTACTCTACAATGAAAGTTCACAACAGCTGGGGCGATTTTCGTGCCGGTATTTTTTGAGCGCACCCGTTACAATTAATTTCGGTAGTTCGTTTCATAACAATTGCTCCGATTTCAAAAGTCTAGATATAAAATGGTGCCGTATTCGTTATAGTGGCTAAACTGTGTGTACGTCGACCATTCAAGGCACTATAAAAAGATATTGTCAATAGTATCACTGACTGGTGAGATCGCGTCTTGATCGAAAAAATCATCGCTCTCATTAATTTAAATCCATACTTATTACATATTGTTATTTATTTGTGGATATTTCTGCGTTACTCAATAGATGATGCTAGAAAAAGCTCGTGTATTAAAACAAAATAATGGCTGTTTAGCCTCTAAAGATGATGGTAGTACAGGACCGAATTTTTCTTCGACTCCAAATTTCCTAGTAATTTTAAATATTCCGAACCATTCTCGGTAGGGAAATATTTCCGCGTGGGCGTAAACCCCCTACAGGTTTAAGTGGGGAAGCCCCATTGTAATAACTGGGACAAGTGATGCTCTCGAGTCCGCTCTTTGTGCACGGCGATGGACGTACACTGTCGTACAAAAATTACCCTTTAAAGCTGAATAATTAATAAAATACCTCTTAATCTTAATTTAAATCCGTCCACCTACTCACTAAGTCCACAGTTTGTATCCCTTTGCAGTATTAAACCCTTAGGGAGATTAAAATTTTTTTTAATTCTCTAGTTTTGTGTTTTCGAATTGTTATCCGCCCCTCGCCTAATTTCCAGAATTGGCATTATCATTCTCTGTGATGATTACCGTTTCGTTAAAATAGTCTTTTATTGAAGGAATACTGTATTTTTAAAATATTATTATTTTTAACGATCCCCAGTTCATTGACTATGCGAAAACGGAAGTACGACCAAGAAGAGCACGTGGCCTTCGACCGATGACTGTTGAAGGCGATTTTTAATAATGAAGGCTTGCATAAAAAAGGGCGTCATATTACATTCGGTCTGTTGATACAGACCGGTCTTCGGCATTCTTTGGTAGTTCGGTAGTGGTTGGTAAAGGTCCTGTTCCTCCGCCGCGTACAGAGCCGCTAGTCATTTTGGTAGTAATTTTTAATCTTTGGCCTATTTTTAAATTGAATAGACACATGTTATTATCCTCTCTTTGTTGTCGTTTTATCCTTTGGTTTTTGTAACCACTTATAATTCTTATACTTTATAATAAATCTTCTGGTTTCTAGGGAGGCGTAAACGGCAGTGCCGTAGTGGTGGGTAAAGGTCCTGTTCCTCCGCCGCGTACAGAGCCAATATCACTTCGTCCTCCTCAGCAGCTGCCGCCCCAGCCGCCGGTGGCCCCCCCGGCCCCTGTCCCGGCCTCGGCCCCGGCACCGGCACCGGCCCCGGCCACGGCTCCGGCCCCCGTCCCGGTCGCCGCCCCCGCACAACAGCCGCCCCCGCCACCGGCCTCCAGGTCGCCAACCAACATTGTCAACAACAACACCGAGCCACCGACAAAACAGCAGCTCGACAGTATCAGAAAATTTCAAGTAAGTTTCTATTTTATTTCTTCTCGCATCGGCACTTTCAATAGACGAAGTTGTTCAAATCGAAAAACCCGTTTGAATTCATAGTTTGGGCTGGTTCAAGACAATTACAGTATATTTCGGGCTATAGCAAAGAGGTTATAGTGAAAACTGTAGCATTATTTTCAAAAACATAGAATTCACTTTCCCTATACCCTAATAGCACTAGTAGTTACTGGATAATTAATGTTGATGGCAGTGAATGATAAATAGCAATGAACCCAAATCTACAGAAAAGTTTCTTTTTTTATTTAATAATCGGTAGGCACCAATTTCATTGAAGTGCATTTTGTTCCAAAATATTTTTATACTATAATCGGAGCAATTTTTAGGACGAAATTTTCTCAATTTCTTATTAAACAATTAATAATAGTTACTGGCTATTGTTTATTGGCAAAGGTATTACTAAAATAATATTTTTAAACGTCCACTTTCTGTCCCTAATATTACTCTTCACTGAAAACATTAGGTGTGCGTTATTTTCACTTTGCAGTTTATTGAAAATTATTTTTTATTAGTGGACGAAATGATATACAGTTTAATGTGTATATGCAATATTTCGCAATATATATAATTTCGATTGCTAAAAATGTTAATTAAAAACACGGCCCCGCGGAATTCAGCCGCGCCGTGAAACTCTGATGTAGGCTATCCGGAGTACACGGTATTGCGGGTTTAGCATCAAGGCGCGTAGGAGTTCTTGGTTCTACTTCTACTTATATCCCTCTTATCATACATTTGTTTTTTTTCAATTTATTAAATAATGCGCTAGTATATATAAAATTAAATATTCAATTATATTAAAATATTCAATAATATAATTAGATTATTCTTTTAAAGTTTAGTTGAAAATTAAATACCAATAATTCATATAAAAGGTCCATTTTTCCTTTTTAGTCTATTCTAACTTTTTCACCTTACAATTGTAGATTTTTTAGTTTAGCTGAAATATCTAGGTTGTTAATTACTTGCTTCCTTCATTTATCTCTTTATTTAATAATGTTACTTAATATTTATTAGCTATACTTTGTTGAACATTTGTCTTGATCAATAACAGTCCAGTTGAGTTTATCTTATATTGTCCTTTTATAAAGTACAAATAACAATTCTGATAACAAAATTTTATTTTGGAAATAGAATAATTTTATTTTTTTTAATTATTATAAATTTTCATCCTGATTTAATCTTGAATTTTTTCATCTACTAAGTTCCAATGTGACTGCTATATTACTGTAGTAGTAGTGCTGGACTGTGTAGTCCATATTAATATATATAGACAGTACATATATATATATATATATATATATATACACATGTATATATATTACTTCAAATAATACATTGAATATTCTGCTATTAAAATATTTAAAACAACACCTTATATATTTATAATAATCGGAGAATAATTTTTCTTTCCGATTTTATTTTATGTTGGGTTTTCTGTATTCGTGTTGAAATTAAGCAGGAAAAAATAATTCCACATTAGAATATCTATTCATGTAATTGGTTTTTTCATTGGAAACAATTTTCAGTAAGAATTAAAAAAAAATAAAACTTGCATCTTCCAATGTGTTCCCTAACTGATGAGTCAGAGTTAGCTATGAAACTGACTGTGTGAAATTTTTATTAAAATCATTTTCTCAGTACAATATTTTTTATGGGATCCTAAATTAAAAATAGCAAATTTTTAAACTTAGGAAACAAAAATAACAGTTGTTCCAAATTGTATCGCGGTCCGAATTTAACCAGGACTTGTTATCCTGACTGTGATTAATTTGCTAGCTGAATCAGGAGTATGGCCGATTGGGATAATTTCGTTATAATTTTTATGTAACAAGGTATCGATTGAAGGTCTGGAGTTGGGAATGGCTGCTGAATTACTAGATCATCTTTGGAATAGTAATGTTTGTGTGAATTAGACGCTGGTGCCCGGCAAGCTGTGTCCCTGGGGCAAGTTCCGGGTATAGGAGGGTACCGTTTCCTGTTCGGATGTCCGCATCATCGCCCAATCCTGTCGCCGCGTCCAATTGTGTAATAATGCCGTGGACAATGCCCCCTCGCCCCCCAACGCCGACTGCAAAACATATCTCGTCCCCGGTGCCGGTATTTCACAATGGCCGGACCCAGTTTCCCCTTCGTTATATTTCCAGATTATTTGCCCTATTATCTTACGGTGGATCGGGGCCGTTTTTTAATGAGACCCGCGCTCGCATCTTCGGACCCACCAGACGTTTCGTATTTTCTTTTTTACTGCAAATAGAAAATTCCTCCGAGATAACGAGAGTGAGGGCACAAAAATGAGGCGAAGATAATAACGAGCGGAAGAAAAGGGATTAAGTTTATTCAATAATAATGACTAATGAAAAATAATAAATATATATCTATATATTGATGATTTATTTTGATTATGTTTTTCTATTAATCATTATCATTAACTAATTCTAAATACATATTGAAGAATGTATTTGAATGGTCCATTCAGACCGACTTCTTATGGTCGCGTTGTTTTATCGTCCGTTTTCCATATTTGTATGTCCTTTTGTATTTGGTATAATTTATTTTGCGTTTGTTTTCCCCATCTATCGGCTGTTGTCGTTGTCTATTTTGATTGAGTAGTTTTATTACTGTTTCTTGAGTATGTCTGCCTTTTCATTTCTGAATGCAAATTGCCTGTTGAAACGATATCTATTTTAGAGAAAAAAATTAACTAAAATTAATTAAAATTGTTCCAACTCAAGAGCCAATCCTCGAGCGACCATGTTTTCACCTTCGAATCGGAAATACCGGCCGATCTGGCAATTATTTCATTGCCAAATGAGAGCGATCCGTCCCCGAGTGGCGGTCGGGAATGTACAATTAGGGATAATCCAGTTTACAGAAGCGGATCCGCTCTGAAATTATTTCAAGTGCGGTGGTCTCGCGTCAATGAAAGACCCCCCCACTTATAGTTGCCAGTGCCAAGTGTGCCGCGCTGGAGCCTGCCAAAAACCGACAGAAAAGGCCGGCCGCCGATATGCTCCCCATTATTGCAATACCAGTGATCCAGGTGTAACCTGTTTTTCGTGACCCGCGCCCCACCACGAACGTGACCCGCATCTCTATACGTCTCAGCCCGGCCAACCTTCTAATTGAATCCTGGCATTAGGCGCTCGGTTACCTTCCGAATTAATTAACTCTGTTTACGAAAAAGGCGCTCGCCGCAAATTGAGTATATAGAATCAGATGTCGGGACAATAGCGGCGAATTAATTACGCTATTTTTGGAACGCGATAAACAAATGCCCTGATTTTAGGTTCACTTCGTTCTCGGATATTTCCCCCTGACCCCCTCAATTTACGATCATCGAATTTATTTATATTATATTTGATCTCCCGGTTCTCAAGTTATTGACGTATGGAATGGTGTTTGTGTGTGTACAATTGAATTAACGGTCTCGCACGCGTGGTATCGTGTATGAACATCGATGGCTCGCATTAACCTGCAGCTCCGGGTCGTCGGTCAGATGCTAAAGCAACTGCTAGCAACTGCGCTTTGACATTAATAGTGATAACGCTAACAGTAGGATGCTCCCCCCCAGCCGGACTAATTAGCCCTTATTGTGACGATACCGAGATGTCTGAACGGGGTAATATATCTAAATAATTTAGATATAATTATTAAACGACACTAGGGGAATACATTAGAACTTGTAGTACTTTTTACAGGGTATGAGGAGAAATATTTTCTGTGTTAAACTTTTGGCGCTGCCTTCGGGAGCGTCATGAAGGCAGCGAACGCCGTAAGTGGGGAGTACGTGACTTTTTGGCGGTCGTGGCTATCTGACGTCCCTGGGGACTTGCTCCAATCGGTCCACTTGGAATTCGGGCGGCTCCCTCGCGCCCAGATTGTCGTCTTCCAACTCTTCTCAATAAATCACCAAGACGTTAAACAATGTTGTGACGCTAATTGCTAGTTTTAGCGCCTAATCGGCGTTTCGTTTTTCATAATAAACATTTTATTGTTACGTAAAAAACATTCCCGTATTCTATTAGGAGGTACTTTCGCAAAAGCACTGGATGAAACCTTGAGACAAGATTACAGTAAGACACTAAGTTGTGGAGAGTAGTATTCGTGCACAGTCTGATTTCGGATAAGGCTTCCGGCACAAAGTTACTAACTTAGGAAGCAACTTATTGGGTGGATGCGGGGATGCAGGGCTAGATATCGCAATGAATGGTTTGCCGGGCTGCGTGAATTTAATGTTGCCGATGGTTTCTACTTTGAAACTTGCGAATACACCTAAGTATCATGGCCGTCTATTTGTCATAGATGCGTTATGATGAAATAGAAGTGGGAACGGAAAACTGCAAGTAGGAGGATATTTATTTTAAATTAAAAGAATTAAAAGAGTGTCGGTCCAAGGTGACGGTAGTGCAGTTTTGCGACCCCGTTGGCAAAAGACGGCCGCCTCCTCTCCGACTTTGGCGACCCATTTGGCAGTCGCGGGGCCAGATCCTCGGCCGATCTTTACCGTTAACGTCGATTCAACTTCCTCTACGGACAACATATAAACAGTATAAATAAATCTTCCCGGTATCTCCGTTGTTTCATTCGAGCGGGGATAAGCCGATAACAAATAGGGGAAGCGGAAACATTTCTTCTTGCCCCAGAAAAATCTTGGAATATAAAAAAACATAACAGACAATACGGGTCGGTCCGATGAGGTGTGATGGAATTCCCCGATTTACTCAGTTATTTCAAGTTTGTAGTTTCGGCCCTAACTACTATAGCGTATATATTACAAATTGCTAACTGTAGAAAACGACGCGGGTCAGTTCGGTCTGTGGGGAAGGGAGCGATAAGAGGGCATTGGAGCGAGTGGGTGAGCTGTCCGGGGGCCGGCCGCCCCCATTCCCCCATTGGTGATTTTACCGCCAGTTTAGCGCCGATAGCTAGGCCAGTTGAAATGCGCTGTTGGGCACCGTCGGCCGCTCCCCCAGACAACATGTTGCCGCCGACATCCTCCCCCTGATGTTGCAACAACACCGTCGACCGCACCCGCACCCGCACCCGACCACAGTCATGCCGCCCTACTATTTCACCGGCAACTCCAACCACCACCAGGTCTGCTTAAGATAGATAACCGGCGTTTAACGAAATCTATTGCTATGACCAGATATTTGAGAACAAGGATTGTCCCGTTAATCGACAAATTATTCGATTTATTCGTTCGATTATTTTTCTCCTGTCCCACCTCAGTTGAATTCAGTTAGTAACAACGACATACTTCCGGTTGTCGACACGCTCTACACTCATAATTTGAATTTACGAATTATTTTAAGTCGCAGTTTTTCAATTCACATTGAGGACATAGAGACATTGTAAACATTTAAGTTTATACGATATTATTTATTTTGTACGTTCTTATATATTCGCGAAGAATTGTCGCGAAGGACGTTCCCGAATGGACTATTTTTAGTACCGGGGAAATAAAACGTTAGTTTGAGTTAGAGCCGTTCAAAGTAAACCTTTTAACACGTTCATAAGTGGCCCTGTCAGGAGATACCGACTATTGTTGATGATTCCTGTCCCCGTTCCGTTT